>WIPJ01001079.1:0-29335 GCA_018155075.1 Cassiopea andromeda
TATATATATATATATATATATATATATAATTATGTATATATATATATGTATATATATATACTATATATATATATATATTTATATTTATATTTATATGCTGAATCTGTTTTGCCCTTTGTGGGCTCATCAGTGCAGCACTCACAGAGCTGCCCTGGGACACAACCCTGACCGTGGTGTCGTAGAAGTGGCATGAAAATGTGATGTCTTTGAAAAATGCATTATTTTTTTGTGTGATGTTTAAGATAGTTGGTATTAAATAATTTTTGTCGAGCTTCTTGTGATCTTGAATCAATGAATGGTTCGGCCAATCTTCATGATCCATTTAGTCATTTACTTTGGGCCATGTATATCTGCGTTGACAGATATACAACACTGATGAGGGTCTACCTTGACAGAGCCTATTTCCCTAACCCAACTTCGGCGTCTCAATTCCAGAGCAAAGTGCTTTGATAAACATTTAAATTCGAGTTCATACGTTTCAGATCGGTTCATACTGTGAAACATTTCAGCCGTGTCCGTCGACGGAATATTGCATGGATACATGCAGCTGTCCAGGATATCAATGCTTCGAGTGCAAGGATGGGCATAAGTACTTTGAAGAATTCCCATGCAATGGTATGTGCGAAGGAGCACTTTTGGCTTATACCGTGAAATCCAGAATACAAGCCCCCTAATAATAAGCCCTACAAAAAGGTCCCCTGTAAAGTAACCGAAGTATCCTTCCGAGTAAAGGCTTCTTCAAACATAAACCCAGGGCTCACATTGGAGATTCTGTGTGTAAAGTTAGGATAATGAATATAGATAGAGCATATATAGATTCTCTGTATTTACTCAAGCCGCCAAAAATGCTTACGAACCTCTATAAGCCCAGGGCCAAGAATGCTTACGAACCTCTACAACCCAGGGCTTGTATTCGGAATTTTACGGTATTCTATATCAATGATTGCAAGTAAATATTCTAGGGACTGTTAGTTTGTAAAGAATGATCTTCGGTCTTCGTCAACGGCAAACTATCACGAATCATCATAATCAAAAAGCATCAAAGATCATTAATTAGTCGATTCCAATCAATTGATCGTAATCAAATCATCACTATTTATATATAAATAATTGTTATTGTTATTAGTAAAATACTCATAAGTGCCTAATTGCCGTCCCCCTGGTAGTTAACTTAAAAACCTTTCCATTTTTAGAACTGCGTTTAGATTTCAAATGGTTTATTCCACCCTCCCGCTCATTCTGACCCCCTCAGTTATCAACTTTGTCTAAAGTACGGAACAACTATGATCCTTACTTGGTTTGACTAGAACGGGATGGTTACCAACCCTGCAAAATGTCGAATAATGTTTCTTGGAAAAAGATTAGATACTACGTTTCATTTACATGTAAATGGGAAAATAATCCGAGACGATGAGCAAGTGAAACTTCTTGACATTACTATTAATAATATCAAAGTGATTTGCGGTAAAGTGAATTAGAAAAGCAGTGCTCTCTCTAGATTGCGCGGTTACATTAGCAAAGAGAAACTATTTCTGAATATGGTCGTGTTCTCAAATTTTCAAAATTGCCCTTTGATATGGCTGTTTTGTAGTAAAGCAGTAGATACTTTAATAAATAGAACGACCAACCGTGCAATGGGAATAATTTATAATAGTGATTACGAAGAAGAGCTTGATGCACTCTTGCAAAGGGATGGAAGTTTGATAATTCACAAGAAAAATTTGCAAAACTAAAGGTGGAAATTCATAAGACGATTAACCACTTAAATCCCCAATATATATGGGATCTATTCACCAAGAAAGTGATGGAGTATGATTTCAAAATTAAGATACTCTGTGAGCATGCACCAGCCAGATCACAGAGATTTTGTACAAATATATTGAAATTTAGACCCTACTTACACTGAAGAAAATGGAACGGTTCCGCTCGGAACTGTTTCAGTTGGAAATAAACCGTTCCACACGTCTAGTTTAAACACGAACGTTTCCAAATAGTTTCGGAAATAATTACAATCACAAAATAAAGTTTTCTTCGGTATTTAGCGCGTAAAATAATAAAGCAAATAAAGGAATCATCTTTCATTTTCATATCCGTTCTCTTTTGGCCCGTTCACACTGGAACCAAATGGAACGTTGCCTAATGGAACCATTCCATCAGCGGACCCAGAAGAGCACGGATAGCGTTCTCAAATGGAACAGACCCAACCCAAAAATTCTAGTATAAACGCAAGGCCCATTTGTACCAATTTTGGGTAAGGGTAAGGTAAAGGCGGCGAGGAAATGAACTGGCCAGCCTACCTCACATGCGGATGGCTCAGGATAAGTGTCCTGTTTAACAGGCACTTTCTACGTACGAAAGTATATGGGACTACTTTTATTTTGCTCTGGGATAGCCTCAATGATGAAGTTAAAACTGTAAAGAGCTTAGCCATATTCAAACAAAAAATCAAATCCTGGAATGGCACTCATTGCACATGCAACATCTGCAGGAATCAGTCATTGGCATATTTATTTTATTTTCCTTCATCCTTTTCTATTTAAATTAATTTGTTGTTGACTTGTTTTTAGTGTGCCCACTACCCATTTTCACTGAAGGTGGAACACCAACATGTCTCCTGCCCTCATTTCCGATTATAGTGACGTCACGTGAGAACGCTCTATACCAACAGCAAATAAAACTATGAAATGAAATGATGTATGCCCGCCCCCCCCCCGTATTAGGCACTAATGAGTGCGACTACCATCCTCTGTCATCACAGTATATTATCATCATGATCACCATTGTCATCACTTTAGCCATTTATTACCAATCAGAATCGCTAACAATAATCATATTTACCTTCAAGATTATTAATTTCATAATCTTCTTTGTTCAAGCTAATTTGCATTCAGGCAGTTGCCAAACTATTTATGATCGAGGTCATAAAATTAGTGGTGCATATCCTGATACAAATGGCACTCATTATTGTGTAATGGAAGATGTTGGATGTGGACCAGGAGGCTGGACCCTTGCAATGAAAGTCAGTGGAAGCTTGGTATGCTTCTTGAAGTATTTTTGAAATATTGCGTAAAGAAACTTCCTGATAAGGAAATGGGATGCCACGTATGACACTTAAGACATTGATTTAAGGCTTAAGACATTGACAACAGCATAAGACACTATCAAGGATCATGGACTGAGTACAGCAGATGACACCCTGCCAAGCATATTTATTGATTAATGACATCACAGGTCACTGCAAAGGAGTATGTGACTCCCTGTCATGCCTTGTTGGGATGCAGAAAAAAGTTGTTGGCAGAATTTGGGTGAAATGATTGTGAAAAAGTGCTCGCAAACCTATGCTGGGCTACACAGTTCCACATTTTCCTTCCTCTTTTATAGAACCGTGTAGCCTAGCATAGGTTTGCGAGCACTTTTTCACAATCATTTCACCCAAATTCTGCCAAAAACTTTGTTCTGCATCCCAACAAGGCATGACAGGGAGTCACATACTCCTTTGCAGTGACCTGTGATGTCATTAATCAATCAATGTGCTTGGCAGGGTGTCATTTGCTGTCGTCAATCCATGATAGAGAGACTATGTTTTGTTCAAGGAGGAAAGTTAGGCATCGTTTCTGATCTAGGAGCCTGCTGCACATTCACGGGCATCTATAACGAATATTGCGTAAAGAAACTTGCATCTGAAGGGTTCATGAAAGAAGTTTCCTGATATGAAAGTTGAAGTAAAAGATTACTGTAGCAGTGTAACACATTGCCTTCCCTTACTTTCCTTGAAACCTACAACGTATCATCCTTCAAATCTAACATCAAGAAACTTGATCTTATCTCTCTATTCACCTAACCTTTCTCCCTTTTCTAAGTTTTTCTTTTGTCAGGGCATTGTTATAGGCTCCATGGCCTTTCCCCGTCATTACATACTAAAAAATAGTGTAACGTAATTTACTGCATGCCAAGATTGACACTTTAGATATTGATTTAACATGTTTTGTGGAGGACAATTGGCCTAGTTGGAAGCTGTTTTATGCAAACATGGGCAGTTGTTTACTAGGTTAGTTATCGAGTCCTCTGAGTGTAGATCCTAAGTTTTTTTCATAGATAAGTGCTAAGCATCCTCCCTGAGCGTGCTGCAAATTGGGCAGGATTAGGTCACATGAACTCGAGAGCTACATATATTTTACTAATAATTGAACACTCTGGAATAGGGGACATGATACATTGAAGTTCGTGTACTTTCTAACTGCCACTTCTATTTCAAAGTGACGTTTAAAATTTCAGAAGAATTGAATTTTTGAATTGATATGATTTACAAATATGGCTTAATTTGTAAACAAAGTTGATATCTTAAAAGCACAGTAAATTCAAACGAAGTGTCACATAATTATTTCAAATACATAATCATTTCACATGCGTAATTATTCCACATACATAATTATTTCACATGCATAATTATTTCACATGCATAATTATTTCACATACATAATTATTTCTCATATTATTTCTCATAATTATTTCAATAATTATTTCTATACAAACTTTGAAGGAGCTAGCAATCCATAGAAAGTTTACAGGATAGAAAATAAGAAGGAAATTTGATTTACACAAATATTTAGGAGCCATTCACAAATTACGTAACGCCTGAGAGATGAGGGTGTGGTCATTTCTGCTAAGAGATGTTACGGGAGGATCATAGCTCTTTTGTTATGTAACTGGGATTTTTTCGAAATTTATCTTTTCTTGCAACTACATCAAGGTTGAGCTTAAATACCATCCTGTTTGTGTATGTAGGTTTCCTCCACCTTTCTGAAACAGACATTTTTTAAATGCCAGTGGCGTCCAATTGCGTCACTTCGGGGTGTTTCTTTAACTTCTGCCCTGTGATATCGTTTTTTCACATCAAAACACTAAATTGAGTGATTGTGTGATACATGAAAGTAATGGACACTATGAAACATGAGCAGATAATAACATTGAAAGGAGGGATTAAGTCTCGAAAAGGGGGATTGAAAGGGGGTTCTTAAGACTCAAAATGTTACGTGACAAGGAGGGATTAGTTGTACTAGATTTGCTACGATGCGTTGCAAGAGGTGGTTTGGTGGTCAAAATAGAAGAAATTAGGAGTTACGTAATTATTGAATAACCCCTCACATAGGCTAACCATTCCACATGTTTGTTTGGAATGTCTGCTTGAATGTCTTCTACAGAACTTTACCTAACTTCTCTGATTCTGTTGTTCACTGCAGAATACATTTAATGCTAAATCATCGTATTGGACGAACGATGAGGTATACAATGCATTATCACCATCCCTCTTGCCTGATGAAGATGCAAAATACCCAGCATTCAATTCACAACGATTTGATTCAATCTGCATTGGATTGAAGAACATGAATACAGGCACAACGAAGTGGCTGCCTCTTTTCAATGTATCAGCCTCTTCATTGAGAGAGATCTTTGCGCGTGGTGACAGTATCGTAACCAATGTTGGTCGAATTAAATGGATGGCTTTGATGGATGATCCAAATATGCAGCAACATTGCAATACTGATGGGTTGAACATGAAATCCCACTCCAACAAAATTGTCGTGAGGATTGGGTTCATGGCAAATAATGAAGACGATTGCACCACGTCAGATTCATTCATTGGCATAGGAATCTCGAGAGACTTTCATGGTCCTGTGAGTGCAGGTTATGTAGGCCACAGCCCAGTTACTGGCACTAGTGCTATGGGTTATATTCTTATCAAATAGAATCACATTCATCTCTTATGCCCAGTTGACACGATGCGTTTTATTCATGCATCTGACTCATAGGTCAAGACTCATGCGTTAAATGTTCTTGAGGCATTTCAATCCTATTTACGATGACTAGCGTAGATAGAACATGTCCTATTGTCTTGCGACAACTCACAAAGGAGTGATGCAATTGACCAATCAGCATGCAACGTACTGACACATGATTCTTATGGTTGATTTAGACACCGTAATTTTTGAAGCGGTGTTCGCGGAAGCTTTCGCAATACAAAATGGAACTGCAAAAAGCAGACAATCAAATTTATTGAACTAGTTAGGGACGAGCCTGGTATATGGAACATTCAGTCAGAAGTCTATCAAAACCTCTTAAAATTGTTTTGATCTTTCAGTTGTAGTTCTTTTGTAATGTTAGTGTAGCTTCTCGTGGAGATCGGTGATTTATAGAGCCATCAAGCTTTAGAGCCTAGGCCTAAAGTAGAACTATACAATGTAACTACGCATTGTTCTTTTCTATTTAGCTGTAACTTCAAGACTGAATTAAAACATCAATACATAGAATATAAGCAAGGCACTAAACAACACATTTTACGTCAGAGCTCAGGACACGTTAACAGACACCAATGCATTGCCTGGAAAGACACTACATTGAAGTTTACTGACACAAACAGGACTTTACACAAGCATGTGATTTTAACACATAAGATCAAAGGTAAATCAACAAGACATACAACGTAAAATGAACTAAAAATACGACAACAATACATTACATTTTTGCATTGCATGATGGGTTCCAAGTTCATCTCGTCGCATTATCCAATCTCGTACCCAGATCCTTTTAATCTTTTGTAGCAGTTTGTACACCTTCAACATACCTGTTACAAATAGTGGTGATTTCTATAAATTTTAGCAAGGGGGAACCTAGGTGCAACCACATCCACAATTTAGGTGTGACCTAGCTGCAGCCACGCCTAGTTTTTCAAAATGCAGATACGATAATTTAGTTAAATGTTGATATACTATAATCAAAAATTAGAAATATCTCAATAACCATGTAACAGTGCAAAATTGACCATAGCAATACAAGGCAGTTTGAGAGAAAGGTCAGTATACTTTGAAAAGCAAAGCCAATACAAGAATTGTTGTGGGGGGGGGGGTGAGCCTCCCAAAAATGATCAATAATTTATCAAAGCTCGCTGAAGTGCAACTATTGACTCATGGATGGAAAATATATTGTCTAAACAGTTTGATTAGGGTGTGGAAAACCTCATGAAATGTTGAACCAGGAGTTAAGACGCGTGATTAAACCGCATCGTGTAAACTGGCATTTATAGACGTTTGGGGATTTCATCGGATTGAAAGCGAGACTACACTTGATTCTTACAACCGAGACTAGAGGTCTGCCAAGCTAAGCATCCGAGGAAGCGCCTTAGATGTTATGTTGCACAACTACTTGTGCGAATAAACAGAAAATATAGGCTGCTTTTGGTAGAAGGTATTTTTTAGATTTTATGTAAATCGGCCTAGAAGTTCCTTACTCTAATGTTCTTTCAAAATAGTTATTAACTTCCACAGTATTTCAGTACGCCAAGAGTAACACTTGAATGTAGGAGCTAAAGGATATTTAATACTTTTTCACGCCACTATTGCATTTGTTGCCCCTTTCAAGAAAGATTCAAAACGACAGACTCTTCATAGAAGCGGAACTGTATGGGAGCAACATGATGTAATTTCTAGGTTTGCAATAATACCAATCTTCAATTGCAATTCAAACTCCATGCCCATTCCATGACTGCTACATGTCCGCTCCATGACCGCTCCATAGCCGTTCCTACACATTGTTCTGGGGAATTTAGGGTCTATATTTTGCCAAATGAATGGGCGTGCCTCCCATCTTTCCGCTATTCCAGAGTACCCAGTCTTTTTTTTGGGGTTGCTAGAATACAATTGCTTAAATCATTTGCTCACTGACGTGGCAAATTTGGTCCTTTGCAAGCTGAGTATTTCTCTAAGGAGTGTGGCACTTCCCGCAGTAACGGGTTTGGCTGCTTCTACTCCTCTGTGTTCAACGAATACACTCTTTTGTCTTATAAGAAAAAAGCTTAGCAGAATATTGAGGCTGAAAATCACTGAAACATAAGAACAATTTAAGAATAATGCAAGGTTCAAGCTTCATCAAGAATTTTTTCTATCCTAGTTATAATGCTTCTTTCAGATGTACTTTTGCATTATCGATACAAAATATAAGCTCTTGGTTAGTTTTATGATGTAGTAAAACATCAACAAGGATTGGAATATATTCCTTAACTTGTTAGGAGAAGTTACGCATTTGATATTTAAGAATAATTCTAGTCTCAAAATCAAAAAAAATTTAAGTATATAGAGACTCGCAAAAAAATTAGGTATTCTTATGAAAAAAGGGATTATTCATCCAAATAATTATGGTATTGCAAGTCACGGCTTTCTAAAGTATTGACGATACTGTAATGTCCCGAGCTTCTAGCTGCTTCAGCTTTTCTAGCATTTTATAAATTGCAGTAACACATAGTCACGCTTAGAGAAATGTATTGACGCATGTAGTTTATGTAATATATAGCGAAGTTGCAGTTAAACGCGTTTTCCTGCGTTTTCTCACGTTGAGTTTTGCTACGAAAGCACCAATTCTCACCCATTGTTTTGTAACCTTATGATGTATTGGAAGGATCAGTAGGTACTTTTTACTTCGCTACAAGTGGCGGGAAATTTTCATTGTGGCTTTTAAGACTCCTTGCCTTGGAAGGGAGGGGATCATTTGACATCTTTCTCAATCGAACTCCTTGCCCGCCTGCGGTGAAGTGCATTGCTTTGACTGGCTTCCTTGTTCTAAATGGATAGAGATCTTTCCAGGTCATCATGGTCAATAAATACTATACACCTCTTCGATTTCTATTGATATTACTCGTTTTGATATTTCTTTTGTTACTCTTTCTGGCACGTTTTTATTGACAATTACACTCTGCTTCTCCCTTACCTAGAGATGAAATACTGTCATAGCCCGCATATAAGAACAAGAGCTTTTAGAAAGTGCGCTAGGTCAAACTTTTTTATTTTAAGCTACGTTGTACACAAGAACCATTTTAGGGTACAATTGATAGCGAGGTTCTCTTTGAGCTGCAGTCAGATTGTATTTTCAAGCGTCAGTCAATTTTCAAGCAGTGACAGTTGTCATGAAAAGTTCCTCTAAACAAAAGGCGTAGTGACGTGAATGAAGCGGAGCGGAGTAGTATGAAAAACGTAAAATTTTGATTTCGGATTGGGTCAAGAATGTGGTACGAGATGAATCCGATATAGTGTGAATGGGGCCAAAGACAAATTGCCTACAGTGGAGTGTAGAGATAGTTTAGAAACCTTTATCCCAATGAAAGCCTATACAGTGGACCATATAAGCATGGACTAGGCTGAGTGATGAGATAGCTATCAAGTCTTTCAAGGAGCATCTTGGAAACATAGTGAAAGATGGAGCAGAGAATGGGTAAATCCGTTGTTTAAGAAATGATTCGTCTTTCTCAGCCTTTCATGTTTTATTGCAGCTGCTAACAGAGGTACTGGACAGAGATCACCATTCTGATAATGGTTTTCAATTTTTCAAGTCAAAGTTCTGCAAAAGATATGAAAGTTCTCATATATAATGAAGGAGGAGTAAGATGGGAACAGTGATATTGACATCCGTCATATTTCATACGATGAACACATACTTTTTGGACATCAAAGCCTTTTACACGCAGTCTTTGAGAACACTTTGCAATAATTCATTTTTCAGTTTGCAATGACTCTTCACCCTCTAAAGAACTCCGCCTTCGATTGAATGCCGCATCATGAAAAGTTCAGTGTTTTACGTACCGCTGCCGCACTCTTCAGAGAAAATTGTTCTTGTGCGGCATGATACGGAAAAGCTGAAATTTTTCATGCAAGAAAACCGCGACAAGTGTGATTGACTGCGTTTTTCATGCATGGCAAGAAAAACGAGATAAGTGTGAATCTACCTCAAGGATAGGATGGTTGAAAAGGAGGATCTGACAATTCAGATACCAGAATATTTATTTAGCAGATTCCAAGAAGAGGAGACTCTGACAATTCAGATACCAGAATATTTATTTAGCAGATTCCAGTTTCAAAGAAAGAAACGCCGGTGATTGTGTAAAGAATTACCCTCAAGGGCATCAGTATGCCCATAAACAACTGAGACTCCCTGGGTAGGTGATAGTTGAAGAGGAAAAGATAGGCTACAGGAACTAGAAATGCTATACGCCTGTGAAATAAATGTACGCCACATGACCTACTTTGTTATGTTGTCATGCGCAGTAGCAGTAGCAATATGTGGATCACATTTTGAGTTGATTAAGAACTCAGGACAACAAACAGGGGAACGAGGAACGGGAACGTTTCTGCAAAAGGCCTTTTTTCAATGCGATAGAGAGGCAAAATGTACTCATGTCATACAGCTTGATGGCACAGAAGAATATGTAATGGTACATGGTGAAGATGCTTTGGAAAAGGTGACAAACGCAAGAAAAGTCTGGAAGAAGATGAATATCGATGTTGTTCGTGGTAGGAAGAATAATTCTGCTCTGCGTAAACATATGCAAACAATAAGATTTAATTATCCTTCGCTTGTCACACATACAAAATTTACATCTCTCTGTATTTGCATTTGTATCATAACCATCACTATGATCATCATCATCTGTCTGTCTGTCTGTCTGTTTTGCCCATTTCGCCCCCGAAAGGGGCCTAGGACTGACCCTGGGGTCAGTTTTCGCCTGTCATTGTTTTAAAAGAGGTGATCGAGTCGGCTACATTCAATCCACTCTGTAACCATCACCTTTATCGTCATTATCATCACTTTAGCCATTTATCATTAATTAGAATCGCTACCAATAATCATATTTGCCATCATCACTATTAATTTTTTAATGTTCTTTGTTCAAGCTAATTCGCGGGCAGTCGCAGGCAGTCACACGTACATTTGATGCAATACTTGCGGCAGCCGGCAGCAATCCATTATTTATATTATGTCATGCGATCTTTCTGAACCAATTAGTATGTTCTTCTTCGCAGCGACCAAGATATTTGGGGCTTTGTTTTGAAATGGCACTTGCTTTTATAATGTCAGTGAGTTTTGGATTGTTATCAATATCGAAGAAAAAACTAAAGATGACGAAGAATCGACAAACGAAAAGCACAAGTTTTCAGTGAGGAAAATTTTTCAGCACAAATAAGAATATGGGTAGCATCATAATCTTTTCCATGAAGTTCGACTGCACGACAGCGAATCTTTCTCCGGTGCGTTGTTGATCAATGGTTTAGTGCTAAATGTCTAACAAGACAAAGCAAAACAGAATATATGTAACCTTTACCTTCAGAATTCTATATCACACAAAATGATAAAATTCGTTTGCAACATTTGAGTAAGCTAGAAATAGCTAGAAATGTTATTGATAGTTTAGTATTCAAGGGAGGGGGCTACGCTTCGCAAACCTCCCATAGGCCTCAAAAACAATGGTGGAAGCAGCTCGAGAAAAGAGGCGTGAAAAAGCTGAATTCTGATTGGAGTACAAGATCGCATGATATTTGCCTCAGGGTACCGCGGGCTATCGCAGTCTATCGCAGGCTGCGTGTTTGCAATGTAGCTGAAACTGCCAGAGACTATCGCAGGCAGGGTGTTTCCAGTGTGTCTTAGCTGTCGTAGGCACACTTGTCACCGGTAATCACCGGCAGTTATAGGTACATTGGAAACCAAGCTTTACCTTCATCAGTATTAATTTCATAATGTTCTTTCTTCAAGCTTATTCGCAGCCAGACAGCTGTCAGGCTATTTATAATCAAGGCCATAGGATTAATGGCGCATATCTTGATACATATGGCCGCCATTATTGTGTTATGCAAGATGATGGATGTGGACCAGGGGGCTGGACTCTAGCAATGAAAATCAACGGAAGCACGGTATGCTGTTCAAGACTTGCTTAAAATATTGCGTAAGGACACTTGTATGTGTAATGTTCATGACAAGGGGGATGGAATAATTCAGAGGCCTCGGTGGAAAAAGAAAGAGGAGGCTCCCTGCGAGCGAGGTGGGCAGAAAATTTTCAGGGACTACATGTTAACTTACCAAAATTACTGCTGGTTTGCTTTATGAGGTCTCCAAGACATAGAAGCTTGGGTGCTATGAGATCCCTTGGACCGAGTTCTTGGGGCAATGTGCCTTCCATGCCCCCATCTCAGTGCCTCAGGGAGTGGCCATAATGGGTGCTGACATTTAGCTTATCGGCAAATTTGAAGGGAATCAACAGTGATATTCAACGCCATTGAAAGCACTTGAAAAACCTTTTGAGTAACATCTCGTCACCTAGTGTGTACTCGATCCTCGAGTCTAGAGCCCTGTTTACACTACACAAAGTAACCCGGGGCGAACCGGAGTTAGTTTAACCCGAGGCGAACCCTGTTCCGTTTTCACTGCAAAACAATTTAAACATTTATCGCTTCCTTTCACAACAACTGCCAATATCTCCTACTTTTTTCTAGAGTAAATGAAGGGATATATCCATAGTGTTTGGCCATCTTCTCTTAGATCCTCCTTTTTTGAGCACATATCTAACTGCTGAAAGATCTTTTCGTAAGGCTAAACTCTTATCAGGAGTAGAACTGCCTCATCAGCCCAAATTGACCTTCTTTCAAAAGCTTCCGTACACTTGACTACAATCTAGAAACACGCATGTGAGAATAGTAACATTGCCCTGAGTTTGACCATGAAATGCGTTTACACTATGTTTACAACAACTAACCCGGGGCGAAACCATGGCAAACCCACATCTGTTGCAGGGTCAGTTTAACATGGGTCGAACCCGGATTAGTTCATTTTCCACTACAAAAAATCTAACCCAGGTTTAATAAGCCCGGGTTCACCCTGGGTTAGTTTGTGTAGTGTAAACAAGGCCTAGCACGTCCTATCAGCACTCATTACAACTAACTGCTTTCAAAAAACTAGGGTGCGCATGAGGTCTGAAAGAATGCAAAAAATCCTCACTTAGAGAAAAGGGACTGAAGTGCTGCCTCAGAGCAGCACTTTCTGTTCACAATCGCTCTTATGTAAACATGAAGTGTTGAGGTGCCAACGTAAAAGAATTTGGATTAGTTTATTTAAGCATGGCTAACTGTATCAGGTGCCCTACTTTTAGTGAGAGTTTACTATCAGTTCACACCCCATATACGAGTTGTAGTGTGTTCAGGGTCAACCTGGCATTACTGATAAAACTCGTACAAAGTCTTCTTTGTCAGCAAATTGGGATCTAGCAAAGTCTCTATTTTCCGCAAATTAGGGGTATGGATTCCATCAACATTTCCCTTTGGCTTCGCCCTTGCCTAATAAGAAAGCTGAAGTAGAAGATTGCTGTAGCAGGACAACATAATCTACTGCATATCAAACATGACAATTGAGGCTTCAATTTAACTTGTTAGTGAAGGACTGTAGTCAAGGCCAATGATATAGAAGCGCCGAAGGCGCTGGATAGGTATCTCCGGTATGAAAACAATAGATGAAAGTGAGGCAAGCTTGTTTTCAGTCGCCATTTTCTGTAGTGGCAAATAGCTAGCCGTGCATGGCGTGAGTATGGGAACAAATGGCAATGTATGAGAGCACACCTGGTAGCATCTAACTATGAAAGGTCAAGGATTGTACCGTTTATGTCGAATGAGCTCTTCTAATCCGCTTTTGACAAATTCTGCTGTCAGTTGCCTCCTGCAACGGAAAAGTTGTTGCGACAAAACGGATTGATCCTTCGAAACAGTTTCAGCTCAACGGAATCTAGCTATCTTATTCATTCGATCAGAAAGCTCAGTGTTGTCATTCAGTAGATATAAATTCCACTCGTGTTTGTTTTTTCGTTAATGTCTTTGCCTTATTGGTGCTAACACTGAATATATTGACATACTGTCTAGTTTATTTACCTGCATATTGGGTGTCTCTAAACATCTATATACTATGCTCAAAATAAGATGCAGCAGAAAATGTAGAGGCTACTTACTCATGACAATAAGCTTTCTGATCGAATGTAAACTGCTTTGCATTATCTATCCGTTCTGTCGCAACAACTTCTCTGTTTCTACAGGCAACTGGCAATAGAGTCGATCAAAAGCTGATTAGAAGGGCTTATCCTGCATATATGGTACAATAATCGAGCTTCATTTGGCAGATGTTACCAGATATGCTCTCAAACTTTGTCGTTTATGTCCATATATTCCCATACTGACCCTTTGCACAGCTAGCTTTTTCCCACCACAGAAAATGGCCGCCAAACTCTCATTTGCCTCACTTTCAAGCTTGAGACACATATCTAGAGCCTTCAGCGCTTCTATCATTGGTCGTGGCCTAGCAGTAATGCACTTGACTCAGACCACCGTGGGCTTGCGTTCAAGGCTAATTGCAGGCCATTGGTGACGTCAAGAAGGGTATCCGGTCTTAAATGCTCCTGCCAGAACTAAAGTCCTCTTAGAGGGACCCTCAAAGCCCCAAGAAATTGGGGGAACGGAGGTAAACTCGAAAAAAAGTGAAGGACTGTAGTCAGAAGGTATTTTATAAATAGAAATTAAGTGGTTCGCTAAGTTTGTTATCAGGTCCTGTGAGAAAATTTTTCTATGGAGAAAAGTTAAGCATCGTCTTTGGTCTAAGAACCTGCTGCACATTGGAAAGGATTGGCTCTTACACACTCAAGAGCTTTTTATATTTTACTAGTAAGCAGTTAGCACTTATATACCCAATAATTCAAAGAAGATTAGTTATCAATGAAGACACAGTTTGATGCCCGAAAGAAAATATCATGCCATGCCATGCCATGGAAACACCGAGATGATTTCACATTACTTGATTACGGGAAACCTCTCAAGAAGCTGCACATCCAGAATTTCCTTCTTCAAAACGTATTTCAATGGTGATCCTAGTTGAAAAACATTTGATAAGCTCATAAGGCAATGCAAGCAGGGGGCAACGAAAAGGAGTGGGGATACTGGGATAAACTGAACATTTCCAGAAAAAATATAATTTTTGCCAATGGCCAATGAAGGGTACGGTCATCAAAAGGGTCTGGCATGGTGCCCCACAGGAGAAAGCTGCCCCCTTGTCCTGATGTGCTTCCTTCACGCTGGAATGCAGACACTATCAGACCTACATTCCTCTCCAACATTGTATTTTCATCCCCTTGTAACATACCTTGTTTCTATCTTTTGCACAAAATTTGGTATAGGGACAACTGAAGCTCAATTGCTCTCTCAACTGTCACTTCTGCTTAACGCAATGTTTCTTATTTGCTTAGAATTGAAGCTTATAATTAATATAAATTGCAAAAATAGCCGAAAATATGGAGTAATTGCAAAATTGCGTCAGAAATTTGTTTGGAATATTCGTCTGAATGTCTTCTGCAGACCTTTACTTAACTTTTCTTCACCTGTTTTTGATTGCAGGGTACATTTGCAGCTGAATCTTCATATTGGACGAACGATGAGGTATACAATGCATTATCACCATCCCTCTTATCTGATGAAGATGCAAAATACCCAGCATTCAATTCACAACGATTTGATTCAATCTGCATTGGATTGAAGAAATTCGATACAGGCACAACGAAATGGCTGCCTCTTTTCAATGTATCAGCATCTTCACTGAGAGAGATCTTTGCACGTGGTGACAGTATCTTAACCAATGTTGGTCGAAGTAAATGGATGGCTTTGATGGATAACCCAAGAATGCAGCCACATTGCAATACCGATGGGTTGAACATGAAATCCCAATCCAACAAAATTGTCGTGAGGGTTGGGTTCATGGCAAATAATGAATATCACTGTAGAAGTCCAGATTCATTCATTGGCATTGGAATCTCGAGAGATTTTTATGGTCCTGTAAGTGCAGGCTTTGTAAACTCTCGCGCATCGACTGGTACTGGTGCTATGGGTTATATCCTTATCAAATAGAAATGGGACTTGCTAAATTGATATAGATTAATGTCAGTCAAAATTCATTGCATTTCTTGTTCACCTTTCTGATACTTTGGTGACATTCCAAACACTACGAAAGAAAAGGTAGGTAATGTTGATACCGTCCAGATTTGGAAAAGATGCCTCAGTGAAGGTTATAATTGGGTCAGAACTATATTTATCTGAAATTTGCAATGTCTAACGTGTCTTGAGCATTGTTTCCTGAACGTAGAACAATTATCGCCACGTTAGTAATTCTACCGAAGTGTCAGAATGTAAACCAAAAATTTCAAGCCGAATCCAAGACCAAAGGCTTTAACTGACATAAATCCATGTGAATTTACCAACTCCCAATAAAAACACATCCACCTCATAAAGACGTTTAGGGAATTCATAAGATTGAAAACGAGATTGCACTTATTCTTACAAATGAGGCCAGAGCTCTAGCACAGTGCAGAATCTGAAGAAGTGTCCTTGATTACATATTGCAGAACTTGTCACAAATGGTAGGTTCTAAGCATCACCACTGTGATTTCCGAAATCTTTTCATCTTTCATCTCGTGGTATTTTTTCTCCTTTTTCACTCGCTTCTTCCTGCCTCTTCTTTTTCTAAAACCTCTTTATTGCTTTAACCTCACGCTTTTCTATTGTCCTACCATGTATACTCTTCTCCACAGAGAAGGGCGTTGCCAATTTCAATTTAAGCTTTAAGTTGTGACGCAACTATTTGCACGAAAGAGCACAAAACACAGACTGCGTATGGTAGAAGGTATCTTTGGACTTTGTGTAATTTTTACTTAAAGCTCCTTGTTCTTAAGTAAAACTTTAACTAAGTTAATTTTGTTAAATGGTAAATATAGCTTAAGGTACAAACATTGCTAAGAATGCTAATTAGCTTTCATGATTAATGATTTCAACGAAGTTCTTGTAATCCTCACTTCTGATTTGTATGATGTCTTTACAGTTTAATAAACATTTCTTTCATGTTCCATTGCACGTGTAAATAAGCTCAACAAAGCAGTGGACTACTTTTTGTGAATAACCTGGTATGTTGACAAAGAGCTGAGAACTATAACTATATCTGAAGGCTGCTTGCTAGTTAGTGCTTTTTAAGAACATCGCTGTAGCAAGCTGCAGATAATGCCAAAAGTTGTAATCTGGCTCTTTTTCTTTGACACCTGGTTTCATTTGAATCAAGCAATGATGAGTATTGGAAGGAGGAATGCATTTGTAAGGAGGATATGTAAACTGTCTTTAACTCCATTATATTGATCCCGAGAAGACATTTATTAGTGGAATTCACATGAAGATCAAGGAAAATCTCATCACAAGAAGTAACATTGTTGTAGGTGACTGTGAGGTGTTGCAGGGCAAGGTCCACCGCAAAGAGGGTGTTTTTCTGAAAGTAAATATCCGAGATAGTAAAGAACTCAGGACAGTCAACAGGGGAACAAGTAACTCCCCCAGGAACGTTTTCACTGCGACAATGAGCATGTGATAAAGAACGTGTACAGCTTGATGGTTTAGAAGAGTATGTAATAGTGCATGGTGAAGGTGCTTTGAAAAAGATGACTAGCACAAGAAAGATCTGGAAGAATATAGCCATCAATGTTATTCATGGTATGATGGAAATTTTCAGCTTAGCATAATTGAAACTTATCAGCATTAATGGGAAACAACTGCTATATGTGATTTTTAAAATGTCATTTCTAAAGTAACAATTTTAGATAAAAATCATTGCTTCCTATGAGGTCTGATGAATATCTTTGGTTTGGAATTATGTCTTCTTATCAGTATATGCCCTGTGGTTACACAACGTGATGGTATTTATCACTTTTTCTGTCACTCCTTGCCACTCTTTTTGTGACTCGCTTTCTCACAGTTTTTTATGGACTATGCAGCCTTGCTTTCTTCTTACCAAGAGATGGAGCATGTGGATGGATATTTTCATTCACATTTGAACAATAGTCCATTTTGTCAGATCCTATCAAAAGTTTCAAACCTTCAGATGAACGTTAGCGACGAAGAACTGTAAACAGCTTTGAAATTCAAAGAAGACGGTCTCCTGGGTTTTAATCAAATTATCTCGCATATAACTAAAATGATGGCTACCGGCTAAAAACAACAAATATTGTCTCAAGTTGAAGAAAAGGTGGAGACAATATGTTTGATTTAAAGTTGATGAAAAGGCCTTTTACGTTGAAAATGATGTTACAACGAAGAATAATTGAACAATACCAGTCTTTTGAACAACAAGCCTGCTTAAGATTAATTTGAGCTGCTCCATTACTAACAACTTTAGAAGAACTGAAGATGTTGCACGCCTGTGAAATGAATTTGCACTACAAATCATCTTTCATTCTGCTATCATGCATGTTGGCGGCAGCAATATGTGGATCACATTTTGAGTTGATTAAGAACTCAGGACGGCAAATACGGAAACAAGGAAAAGGACCGTTTTTGCATAAAACATTCTTTAAATGCGACAGACAGTCAACATGCACTCATGTCATACAACTTGATGGTTCAGGAGAGTATGTAGTGGTGCATGGTGAAGATGCTTTGGAAGAGATCACCAACACAAGAATGGTCTGGAAGAAGATGACCACCAATATTGTTCGAGGTATGAAGGAATAATTCTGCTTGACATAATTATCATCAAACAAGAAAATTTAATATTTCACAGCTTTTAACATGTGAAATGACGTATTTCCTGCTTTTTTGCTAGCTATTTACAGGATGGTAGGCAAAAGAAAGATGGTTCAAAGAAGTAGATAAAATACTATTAAAAATTTTATTATTTTGAGCAGCGTTGTTTTGAAGCATCACGCGAAGTGATTTACAGCCCTTTCCATCCTGTAAAGTGTATTCAGACAATCTTTCCAATAACAGCTTCTATAGGAGTTCACTGCACCAAGTGCTACAATTAGGTTGCATTTCAGTAGGCCCTTTTAACTAGTAACTACTTTTGCATAGCTCCACAAGAAGGGGATAGATCCTGATCTGTCATCCCAAAATTTTTGAAATTTTCCAAGCTCATTTCAAGATCAGGTAGTGATCAATTAAGATGAAGCGAAGACTTTGGTAATTACAGCCATTTCTACTCATGTTTTCACCTCTAAAATAGTCCACTTGTTTAGCTGTTCTAGCGGACTTTCCAAGTCTCACGTGTTTTGCGTTAGACACACGCAATGTAGGACCTTCTAACTCCCACGAACATGGAAGATAAGTTCTCACGCATTTTGCAAAATTAATAGATTAATTTATGTTACGTTGCAAATTACAGACGAATTGAAATCTTGATTTGTCAGCAAAAGCTAGCATAATCATCGTGGTTTGCGTGTAATTCTAGGAAGCTTTGCATCCTATCGGTAGCTTGCTGTTGCATACCCCTCACGACAAAAGCTTTTCAAGCAAATGTACCTTGAGTATATGGTTGTGAAAATTTTACAAGGTGTCTAAAATATTCCTTAGGAAAAGATAAGATTCTCAAATGCCTAGAACCTCCCTTCGAAAAAGTAGACTAACTCCCAATTATAAGTAGACAACCTCCCCCTAATGGTCTCAGTCAGTGGTCGAGAACCTATGGCTCGCAAGCTAGATGTGGCTCTTTTGATGATTGCGTCTGGCTCTTTTTCTCACATAAAAATCTTAACCGCCATTCCTTCAAAGCATTAAATAACAGCAAGTACCTCCAGAACGGCTTTCTATAGTTATCGCTGGTGTCATCTTCAGGTGTAATATAGCTCGACAGAGCATTGGCCAAGTCTGTGTCCAAACAGGCTATTTTTGTGGTTCAATGTGACACCAATATCCAATTGCATGGCTCTCATGAAATGAATTTTGAAACATGAGAATTTCATAGTACCTTCAGCCAAATGCAATCTAAAATTACTATTTACAGCATTTTTTAATCTTAATCTTTTCAAGGAAATATTGCACTTGGAAAACTTTTTACTATGTCAAGTTTATGGGCAAATCATACCATTGCGACCCTAGCTGTTGATGGAAACAAAGCAACAACTTCAGAGCATTGTGCTCAGTCGAAACAAGAATCAGGTGCATGGCTAAGAGTTGATCTTCAAGCGAGTGCTATCATAGAGTCCGTCAGCATCCTAAGCTTTGAAGCAGATGCCAGATTCATGGAAGCATTTGATGTTCGAGCAGGATACAGTTTCTAAAATGGTGGAGTATGAAACCCACCTTGCCAACTCAACGTCAATATACCGGTCAATAGCAGCAGCGTGCATGTACAATGTCCTTCAGGTTTGATTGGAAGATACATTACAGTAAATACTCACAGCACAGATTTTATTGATATGTGTGAATTGGAAGTTTACGGTTACTATGTTTGAAACAATAGTGTCGTCTGGAGGAATGGAACTCAATTATACAAAGAGCCTGAGTGAAAAATGTCCATGCATATTTGTGTCGAGCTGCCATCTTGTTGAAGGCTCGGATTGTTGATGTCAAGAAAACAACATGGCCGACTGCGAATTAACGACATCCCTCAGTCTTACTTATGTAGAAAATAGAGCAATTGTCTCCTTCTAAAGCTTAGAAATTGCCTATATTAGCTTGATATATTGTTTGCAATTGTAGTTGAGTATAAGTAATATGTAGCTGTAAATCTATACTCATTAGCACTCATTAATTTACTAATTCATTATCAGTTTGATGACTGTTGTCGTTAATTGTTATGCAGTTGCAAGTGTTTGGTTCTTGAGCATACAAATTTCTGCAGTAAACTCATTTTTGATAAACCCAAAGCTTATAAACATAATCAAGCTCGCATGCTCAAAAAAGACATGTTCTAAGCATATTTCCCAACCTCGTAATTTCTACTGCATTTCCAATTCTTCCCAAATCAAGTGTAAAAAATAGTATCACATAAAGGGTGAGGTGAAGTGATGGGACACAGCTTTCTTTCATGAAACACTCTTTTGTGAATGATAGGCATGACGAGCAACATTGCAGATATATCAGAAAGAATAGACAGTTTTCATTTGCAGATTGTCATCGACAGATCTATTATATTTAAATCAATAACATTAAGATGCCAGTTACTTGAAATGTTGAAGAGGCCTTTACCTTGAGCCTTTTAAAGAGACCTTGAAATGATTCATGTTAAACGCAATATCAGACCAGGAATTGAATTTTAAAATTAAGCCTAATTTAAGCATAATATCAGGCACAAATTGGGAAAATCTTCAGCATATTGAGCTCAAGCCCAATTTACTCGTATGCTTATAAAACAAGAGTGTATCGAATGAAGTTGTATTTTGTGTGACAGCAGTTAGTGCTGTAGAGCAAATTTAATAATTAGGAGCTCAGGTAGATGACCAGGGTGGACATTTAGTCAACCCTTGCTGTTTTTACTGTTATTGTGTTTGTTCCTTTCACTTTCCTTGTGAAGTGAGTGTGTACGAGCAGAAACGAAAAACCAGTCTGCGCTGTGAACATGTAACCAGAATCTCATATGTAAATGCTTTTTTCATTACTCTGTTTTGCAATTCTTGCAATATTTTCTAGAAGGACTAGGGGACGTGTGCTTTCAAAACTGTTGAAAACAACTACGGAGGCTGAGCCCCCATGAGTCCCTGAATTCTACACTAGTGACAGTAGCGTGACGTAATGCGGCAGTATTGCAGAATGACGTAGTTGTTGACCTAAACATCGAAGGAAATTTACCGCGTTTGTCTTATGGAACTGTAGCTTTGGATTCTTTTGATGAAGCTCAGAGATAGAGAAGCACCTATTCTGCATATGCGTCGAGCTAAATATCTGGTCCAACTATTGTATACCATGCAATAGTTGGATCAGGCAGGCCGGACTGACATTGAGTCAAGGGGGGCCAACAGGACCAAAAGGGCACCAACTTGCATGGACACCTCTTTGGGAGACTGCCTATCACAGGCTCCTCTTTGGGACGCAAGGCACTTCTTTGAGACGTTTTCGTTCCATCCTTTAGCAGGGCCTGTACTTCACAGAAAAATTAATATAGATCTCTCTTCCAATGATATTTTGTTCGTTTATATAGCTTACTTGATCTCCGTTGTATCGTATCAATGTCTAACAAAGGATTCTATTGCAATGCAAAACGGACACACTTTGGCTCCCCTGCTCCATCACATAAAAGGTAGGAGTGGCGCTTGGCCCTCTCTGCCTTCCCCCCTGTCCGGCGCCCTGAGTTGGATCAGATGTTTAGCTCGATGCAATATGTTGATTAAATGTTTTCCTTTCTCACATGAACATTTGTTGCTGAATGATTGAACTGCTCACTTGAGTCCCAAAGAAGATATGATGTGAGATGAGTGCGGCCATAGCTATGTCTGGTGTTATTGAGAACTCTGCCATGGTAGAAGCTTTCACTATAGGTTGAAATTCAGCCTGTTTATGCTCAGACTTGAGCCTGACAATATTTATCGGAGAAAGAGATGGAACATTAAGAGATATTTTCTATATGACCACATCTATCTCCGACAAGAGGCAACAACTTCGCTATGCTTTACGTTATCTAATGTTTAATAAAACAAAATAGCTATTATAGCGACAATTTTCAAACCACTTTTCATTTTCAAACCAATTTTCAATTTCAAACCAATTTTCAATTTCAAGACTAGTATTCATACTTCAAAACCACTATTGGTAGTTTCAATAACACTATTTTTGGTAATCATTCTTATCGGATGTGCCTCAAAGTGAATAGTGATTTGAAAACATTATTTTTGAGGGTGTTTGAATAGTCTACGTGATCATTTTTTTGACAATTCTATAAAAGCAATTCAGGTTCACAACCTGCAGACGGCATCCTTTTAACAGCAAGATTGGATGTATATGAATTTAATTTCACCTGTTGCATTCAATAGAGTATGAATGCTTCTATATAAATAATACTATAAAAATAATAATAATAATAAATAATTTATTTTGAGTTGCTTACAACTATAGGTATAGCTAATATAAAGCTAATAGAGACCAACTATCAGTAGGAATATAAGATAAGTTAAATGGTACAAAGTTAAATAAAAGCTAAATTAATTCCAAGCCTTGATATAAATGCTTTGCACAATCTACAATCACACTTTATTGTCCAATATTGTACTTCTGATTTGAATGCCATTAATCATGGAGACTCTATGACATTGGGAGGTAGCATTAGCTAAAGTTTTGATCAACAAATTGTACTGTTTCTACACCATATGACGTTGTCCTGACTTTTGGTATTTCAAGAGTTTTTTTTTCTTAACTTAAACTGTAAACTTCTTGGCTTAAAAAGCTCTCTCATGAAGCTGGGATTTAGGGTGGTTTTGGTATGGTAAATTTCAGTCATCAAGTGTTGTAGATTGCGCTGGTAAACGGACACTGCATTGTCTAGCTTCAATGAAGCTTCATAGTCGGCATGGGTATCTTTCTAGACAATTCTGAGTGCTCTTTCATGAATTCTATTCACTTTTGCATTTAGATATCTGTTATGAAACGTTAAAATTAAGGAGCAGTAGCTAAACTACGCATTTATGAAGCTGTCAATTAGGAGAGGTAACTTTCCAAGATTAATGAATGTGGATACTCTGGCAAGGGCATGTAGTTTCTGATTAGCTCTCTTACATAGGTTCGAAATATGACAATTGAAATTAATTTTTTTGTCTAATATCACTCCTACTAGTTTTTCTTTCTTCAACAGCTTTCTTCAACTAAAGCCTCTCCAATTTTGATCTTAATATTACTTTGGATTGTCCCGAAAGTCAGCAGATGACACTGTTCTTCATTCAATTTCATAAAATTTTCAGAAAACCACTTTGATAAGACAAGAGCTTCGGTTTCTAGTCCTTCTGATACTTTCTGAACAACTGTTGGCTGCGAATATGATGGAATCTTTGGCAAAATTGTAAATTGCAGTGTCCGTTACCATAAAGAAAATATCATTAATATATGCATTGAAAAGAATCCTGAATTGCTTTTCAATTTAAACGCCTTTGAGTAGAAATGACAAGTCTTCAGCCCGGCAGTTTGTTCCCTAAAACGAATATGGTCAAAGGAAACAAGAATGATGTTTGAAGCTTTGATAGCCAGACACTCCATAAGGCCCGTTTCTTAGTACTTATGAAGTGTGCGAACTTTGGACTATTCTGTTACTGATGGTATAAGGCAGCTTTACATAATGTAGCTACAAGTGGAATGCAGCTGAGAGCACTCCTGTCAATATAGGATACAGTATACAGGGCTGCTGCAGTTGTACTATAGAAAGTTAGAAATATTGCTTCATGAAAATTAGAGACAGGTGCGGATGTAGAGGGGGTATGGAGCCATGGTAATATTCAATATAGAAAACAATTGTATTACGAGATTTCTCACATGGAAAAAACAATGAAAGGAGGCCACAGCCCCCAAAGTCCGGCTCTGGTTCCACCCCTGATTAGCGATGGACCATTATTACTTACTTGCTAAATGCAATACCTGCCATGTTATTTGCACACGTTAGAGTTCTGTACTCAGATAGTAAACCTTGTTTTGGTTAGAACTGTAGTGTTCTATGCAGCAAAAGTGTGCTGGAAACCTATATATCCTTATTTCAACATATCTTCAAATAGCGCCCCCTTAAGCCTCTTATATTATTTGGTAGCTAGGTGCTGCTATAAATTCCGTTCTTGATGAATTAAACGTTTTCTATTCGGTATTTCGTTGAAGAAATACCAAGCTGTAATTAGTCTCGCTTTGGGATTCTATCATCTATCACTGCTTTTGTTGGTGTCTATCCTGTCGCCTAGGGAGTGGTCAGTTACGGACTGTTATTAGGGATGGAGGCTTTAAGAGAGAGGTATGTAACGAAAATGCAATTTAAGGAGGGGCTTCAAGGAAATCACAAAAAATATGAGAGGGGCATGAAACAGAAACTAGTTATATTTCAAGATTTTACACATAATTCATCTATTCAAATATTTTAAAGTGTCAGTCATTATCTGATGATTCTACTGTAGTGCTAGCACATGTAGCAAGGTTTTTTACCAGTATGAAAGCTATCAAATAAGTTTTTATAACAGCTATTAATTACGCATAAAATCTCAGGCTTTGATCGACAGCTATAGAAATGTTTAGAATCAGGTAAGCAGAATTATCGAGAATAAAGACAATATGAAAGAGTCCTGGAGGTTTACACATAGCCTTTTAAAAAAGTCTATTAAATCTACAAACATCATCATAATGAAACTCCAACATATTGAAAATTTATTGTTATTAGTTATTTTGCTCAGTAGGCGAGGAGCTCGCTGAAAATATAGATAAAGCTTCTAATCCCCTTTTGAAAAGTAGCTGCACCATCAGTAAAAGCAAGTCAAAGATATCAATGATTCACATATCAGAGATGCTATTTCCAAGATGAAAACACGAAAAGGGTTTGGAATTGATGATGTCTCTAGTTACTTTCTACAGCTTGTACTATCACTCATCACCATTTCTCTAGGCTACATCTTCAATAAGTCTACACAGAATGGAGTTTTCCCTTCCCAATAGAAAAATGCCTGAGTCACTCCCATATTTGAAGAATGAGATAATAGCGCAAAAACTAGTTATCAGCCAATCTCAGTTCTTCCAATAATATCACGCTTCTTCGAAAAATTATTTTGTTTTTGTTTTAGTAAGTAATGTTGGGAAAAGGCCGTAGGGCCTATAACAAAGCCCTGACAAAGGAAAAACTGAGAAAATGAGGGAAAGGGAGAAGTTTGTTGATGTTAGATTTAAAAGATGACAAATTGTATGATTCATGGAAATTAGTGGGTGGCAATGAGTTCCACAGTTGAGAAGTTCTAGGAATGAAAGAAGAGTTGTGAGATAGAGTTCGTGGATTAGGTAGTGTAACTTGGAAAGGGTGTGAACAGGTAGAGCTTCTGATGGTTCGAGCACGCCTCACTGGATCAGGAATAATATTCTTGATTCCCTGAGAGCAATATCCATAAAGATTTTGGTAGAAAATGGAAAGATCTGCAACAAGATGACGATAGGAGAGAGACTGTGGAGAATTAGTGAGGTTTGGACTGTTGATGAGACGGATAGCTTTAGACTGGACTCTGTCAAGAAGATGGAGAGAAGATTTAGGAGCACCACCCCAGACATGAGAGCAGTACTCCAGAGAAGGACGAATTTGGGATTTGTATATAGTTGGTAGTTGAGAAGGTGAGAAATAGCCACGGGCTCTAGAAAGAAAGCCAAGTTTTTGAGATGCATGCTTTGCTATGGAATTGACATGGGGTTTCCAAGTGGGATTAGATGAAATAGAAAGACCAAGTTGAGTGATTGAAGATGAAATGTCCAGTTTATGGCCGTTCATGAAAACAAGGGGGAAATCTTGGTGATTTTTACGTGATATGACAACCTGTTTTGTCTTTTCTTCATTGAACTTAACGAGGTTGTTACTACTCTAGTTCTCTACATTTGTCAAGTCATTGGTGAGAAGTGGGGCTGAAGTGTTGCGATATGGTGAAATACTAGAATAGGCAAGGTGTTGAGGATTGGATGAAATAGATGAACTTAAATAAGTGTCAACAGCAAAGGAGAAAATACTGGAAGATGTAGAGGAAAGCAGGTCATCTATGAAGAGGATGTACAGAACAGGCGAGATAACAGAGCCCTAAGGTACACCTGAGTTGATAGAATGAGGATTAGAGAGGTAGCCATCGACCCTAATTGCAATTGACCTATCAGATAGAAAGCTAGAAATCCATTTAATGAGGGTGTGGTGAAGACCAAACATTGCCAGTTTAGCAAGAAGACCTTTGTGCCAGACGCGATCAAAGGCCTTGGAAACATCAAGAGAGATCACTTTACTCTCACTGTAGGATTCTAGAGCAGAGGACCAAGCATGAACAGCATAGGCTAGAAGGTCACCGGTAGATCTGGCTTGTCAAAACCAACCCATATTGGTGATCAGAAAGAAGGTTGTTTGTTTCAAGGAAGGCAAGCAGTCGTTTGGTGATAATGATCTCCATAGTCTCAGAGATGAGAGAAGTGATTGCAATAGGGCGATAGTTTGAAGGGTCAGATGTGTCACCTTTCTTGGGGATAGGGAAACTGTGGGCGAGTTTCCAAGAGGAAGGGAAAATACCAAGATTGTAGGAAAGTTGGAAAAGCTTGTAGAGAACAGGGACGAGTTCAGGGGCACAGGACTTTAAAACTATAGCAGGTATACCATCAGGTACGCTAGATTTGGAGGTGTTGAGCTGAAGAAGCGCTTTCCGGACTTTGCGTGTAGAGAACTTAATAGGAGACATTGTGATGGTGGATGTGGGATAGAGAGGAGCTTGGAAATCTTGGTCATCAAGATTGGAATTGGAAGGAAAGGTTGATGCGAAAAGGTTAGCTTTAGAGGAAGGAGTGCATGAAGATGAGGAGCCAGAGTTGTTTTTTAGAGGTGGAAAAGAAGAATGGCAAAAGTTTTGTGAGACAACTTTGGCTAAGGACCAGAAGGAGCGAGATCCTGTTTGCATGCAGCAATTTTATTGTTGATGCGTTTGACAAAAGAGAATTTGGCATGATTGATGGTTTTGGAGCATAGGTTACGAGCTTGTAGAAAATAAAGCTCTTGAATGTGGAGTTTGGTGCAGTTTCCATTGTTTAAAGCGGTGGTTTTTACGTTTGACAGCTTTGGTACATTTACTTGAAAAGGAATGGTCTCCTAACATCTTACCAACCTGGATTCAGGACCTGCTATTCAACAGCAAATGCCCTTTAAAATGTACTGATTGAATCATAAGTACACAGTTTAGATGATGAGAATTATAATGGAGTAGATAGAAACCCAAGCAACAAGTGAGCGAGATGGAATACAGCCCATCAAAACCTCTCCGGTCACCTCAGGTATCCACGGTCACAGCAGGTGCATTGCTTCATATTAATGTATTGCTGACTATCTCATGCTTACTAAACCAGCACGGTAAGATGGTGTAGCTCGCTACACTCTGCTTCATGGCTGTTTAGAAGGTTTCTAGACAATGAATCATGCAATCAGAGGCACCATTTGATACAAGTCAACACAAGATATCATGCCACAACCTATCAATGACTCTAGTTTATAGAAAGACTACAAATCACATTGGGTAAATTTGGTGGTGTTTAAAGTGCAAAGATGCTTATTTGCACCCTGTTAGGGTAGATCAAATAATTGTGGTTATAGTTGAAAGAGTACTTTCTGAGCAAAATACCACAAACTCTCACCTTAATTTGAACAGACTCTCGCAGGTGGCTGTATGATAGATCACCCAGAAATGCATCAATATGCTCATAGAAGTCTGAAAACAACCAAAATAGTTGTAAATTGAAGGGGCTTGAATAGAAGAAGAATAGGCACTTAAGTGTTTTCAGGAACCACCCTCTTTAAAGTCAAACTGAATTGCGTTTTTGCTCACAATGTTAGAGGAACGAGAGATGGCGCACGTCTGTGAAATCAAACTACATTACATGGCTGTCTTCACTTTGCTGTCATGTATGCTACAATTAGCGAAATGTGGATCACATTTTGAGTTGATTAAGAGCTCAGGACAGCAAACAGGAGGGCAAGGAATACCTTCCGGACAATTTCTGCATAAGACATTTTTTCAATGCGACAGAGAGCAAAAGTGTACTCATGTCATACAACTTGGTAGTTCAGAAGAGTATGTCATGGTACACGGTGAAGATGCTTTGGAAAAGATCATCAACACAAGAATGATCTGGAAAAAGATGACCATCAATATTGTTCATGGTAGTTATACAATTTTTCATTTTCTTGTCATCATGTTTTTTTAGTTTATTACGTATTCAGTCTTCTCTATCTCACAATGTCCAGATTGATTTAACTTTAGACTTTACTTTAACCTAAGGTCCAGCTAGCAAATGCAATTCTATGTTATTTCTTATTGCTTTAAGGAAATATTGCACTGAGAAAGCCTACCGCGTTGTCGAGTTTATGGAGAAATCATACATTTGCCTCTCTGGCTGTAGATGGTAACAAAGAAAATTCGAACTGTGCCGAAACTGCCTTTCAGGACAAGCCGTGGCTAAGAATTGATCTTCAAGCGGCAGCTGTAATAAAATCTGTTAGCATTGTCAGCCGAGAAGCAAAATACAGAAGTATGGAGGAAATTGATGTTCGAGTAGGAAACATTTTCCAAGATGGCGGAGTAGCAAATCAACCTTGTCTGCTCAACTTTAAACTGCCTGGAAATAGCAACATCGTGCGTGTAAAATGCCCATCAGATATGATTGGTCGGTATGTTACGGTAAATGGCCAGCAATCTTTTGCTTGCATTGAAGTTTGTGAAATAGAAGTCTATGGTTATTATGTTTAGTCAGTACTTTATATGCAAAGAAACAAGATCATACTATTCATGCAGCTACTTGTCACAACTGGAATCCTGACATAGAAGTAAACGAAATGGCGAATTGGCAAGAAGCAGCTGCACAGTCCTTCAGATAAAATCCATAAAGCCATATATATATATATATATATATATATATATACTTCAGAATAAAACTTTAGAAACCAAGATAAAAACTGTTGTTTGACTACAATTACATGTGATTAAAACTGTTGTTGTTTGACTACAAATCACATG
>WIPJ01001079.1:31486-43225 GCA_018155075.1 Cassiopea andromeda
TATATATATTAATATGTATATATGTATATATATATATTAATATGTATATATGTATATATTTATATGTATATATATATATATATATTTATATGTATATATATATATATATATTTATATGCATATATCGTTCGACATAGACAAGAATGTTATTATTAACATATACTACGCAGTAATTGATTAGTGTCAAGCTGACGCTGAAAGAAAGCTGGTGAAAACTAATAAGAAACAGCAATACAGTTCCTTGGTCATTGCATGAGAAAGGACGAACTGGAAAGGATCACACTAACGGGGAAGGTAGCAGGAATAAGGGCAAGAGGAAGACAAAGGATCAGATTTTTCCAAAGAATTCCAGAAGGGAGTAGGATTTTAGGAACTGAACTTATTAAATGCAAGGAACGTAGGAACGAATGGCATAAACTGGTCATTGATGTCATGAGAAAGGGCACAAGAAGATGGATGTAAAGGCAAAATCTATTGTCTCCGGATAACCCTAGAAAGTATCGACTGCTTTACATTCATAGCTTTAAATGGTAAAATTTGCTAATGATAGACATTGCTAAATAGCAAGCTATAATTATATGCACATCAAATTCCATGCTTGAATAATGACAACGATCTTTGGTAATGCTCACTGCTGAATCAATTCGATTAATATCTTTCGTATTTCATTCATTTTCAAACTTCTTTTGCTTGTATGTTTCATGCGTTATTGTACCTGTAAGTAGGATCTCTTTTTATAAATAGCCGTGTTTGTTCGAGTTGCACCAAAATGTAGATGGTGCCAAGATTACAAGATTAAAACAATGTGTCCCTCTATTTTCTAACATAGGCATTGTCCCCCTTGCAATGTCCGATATTGTTCGATTTTTCAGCTTTTTTTTATTCTTTCGTGTTGATCCTGAAAAGATAGTAGACTCGGTATTAACATCAGACCAAAAGCTCCTCCAAGAGAGCAACTTTTTGAATGTGCAGGGCACTTCAGAGCAATTTCTGGGACAAAGGTTGTGCTGTTCTGAAGTTATTATAGCTTCTATGAGAAATCTAATAATATTAGAAGAAGAAGAAGAAAAAGAACAGGAAAGAGAAGATTTGTTCCTAGGTGTAGGAATGATATGTCGTATCTTAGCATCTTCATAAAGACTTCGTTGATGACGTGCATCTATTTTCAGTAACGACATAAGTTATTGAACTGAATGAAAAGGCAACATTATGTGGATAGTTTTCCCATCTATTTATATGTCAATTTTTGTTTAATCGATTTCCAATGGCACTGTTTCTAGCATGTACGAGGGTGTATTCATTCTTGCATTATTTTTTAGAGTTTTTGTGGTTGCCTCCCAGTTAACAATCTAGACTAGGAACTCCAATTGTAAATAATAGCAGTAGATTTTTTTGATGTATTCTAGTGTCTCTAATAGACGGCCCCCGTCCATTGATTTTAGGAGAATTTCCCTTCCCCTGTTCTTTATTAACACCACCTTCTATTAAATTTTACAAATCGATCATGATCAGAACACGGAGAAAATTAGATCACCTTTTGATAAAACAATTTACCAGCATGAACCACCTTCTCTTAGCACTTCTGTCCTATTGAAAAGTTGCCGAAATGCATACTCCCTGCTATTAGCACCCTCTTCTTATTGAAAACTAGCCGACATGAACACCTCCTCCTATTTGCACCCAATTCTATTAAAAATTGGCTGAAGTGCAGTCCATGGAAAACGCTTGCCGGATATTCATCTAGTGATCATCGATTTCGTGTCAAGGGAATGCAAGTAAAGAAAAAGCTTGAATAGGGACATGGCTACTTTTAGGAAGGACAGATCAAAGGGGAGGCTACTTGTTTTCTATAACGGAAAACAATCTTACAACTATGGTGATTTAGGTGAGTGGCAAAAAACTGATGAAATGCTGTAGCCTTCAAACAGTTAAGAAAACATTTGGAAACAGTGCGGAGGAGCTGGGATTCTATGATTTATGAGCTAGTACCCTTTAACGCGTTCGAGTGCGCTCTTTTGCAAATAAGAATATATCTTGTTTCCATCATTGAGCTTTATGTTTAGAAGGAAAAGCTAATCCTTCATCCTGGTTTGATTGACGTTTGCAGACTTAGAATGATAGAGAAAGAGGGTACTCCAACCTTCCTGAACACCAACGCCAACAACAATAACATCTCACGGTTGACGCGGAAGAAAATATATAGTCTAGGCAGGATTTTTCATCTAGTACAGATAAATCATCAAGCACTAAATATGCAATAAGTAACAAGGAAGCAATCTATTTGCAGTTTTAAGCAATTTGCTTGTCTGTAGGGCGTGGAAAATGAGTTCTGCGCTCATAACTTTAGATATCTTCTTTTCCGTTGAATTCTGAAAGGGACCCATTGGGAAGTCTTCTGGTGTGCCAAATGACCACAACGCCCCTGTACTCTTTTGTGTTTAATTGTAGGGGTCATCTTGTACATTCTGAAATTTTCCACCCCTCATAGACTTTTATAATGACCCCCCACTTTTTAGCAAAATGTCGCCATCATCACTATCAGCAAAATTTTCACTGCCATTTTCATCCCATTATTCATGAGTCAACTCTCCACTTCACATCCCTTGTCAGGTGGAACACTGTCTCTACCACTCCATCCAATTTTCGCGTAACACCATCTGGTGGGATCATGAACTCTTCTACTTCCTTCAGGGTTGTTGCCATTTTCCCAGTAGGTCATTTTATTACCAATCCTCCACTTTATGAAAATCTAGAAAAGTATCCACCCCCTCTGCTAATCCGACCTCCCTACAATTGAGCACAAAAGAGTACTAATAGACTCATGATGCTGTTCTTTACACACTGATGTTTGTGTAACTGGTAGCTTCTTCAAGGTCGGTAGACATCAGTAAAGACAGGTGTAATTGCTGGAAAAAACAACAATAAATTCAAGAGCAAGATATTCTTGTTGTAATCTAATGCACAATAATTTGCTTACACAAAAATTTCATTTGCAAAGGGATACAAACAGTCTTAAAAGACAAGAGTTCCGTTGAACAATATAGGACCTATTGATGGTTTGATTGCTTTGCAACTTCAATAAACTCACACGCATCACAATTTCAAAGGAAATTGCTGTGAGATTGCTCAAAACTTTGTCATTAGGAAATGCACGACAAACAATCATACCTTGAAGTGAGTAAGTTTGTGCAGGTGGTAGGAAGAAATGCATCAAAAGTTTGATTAAATATTAAGAATTTACAAAAGGAATTTAAGTAGAATTTCGATAATTGCCAATCAGAATGAATTCATTATTAGTGCAACGGATGCCTTAGTGCTCTCAGAAATCCAGTCAGAAAAATCGGAGTAGAGCATTGTTAGCACGCAACGTTACAGGAACAATAGATACTACGCGCCTGTGAAATGGATTTGCGCCACACAATCTATTTCATGTTACTATCATGCATTCTATCATTAGTAGTATGTGCATCACATTTCGAGTTGATTAAGAGCTCAGAACAGCAAACACGGGAGCAAGGAACAGGACCATGTTTGGATAAAACATTCTTTAAATGTGACAGAGAGCCAACATGTACTCATGTCATACAACTTGATGGTTCAGGGGAGTATGTAGTGGTGCATGGCGAGGATGCTTTGGAAAAGATCATTAACACAAGAATGGTCTGGAGGAAGCTGACCATCAATATTGTTCGAGGTATGAATGAATAATTCTGCTTAACATAAATATGAGTGAATAAGACGAATTAATAGTCCCGTGACAGTCACACATGCCATTCAGTTTTTACTGTTGTATTAACTGCCTAAAGGATATTTTGCAAAAGAAGGAAAATTCTGGTGGATAAAAATACCACTGCGAACGTTATTATTTTGAGTGATTCAACTTTAAGCAAATTGCTCCATTTTAGCAACACTTTTCCATGCTTCAAAAGTTTTTTGGGTGAACGTGAGGTTAGTCCAGACTTAGCCTCCACTCTTTTCAAATGATAATTTGTATGGGAATTCATTAGACCATATGCTAAAAATCGTGCGACTTACCTTGCAGCATGCCCCCAATGAACTTGTACCGACGGAGGTAATCGCAATATTGCAAGAATGAAAACTTCTTCATATAGCTCTATGGATGGGAAGTAGGACTAGAATTGCTTCCATTCCCATTATCCTCTTTGTTAGGATCAAGAGTCTTCGTATTAGGAATTTCAAGGGAAAGTGCTCTTGTCCATAGCTCCACAAGAATGAGGATTCCAATCAGTGCGCGTTTAAGAATTTATTGGCCTATATATTCCAAAGCCATGTAAAGTGCAGGCAGTGGTCTAGAAAGACGAAGTAACAACTTTGAGAATTACCACCTTCTCTATTCATGCTCCTCTCACCTTCGTAAAGCGCCCATGTTCTGTTTTTCAAGTTGATCTAGGTGAAGGGTCTTACTAGTAGCAAAAGTTATATGTTGATATTTGTACTTTCTAGGGAACATAGCACTCGGGAAGCCTTCTGCATTGTCAAGCTTATTATTCAATGGTAGCATCGCCGCTCTGGCTGTTAATGGAAAGAAAGAAACAAATGTATTTGATTGTGCTCATTCTCAATTGGAGGTAAATGCGTGGTTAAGAGTAGATCTTCAAGCGATTGCCATTATAGAATCTGTCAGCATTGTAAGCGCAATGCTAAGATACATGGGAGCAGTTGATGTTCGAGCCGGAAACAATTACCAAGATGGCGGAGTAGGAAATCCACCTTGTCAACTCAACGTCAATATACCGGTCAATAGCAGCAACGTGCATGTACAATGTCCTTCAGGTTTGATGGGTAGATACGTAACGGTGAATACTCATGGCACAGGTTTCATTGAAATTTGTGAATTAGAAGTATACGGCTATTACTTCTAAAATGAAAGTGCAGTTCGGAGGACTTGTGCTCAAAGTATGCAAAGAGCCAGAGTGACATGTGCAATACTTCCTCTTCACATCAAGCTACCATTTTGGAATTATTACTGCATGCTGGGATTTTTGGTTTTCATTGTTTCATCTTTTTCATTCATTCTTTATTCATGGTAGCCCCATCAGCTAATGCTGCTTTCAGGTAGCCATGACACACTGTACAATTTGAAATATAATATAAATATATATACATAAAAGTAAACGCTCTAATTACGCAGCTAAAATAACAGACAATGAACATAGGAAAAGAAAAATATCAAAATTGATGTCGAGGAAACAATATGGCGGACTATGAACAAGTCAGAGAATAGCACTAACTATGTGCCAATTAAAGCTATTATCTACTTTTGAAGCTTGGGAATTACCTATAATAACACGGCATGTTGCTTAAAGTTGAAACTTGGAATAGGTAACATATAAATTACAACTAGTACATTTAATTAGTTATAAATTCATAATTATCTACATGCATGAATATAGACTTCATCATCAGTCTGATGAATAGTGGGAACACTTCTGTGTTTCTAAAGGCATTAAAATCCTGGAATTCTATCCCAACACACATAAGAGAGTCTAATACACTAACCCGGGTTAAGAATGGGCTAAAAAATCATTTTCTAAGCTGAAGGAAATAATTTAAAGCTATTTTGCGCACGAATCCATGGAAGAACAGTACTGGTATTTTATATCTGTTTAGTTAACTTATTCACTATATCTATTATTAGGACCTTAATTTGTAATTAGGATTTTTTGTATTTTTACTGAATGGATGTCGTGATTAAATAAGAAATTTTTAAAAAATTGGCCGAGTTAAAGCATGCCGTATTGAATGCAGTTACATTTTGTATGGCAGTAGTGCGACCTAATGCGACAATACACCTAGAGACATACGTGAGTTGCCAACAATAAATACTTTCAAAAAGCAACTGAAATTGTATATGAAGAGCAAGACATAACTAAACACAACCCCCTGGAAGAACAGCTCCACGCTAAATAGGTTTTGTTTTTATTATCAAATTTCATAGCTACTTTTCGTTATATATAACTTAGTTCGTAGAATGTTTTTTTCTGTAATTATGCTGAAGGGTTTTGTGTATAAAATATAAAATATGAAATATGAAATATGAAAATGCAACAGTAGTGCGACCTAATGCGACAGCAGTGCGACCTAATGCGACAGCAGTGGGACCTAATGCGACAGTAGTGCGGCTAATACGGTAGCTGATTAAGACATCCATAGAAACCTGCCATATCAATAGCCATGCAATCATTTGGTAAATAAAGTTCAGAGATAGAGAAATATCTAAGCCACACAGGCGTTGAAGGTTACTTTGTAATAGATCATTTCATTCGATGCAATATGTTGAACGCCGGTGTTTCTTTCATCACAACACCTCTTGCTAAATGCCTAAGCTGCTCACATGAGTCTAAAGCCTGGTTCACATATAGCCGTAATAGCCGGCGACTGTCGCTTACATGTGCCACAGGCTGCCCCAAGTGATATGTCTCAGGCGATATGCCTCAGGCGATATGCCTCAGACGATATGCCTCAGGCGATATGCCTCGGGCGATATGAGACAAAGTTTTCAAGTATCTTGAGAGGATAGGGTAGAAAGTCCATCCAGCTTTCAATTATTTTCATAACATTTTGTGTCATTGACGTCTTTTATGGCATCTGGAAGCAGGGGTGACTTCTAGGGGGACTCAAAGGGGCGGAGACCCCTTTTTAACATTACTGTTCATTTTCGGGGCTCAGCCCCCCTAAAAATCCTTGCTTTGGGCTTCCTTTTCAAAGTGTATTGACCTTGCTTCTAAAGCGTTTGGTATTACAATAATTAATTATTCACTGCTAAATAGTAATTGAGGCATTTCTAATGGTTTATTATACATTATTAGTACTAAACTAAAGTATCTTTTATCTTTGATATCTGCATCTTTGAAAATATGGGCGTGGTTGTAGCTAGGTCACACTCAAAATTTAAGCGTGGTTGCACCAAGAGCCCCCTTTGCTAAAATCTTTGTGAATCACCACTGTCTGGAAGCCAGTGCAAGAGCATGTTCCTTCTAAATGATAGAGATTTATTGCCATGTTGAAAAATCCTGGCAATAGATCGACAAGATCTCTTTAATCCAAGGTGTTAAGTAATTTGCTTACGCATGGAGATTTTGCAACTTTACTAATCTGAATATCATCACGCAATGTATTATAAGAATAACACATTGCCTTTTACTAATGTTCAGTTTTGTCATGAATAACTAACTTACCTTACTTTGAATTTGATATGCGGTATCACATCTGAACTGATCCGACCTCGAAACAACTTTTCCAGTCCGATCCGATCCGAAATAAAAACTTATGTTCCAAAATCCGAACGAATCCGATCGAACAGAATCCAAAAAATAAATAAACCCCAAGACGGGGCTTGTTCAGGAATTTACGGTTATGCACACGCTATAGTCGTTGCCGTTAGTTAAATCCCATGAAATCTCCGTGACGTGAAGTCGTCGCCGTTGTCGTTTTCTTTAGGTGAAGCCTTCGAAGTCGCTGTGAAGTGAATTCGTCGCCGTCATCGCTGCCATCGCTGCCATTGCTGCCATCGCTGCCATCGCTGCCATTGCTGCCATCGCTGCCATCGCTGCCATCGCTGCCATCGCTGCCATCGCTGCCATCGCTGCCATCGCTGCCGTTAGTTAAACCCTTTGAACAGCGGTCGCGGCGACGGGGGGGCCGGGGGGGCCTTGGCCCCCCCACTTTTTGCTAAGATGAAATTTGCGCATGTGCATTTTACTGTTCTTCGTTAGTATGTATTTATAAATTTTTGTTCATAATTTGAGGTATAAAGGGCTGCTTTTGGGGGTATCAAAAGCTCTTTGGGACGCACAATTTTATCTGTCATCCAAGCATAGTGGGGCAGATTTCAAATTTTATCGAATTTCTGGCCCCCCCACTCAAATCCTCGCGCCGCGACCCCTGTTGAAATCGTCAGTGAGAGTGGAAGTATTTGAAAAAGCCCTATTGCCGTATGTGTTATTGATGGACGCTGTATTTGGAACTCTGATGAACTCTTTGAACATTGGACAATTATTTGTATTTGCCTTAGCTTTGTATCTCATTGCGTAGCCTAGTGCGTTACCATAATCGCTGTTTATGTTTCTGGTCTGTCGTTATGTCTGAAAAACTCCATTAGTTTTACACTTTATAAGGCACCTACATGTAGACATAGTTGGAAGGCCAAAATATGTAAAGAACATACACTGCTCGGTACTACTCACGGAAAAAACCTAGGGGACTTTCAATTTCAACAATTTGATAACTGCAAATAATCAAAATTTAGCAAGCCGGTTCCACTCATTTACAGCCACAACCAGATAGCCACAACTCAAATAGAGTTTTGCTGCTTAGTCTGGAGTTCTAGCCAAAATTAAGGTTAAACCTAAAAATTTTAATGAATGACGAATTCTGACGCTTAAATTTGACGTGTCTGCACCACTTTATGGCACTATACCTGCATAGAAAATTAAGGCACTATTAAGGAACTTTTCGTACTAGAATGTGATGAAATGAGGTCCAAAAATAAAGACCTTTAAGAATTAGATCTTTAGCTAGGTTTCTTATAAAACAAAAAGCGTGTAAAGCAAAAGAAAAATTGTTGTGGAATGAAAAGCGTGCCTCGAGCTACAAAAGTAAACAAGTAAAAGTTATGTCTTTTCATATTTCAGCAACACCAAAGCATGACAGCTTGTTGTCAATGTTGAGGTTGTAAACCACACCCTATACCTATATCTTTGAGCCTAGACAATGACGATATATCCTGCTTACCAATGTTGCACTCAGTGGGAAGCATGTGCATATTCAAGAAGCAACAAGGAAGCGTCTGGTGTTTGTCACTGTAAATCATGAAAAGTCTAGGCCATGGTACATGTACTTGTTATTGGGCAAACAGGAACTGACAATGCACCAAGTGTAATGTTTTGCCTAAATATCAAGAAAACAAAAGGAAAAAAGGTTTACAAAGAACAAATGAAGGACGTCGTTTATTCTATATGAACTTCTTCCTTTCATTTGCTCCAATAAGACAACTATTCACCTAACAATTGCATGAAATATGTTCATAAAACATCTCACCTAGCGTAAACAATTCTTGCCATCACGTGTAATGTGAAACTAGTTAATACCTCTAGTCAATATATTTTGACGCTATAGGAAATGTCCGGGGGGACAAACCCTACCTGTACTACCGCTTTTAGGGGGGGGGGAGGTAAAAAGCCTTATTTGATTTTTGTAAGTCTCAAGATCATTAAGCCTTTTGGGAGCTAAAAGTGTGCAAACATTGTTCAAATTATTGCTTGGATTTTTGCATAGGGACTTATTCGAGTGCGGGGCAGGAAACATTTCTAGTAGTTGGTCATATAACACCTGAAATCCTTCTAAAAATGCTCGTTTTCTCTAAAAGAACGTGGTTCGTAAGAAACTACACGTTATTTTTCTTTTACGAAGCCACTTTATAAGTGACCTAGTACTAGACAGCCTAAAATTTAAGAAACTTTTAGAACTAAAAGGGAAGAGTTGAGAAACTTTAGATAAATAGCACATTGAAGTCTTTACCTGGTTCAACGTAAAGCCGTGAAAAACAATGTGAATATGATGTTGGGGAATACCCCTAGCTTTGCGCCACATGCATACCATGTATCGTACCACTTATCATACCATGTATCCCACCATGTATCGTACCACTTATCCCACCATGTATCGTACCACATATCGTACCATTTATCATGTGATTTAGCAATTTTATAAAAGAGTATGTCACATGTAGTTAGTAGGCAGTTGATTTTGGAGATTGATAGAGCATAGAGTATAAAATTCAGATATTACCGATGAAAGCCTCTTTCTTACTGGAGTTGCCTGTATTTTAAACAATATAAAGAACTAGCAGGGAACGGATATTTCTCTACATATGACATTGCTTTAGAATTTAACTCGTACTGACGCATTTTGCTTGTTATAGGACAAAAATTTGCTGCATACACTTGCTGCGTATGCTTGCAAGCAATTTAGTTTGCTAAATCAAGAAACTTTTATAAAACCTTTAGAACTAAAATGTGGCCAACAAGAAACTTTTAGTACTGGGCTTTGAGCTACTTTTATTATAAAGAATGGTGTAGTACTCAATTGATCAAAAGTTAAAAAATCCCAGAACTGTATTTTGAGACGTAAGAGAGTATATAAGTGTAAATGTGTTTAAATTTGACTTATTTGCTTACAAACTGTATGTTATACTCTTGTTATCTATTATGATTTGCCGTCATTTAGGCGTACATGGAACTTTTTCACTTTCCACTAATGTGTGTTACAACCATAGAAATAATAGGACTAGAATGCGAGGTCTATTGTTCTCACAATCACGGGATAGTTAATATGTGCGGGGGTAATATGGCGGCCCAGTGATGGCAAGAAAGCGGATCATGTAAATGTGTCTTTTTGCCAAATCCTTGGTATTGCGACAGTGCAATCATGTTTAACTGCGATGACAACAGGCTATCACCAAAAGGTAATGGTTCGTTTTTGTATCTACTTCAATATATGGAAAATAACGGAAATCCACCAGCTTTTACCTGTTCTAGTCAAATTTTTATCATAACAATATAGTTGAAAGACCTTAAGAAAACCAATATTTCACATTTAATATGCGATCTACATTTGATTCCGCCTTTGCTGTAAACAACTGAATGGAAATATTATGAGCTGGCTCGATGTATTCACCCTAATTACTTGGATATAAAAACTTTGTGGAAGCACAGAATTTGTCTTAAACTGGAAACCACTAAAGGAGCTACATACCTCGGTCTTGCTATTAATCTTTTTGTTTCAAAATTTCCAAGTGTAACTGACATGCGGTAATAACTTTAAAGTTTATATAAATTGGATCTTTCACTGTTGACTGCAATTTGAACGATACTCAACTTTGTTATTCATAGTAGAATAAGATGGTTTTTGTAAGTCTATTTCTTCTAGGCGGTATATTGTTTTTAATCATTCTTTCAGTATATACTCTACTAAACTGATGGAAAGAGTATCAGATAGTGTTGCACTATCTCCTAGATAATTAAAGTAACATGGTCATCTCTCAGATTATTATCAAGGATATGAGTCTCCTTGGAGTGATTTTGAATAGATAGAAATGTGGTGTTTCTGGTTTCTTTGAGTACAGACATTGCTATATCAAGTTTGTCTTGCTTATTAAAAGATGACCATTTGCAGAGTGATCTTCTAGCCAGTTTGTCAAGACAAGTCACTACCTTGTAGACTGAATAAGATAGCAACAACAGATTTCCATATTTTTTGCAAGTTAGAAGAGACTTTGCACCTGTATGGACATAAGAAATTGATGTATCTGAATTGTTGTACAGTGCTGCAGCACATTCTGGACAGTCAATTGATTCCAAAATTTTCTTTGCAACAAATCCAGGTATATAGTGTAGCACATCAGCAAGCCATAATTTTGATGTTATTGCTGCAGAAACAGAATAGCTAAATAATTGTGTGGCAAGTTTGACCTTCATTTTGTGGTTTTGCCACTTATCATGTTGAGACTTAAGTTTATTTCCAAGATGTAGGATGTCTTTTTGCTGAGTTTGATATAGAAGAATGTGTTGCCAAGAAATTTTCTCATTGAAAGTTGTACAAAATATTTTTAAGTCACTAAAAGTATTCCTTGTCAGTTTAATCATGTGACAGATGTCAAAAATAACATGAACCCTTCTGTCATGATGACATGGATGAGGAAAAGAGCCATCAAGATTT
>WIPJ01001079.1:65061-102859 GCA_018155075.1 Cassiopea andromeda
CTTTAATGAAAAAAGTCTGAAATAGTGAATTTTCGAGGAATAGTATCACTTATTAAAAATCACAAAAATCGTACACAGGATGGCAAAAGAAAGTCACAAAAACACGCAAGTCAAGGAAAAATTCATAGAGTTGTAAAAAGTCATAGAAATCTCGTACGACTTTTGTACGCATGATTTGCCGCTTATACTTTTGAACCCCGAATAAACTTAGCCTCGCTTATTGACTTTGAAAAATCTACCAAGGACATCCTTAATCCAGACCCCCTATTTCTCATTTTTGAATCTGTATTTCGATCGAGTATAACGTGTCATAAGAGATATATATTTTCACCTTGTATGTGATCGTCACGTCTTTTTGAATCCATCCATAGCTATTTATGATTATAGACATTTTCCACCCATCTCATTTGTTCTGATCTGCCGTTTATAGGGCTTTCAGGAAATTTCCAACCTTCCTATACTATATTAGACCTCCCCGTTCATTCGGGACTCAAGAACATGTTCTCGTTAACCTATTGGCTATAAACTGCAGTATTATTGTCAAGCCGGTAGCCATATTTGGCATAACAATGCACCATCAAATTTATGCCGTACTGCTGGGAGAGTAGGAGCCAGTGCAGTTATTCTAATTGTCCGATTGTGATAGTGCCGATTTGATGCGGGCGTTCCAGGAGGCCCTCGCATGAATGCCTCCATTTGGAGAAGGCTGCCTGTGACATGTCTGCCGTCGGCTGGTGCATTGCGAGTAGTCTTGCGGTTTGTGTGGCTGTAAGGAAACTGGGCTTATGATATCATTTAACAATCATTTAATTATCAAATGATTGCATATCAATAGCTATGCAATCATTTGATAAATAAAGTTCAGAGATAGAGAAATATCTAAGCCACACAGGCGTTGAAGGTTACTTTGTAATAGATCATTTCATTCGATGCAATATGTTGAACGCCGGTGTTTCTTTCATCACAACACCTCTTGCTAAATGCCTAAGCTGCTCACATGAGTCTAAAGCCTGGTTCACATATAGCCGTAATAGCCGGCGACTGTCGCTTACATGTGCCACAGGCTGCCCCAAGTGATATGTCTCAGGCGATATGCCTCAGGCGATATGCCTCAGGCGATATGCCTCAGGCGATATGCCTCAGGCGATATGCCTCAGGCGATATGCCTCAGGCGATATGCCTCGGGCGATATGAGACAAAGTTTTCAAGTATCTTGAGAGGATAGGGTAGAAAGTCCATCCAGCTTTCAATTATTTTCATAACATTTTGTGTCATTGACGTCTTTTATGGCATCTGGAAGCAGGGGTGAATTCTAGGGGGGCTCAGAGGGGCGGAGACCCCTTTTTAACATTACTGTTCATTTTTGGGGGCTCAGCCCCCCTAAAAATCCTTGCATTGGGCTTGCTTTTCAAAGTGTATTGACCTTGCTTCTAAAGCGTTTGGTATTGCAATAATTAATTATTCACTGCTAAATAGTAATTGAGGCATTTCTAACGGTTTATTATACTTTATTGGTACTAAACTAAAGTATCATATCTGCATGTTTGAAAATATGGGCGTGGCTGTAGCTAGGTCACACTCAGAATTTAAGCGTGGTTGCACCAAGAGCCCCCTTTGTTAAAATTTTTAGAAATCACCACTGCCTGGAAGCCAGTGCAGAAGCATGTTCCCTCTAAATGAAAGAGATTTGTTGCCATATTGAAAATTCCTGTCTTTTTGTAGATCGACAACATCTCTTTAATCCAAGGTGTTAAGTAACTTGCTTACGCTTGGAGATTTTGCAATTTTACTAATATGAATCTCATCACGCAATGTATTATAAGAATAACACATTACCTTGTACTAATGTTCAGTTTTGTTATGAATAACTAACTTACCTTACTTTGAATTTGATATGCGATATCAAATCTTAACCGATCCGACCTCGAAACAACTTTTTCAATCCGATCCGATCTGAAATAGAAACTGATGTTCCGAAATCCGAACGAATCCGATCGAATCAGATTCGGATTCAGATTGGTTTCGGATCGGATTTGCACACCTCTATTTCAGAGTATTTGTTAATATGTAACCGAGAATATGTGACACAATTTTTCTTCATGTGAATTGTTATTTATCATGACAGCTTATGTCACTGTATGTCATCTGATTTTCTTTCTGCTTTGCTTCCACATTTTCAGCTAAAATAGTGATTTGTATCTGTTTCCACATAAAGGTTTCTATGAAATGAGGACTTGGCTTTCATATTATTTTCGAGAATTGTACAACTGTGTCCATAGTACCCAGCCATGACATTAGCTTCATATCATTGGTTTTGCTGGTACAGCATTGCGTGTCTGCTGTACTCTCATGAAGTGACAGACTAGCTTTTTAAAGTGGTGCCCTATTGAATGCGGGTAAATACCCAACATTACCCGTAAATTAGCCTTGGAAAGATAAGACATGTCTCCACTTGCGTGTTCATGCTGAGAAGATCATAAATAGATGATAGAACATGAAGCTGCGAAGGAGCACATGATCCCCTGGTAAGCACGGTAATTGATTGGTCACATTGCGCATCACTGAGAAGGAGCATATGACCCCCTGCTGTGCTTGGTTGGAATGGAAAAGATAATTTTCAACAAAAGTGGGAGACAACAAATTGTGGAAATTGCTCGCAAACCTTCGCTAGAATGCAGGGTTCTACATTTCTTCCTGTCTTTTATAGCACCCTGCTGGAAATATCGGTTAAATGGGACCCAGGCTTAAGAACCATATTTTTTAAGGGTATGATCAGAGTTATGACAGTTGTAATGAGAGCTCTGTCATAATTGACGCCTTCACTTCCAGGTTGAAGCCCAGCTTCTTTTATACTCAGATCAAGACCTACCACTATATATCGGACATAGGAATTGGACAAAAATGTTTCTCGTATCGAGGTGTGAAACTTTGGAATAGCCTACCAAATAATGCAAAGCAGTCGACTTCCATTGGTGCTTTCAAAAACAATTTAAAATGGACTGGGGATCATCCTATTGGTCGGACGGTAGCTGCCCATGTTTAAATGTGCCTGACTCCATCTAAACATGATAGCCTCTCTTTGGACAGCAAAAGTACCTAGATTGCTGTGGTGATTCTCAGTTCTTCGATTTTATATTTGATTTTATACTTTTATTCAGTGGCGATTCCTGTTAATGGGCATCATGGGCAGTGCCCCCCCCCACCGAAAAATAAATCAAAAGAAAAAACTGTGCAATTAAGTTATAACAGTGAGAAAAATGTGAAATGTTATATCCTAGTATGTTTCATCAGGCATTCAGGGACGCGAGATTCGATTACTTCTCATTGTGTTGACTTGAACCTCGTACGTAAACATATTTTTAGAAACTTGTATATACAGGGTTACAATTCAGTATCTTGATTTACAATTGGCCCTGTAAAAAAAGGAAAACCTACTTACAATATAAGATATCTAAAATATTATGATCTCCATATGTATAAATAATTACAGTGCAATCAAGAAAGAACAAACTAAAAGAAGACAACCTAACCCATGCAATTGATCTTGGAATCTATCAAAGATGACTTGAAGCAATGAATAGAGGGCACTAGTTTTGTTGTTAAATCAAAATTGTTCCACACTTTTGCTCTACGAAAAGTAAAGGACTTTTACCCATAAGACGTTTTCATATGGGGTATTAGTAGATCAGTCGCAGAATTCCGAAGTTCACGTGCGTGACGATCAGAGAGTTAGAAATGCAACTGCTAAGATAGTCGGAAGCTAGCTTGTTCCAACATTTATATGCCATAGCCAATGTTTCGCGATGAATAAGCTCCTCGATCGTAGGCCATCCTAGATCTTGAATCAGAGATGGTGCAGAAGAATCAAATGGACTATTCGTTACTATTGCTGCAGCTCTATTTTGCAATTTTTGTAATTTTTTTAGCTTGGTAGTTCCACAGGAGCCCCAAACAGAGCAGCAATAATTGAAGTTAGGCTCTACTATACCCTTATCCATGTCTTTAAGAATGGAAAGTGGAACATATTTCTTGGCGTATTTCAAAAAGCCCAGGGCTGACGAAATTTTATTCTGTATGCTCTTAATTTGGCTGTTCCATTTTAGGTTGTCATCAATTTTTACGCAAAGATATCTAGTTTGATTTACAAGATCAGTGTCTTCTGTCTCAAGATAAAATCTTGGAATGGCGGAGTATGATTGTTTCATGGGGCTTAGTTCTTGCTTAGACCCAACTATCATGGCTTGAGTTTTGATAACGTTCAATGATAGCTTATTACCTTGCAGTCATCGACTAAGGCGTCAAAGTTCTGAGTTGACAACTGCAACCAAGTCTTCCATGTTGTCAGATGAGTAACTGATAGTAGTATCATCAGCATACATAGTGGCATGGGCTTCACTTAGTGCGAAAGGTAAATCGTTGATGTATAACAAGAAAAGGAGAGGCCCAAGACACGAGCCCTGTGGAGCTCCAATTTCAATAGACTGAATCTTAGAAGATTCACCATTGGCCTTACAGACTTGCTTGCAATTATTCAAATAAGAGCGAAACCAATCATGTTCGATACCATTAATGCCATAGTAATTTGGCTAGAAGTGTACCATGATCCACAGTATCGAACGCTCTTTTAAATCGATAAATGTAACAGCGCTCACTTTACTAGTGTCTATGTTTACATACTAGTCATTAGTGGATTTGAGTAAACATGTCACAACCGAGTGCAGGGTTCGAAAACCAGATTGAAATATGTATTGGTGTTTATGTTTGTCTAGGTGTTTACAGAGCTGATCATATACCAGCTTTTCAAAAAGCCTGGGCAAAACAGGATGAACAGAGATGGGTCTATAGCTGGACCGCTCATCACGCTCTCCATTTTTAAAAATAGGTACTACTCGTGTGGTTCTCCAAGTTTCAGGGAATATACCAGTGTTGATAGAAAAATTGAAAATATCACAAAGAGATTGTGAAATAACTTGAAATGCAATATTAATAAAATGACAAGCAATGCCGTCAGATCCAAATCCAAAAGAATTCTTCATTTCACTAAAGGCATTTTTTGCAGCTACAGCATCAATGGCTACGAACTCAAAACGGGTTGTAATCTCTACTATCATGTAATCATTAGACAGAAGATGGTTAGGTTGGGGCTCTATCTTATCACGAAGGCTCTAACTGACATTGCAAAAGTAACCATTCATGGCTTGAGCGATATCCAGCGGATTCTTAATATCTTGACTTTCGACTTTCCCGTTATCAATATTGAGCAGCTGGTTAATTTTTTTCCAGGATTCCTTTAAATTTCCAGTGAAAGAAGCAATTTTATTAGAAAAATAATCTTTCTTCAACTTCTTATTGAGATGGTTAACTTTATTTCGCATTTGCCTGTAGCGTCTCATAAGGATAGATGACTTGTATTTACTACTGCGGTCTTAAGTTTGTCTCTTGAGCGAGCAAGCTTTTTTGACTCTGTTGTCAGCCATGGGGTCACCTTATCAGAAACAAACATAGTTCGTAATGGAGCATGTTTCTCGATGAACGTTGATAGTAAGTTAGTGAGATTGTTTACTGCTGTGCTGACATTGTCACTCAAGTCAACTAGTCGCTTCCAGTTTATTTGACTAATATCAGACAAAAATTTATCACTATGAAGATTTCTCATTTTCCTAGAACTTATGGCTTTGCGCTGTCTTTTAAAAAAGCCCATGAACTTTCATAAGCAGTACACTGCATAGTGATCACTAAGGGTAACTCTTAAATTCCTGAATCAGAGATATTCTCGAGGTTAGTAACGGCATTGAGAACAATAAGGGAAGCTGTGTCCAAAGGTACTCTAGTAGGTTCATTAAGGCCAAAGGTATCAAAAACTGAAGCCATGTGTGAAGCTGCATGGTAAGCACTGCTGTTGCTTTCAGGAGGGCATTCCAGTAGTGAGAGATTCGAATTGGTATCACTTATCAATTTTACTTCTTTACTTTCGTTGTCCAGAAGTTCAAGGTTCTTTTCTAGCTAAGTGAAAGTATTAACAGTATCAGAAGGAGGCCTGTACCATGCTACAACACATAACGATATAGCTCCGGTCAGCTCAATTTCTAATACTATCAATTCTAAGCCACCTTCGGGTATATCATTTCTAGTGTGATGATTTAGGGACTCAGCTACATATACTGCAACCCACCCCTATGTCTCTTTCTATCATTTCTGTATAGAGTGAAACCCTCGTACTTAAGCAAATTGATTGCCGGCAATCGTATAACCAAGTTTTGTTTCATTTATAGCAAGAATATGGAATCCCTTTTCTTTAATGAAGCATCTCACCTCATCAATAGGCGTTAGTAACCTATTAATTTTAAGTGATCCGATTGCCAATCCTTTGTGATAACCCAAAGGCCGCACCCTTTCAATATTCCTGTATGCTAAATCATTATTAAGCTCACCCGAGGAGAGCATATTTCAAGGGATGTTCTCTCCTAGCATTTAAAAAATGATGTCATTTTCTGGGCAACTAGATTCTGCCCTTGGAATTAGCTACCTGACATACACAATAACAAGGATCAAATGCCCAATGCCGAAAAAAGAAGTATCTGATTGGCTGAAATTGTCGAGATTTGGGCAAGAAACATTTTGCCCTCTACGGTACAACAACAACAACGACCAAAACAGCTCTGAAATGTAAACACACAAGGGATGTTCTCTCCGAGCATGCTAGCGCGAAAGATCTCAAGTAAACTACTCGACATCTTCAGGAGTATTTGCTGATCACTGAACTTACTGGCCAATACTGCAAGCTGAGTTGTTAAAGGTAGTTAAAGTTCTTCGCCTGCGTCATTAAAAGGAGTATTGGAGGAGAAGCATCTAGGCCCCAATAGCCTGGGTTTTGCAACAGAATCTTGTATTAAGACAGTTTCCAAAAGCAAGTTCTATGGTGCTTTTTAGATGGCAGTACTCAGCATTTCACGGCGAAGTTTGTAATTTAGGTGCATCGCTTGATTTCATAACTCAAATTTTGTTTGGAATTAATTGCAGAACTGCAATTAGTTTGAAACATTTCCTTTATCGCATCATTTGCAGAATATTTTAGTGTTCAGGAATATTTTGTCTGGATGGTTTTTGAATGGTTTCAATTAATCTGCAGCATGCCACGAGATGATGCAAAATCTTTATCCATCAAATTGGTTAGCCATTTGGATAGCATTCTTAATTTATGTTTGAAACCTTTGAGAGGAAATATCTGTGATATTGAAGTTTTTGATATTTTATTATCACAATATTTCCTAGGGTTGAATTCACTGGATATCTTAGCTCAACCAACTTTTGAGAGTGATTCTTTTCAAGTTTTTAGGTGTAGAATATACTGTGAATAATTGCCTTTCCTTGATGCTGTCTACATTCAAATCCCTCTATGACATAAAGCAGGTCTCTCCGGGAAAAAACAACGTAGGCTATAAAAAGCCCTTGCCCATTTGGCTGCGTGGGTGATTTAGCCCTCGCAGAACTGTTGATTAGCTTTTATATTTTAGTATTTACAACGGCATAAATGCATTACCTTGCCATTTCTTTACACAGTATTCACCTTAAAAAGGCATTTTCATGTGTACTACTACCTATAAACTCTGTATTACAACTCCTTGAAACAAGACAAAATAGGAAAATCACTTTTTGGAATATAGCAAGGTTTTGCTAGGTACAAGGAATGCAGATCTACTGAGCTGGATCCAATAAGACTCATTGTAATGCAAAAAGTTCAGAAGTAATACATAATATAATTCATCCATTCACACTATACCGGATGAATCCGATATGCTCCGTATCGCTTTTGCGGGGTGAAATCACTCCGCCGTAAAAGTGGTATGTATCGGATTACTTTCGATATCGGATTACTTTTGACCTAGTGTGAATGCATGAATCCTTACATCGTGGCTCAAGAAGCTCTCTCTGAGTGGTAGTCAGCTTTGTTTTCGAGCGTCAATCAATTTTCAAGCAGTGAAAGTTGCCATAGAAAGTTCCTCTAAGCAAAAGTGGTGAGGTGATAAAGCGGAGCGGAGTAGTACCTAAAACTGAATCCGATATAGTATGAGCATGTAAAATTTTGATATCGGATTCGACCAAGAATGTGGTACAAGATGAATCCAATATAGTGTGAATGGGGCCTAAATGAGAACATTGCATTCAAAAACTGCATGGGCGGAAAAACACCCTCGCAGATTCATTATGCGTGGGATTTGCGCGGGCGCGGGCTATAGCCCGCGTCTCCTGGAAGCTCCTACATAACGCTGTTCCATTACCCCCAACCTGTAAAATCAAGTCTAACTTGTAATTTCTCTGACTGGACTATTTCAAAGGGTCATCATCACAATTCAATTTAAATCCTTTCAATGAACAGGATTATTTTAGTCCTTTGAGAGTAAAACAATATATTGGGAAATCCTATGTCTGAAGACATGTTGACTATTTTAGCCAAAATTACTTTAGATCAGGCCTCAACCAAAATTTTATTGATTTTTTTCACAACTTAGAAATATCAGAGCTAAGTCCCCCATTTATTGAATCAAAGACCTCTAAGATTGAAAAAGAATCAAAGCATTGGTAAAAAACTTTGATACTTCCTACATCTGCTTGCATTAACAGTATTCTCTTTAAATTATTATCATGAAAGATGCATAGATTTTAATTTTTTTATTTCTCACACCCCTCAGAATGAATGCTTAAGGAGACAAGATGACTGCAATGTGCCTTCTTCCCCTACCATTTTCATCCACTATAGGTCAAAAAGCCATTGCAGTATTTAGTGAGTGGCTTACCAAAATTGCAGTATTTGGGCCATGCCCATCTTTTGGACATTTGCCCTCACCTCCTTATGAAAAAATGTCACCAGCCACCCCACTGCTAAAGAGAGTTAAAACTTTCTTGATAAACACAATGTCTGAGGATGGAATCAATGCTCTGGCTCTTCTTTCAATAGGAAAGAACCTTGTCAGAGATTCAACTGACTTCAATCAAAATGTGATTGATACGTTTGCCCAGCTCAAGAATAGGAGTGCTAAATTTCCTTTTGAATAGCTCAAGAGCCTCTATGCATTTTTTAGAATGGCAAACCAGCATGTTATATTTGATAGTTTCTGCTTAAATCACTTAGATTCCTTTTGAATCTTTGGGACAAAATTATATCATTCTAGACAATTAATACTATTTAGTGTTCATAGAATGAATACTTTCAATTACAAAATAGTTTGACGAAAAATTATCTGCCTGAATTGATTATTTCTCTTAACAACAGAAGAGAAAATGATGATTGTTATTCTTGAAGCAGATTTAAGTAATAAAGTTTCTTCATTTTTCTGATTACATTCACTTTTATGAGAAACATGTCCATAAGAAGCATGAGGCTGAAAGTAGGCAAAAGTTAGGGAACAGGCAGGCTGAGTTGCAAACAATAACTTTAAAGAAATGTTTTTTCAAGTAAATGTTCTAAAAGCTAGAAATAAAATGGAATTAACATCCATTATATGCCTCAAAAAAACCTCAGCATAATTGTCTAATCTGGGCTATTTTTATCACCAGAAGTCTTTATATTTAAGAAACATTTTAGACTGCATTTGACAAAATATTTAAAAAATTCCAGGCTGAAGCCAGATAAATTGTTTCTTAATTGAAAAAACCTGTATTTTACTATGTGGAGGTAATGCTATCCAATGTCACCTTTTGGCTGTGGCTCCCAAAGATATTTTCGACCACACTCAGTTTTTAAAGACTTGCCCCTCAGCGAAAACTACCACGAGCTACCACTGCTTTTATTTAGGAAATTTCCTTTCGTGTTCTTTATTATAGTTTTTATATGTATTGTTTTTACTTTTATTAAACAAACTGTAACAGTAATGGAGGGCCCCTTGGAAAACAGCATTTGCTGAAAGGACACCCTCCCGAAAATGAAATGAAAATGGAGATGAAAAACTGTAAAGAATATGTTATAGGACCACACCCTTTTCCCGAACAAACACTCCGCCACACCAAACTTAGAGAAAGGGAAAGACAGAGGAAAAAGAGCCTTTTCGTAAGTCGCACAGAATGATCTTCCAATACCGCAGACAAACCAAATATGTACAGACCCATGATGGCAATTTTCACACGGATATCTGATAGCTCCTTGAAAGTTGGTAGGCATCAGTAAAGACACGTTTCCTCTGCAGCTGGACGATGAAGTAATTGCTGAAACAAGCAGCATTGAATCCACTAACAAGATGCTCTTGTTTTAATCTAATACACAATTATTTGTTTGCATAAAGAATTCATTGGCAAAGGGATACAAACAGCTTCAAAAGGCGAGAGCTTCTTTGAAAACATAGCCATTATTGATGCCTTGACTGTCTTGCAATTTCAATATACTCACCTGCATTATAATTTTTCAAGAAAATTGCCTTATTTATGCTCAGACTTGTGTTACAAAGCAATATGTGATAAACAATGATGTCTTGACGTGAGTGAATTTTTGCAGGTGAAAGAAAGAATGGCATCAAAAGTTTCATTTAAGATTACGAATTTGCAATTCAAAAACTGCACTTTCGGATGAATCAGAAGTGGAAATCCGACAGAAATCAAATAAATTGGATTTATTACTAGTGTAAGAGATGCCTTAGTTTCTCTCCGAAGCCCGATAAGAGACATTTGAGAAGAGCTGCTGTTTTTTTCGGACACAAAGCGTGAGGAACTAGAGATGCTACGTGCTTGTGAAGTAAATTTGCGCTTCGCAGCATATTCCATATTATCATCGTGTATACTGGCAGTCATAACGCATGGATCATATTTTAAGTTGATTAAGAGCTCAGGACAACAAACAGGAGAACAAGGAGCATCGTCAGGAACGCTTCTGCACAAGTTTTTTGAATGTGACAGAGAGCCAACATGTACTCATGTCATAAAACGTTATGGTTCAGAAGAGTATGTAGTGGTGCATGGTGAAGTTGCTTTGGAAAAGATCACCAACACAAGAATGATCTGGAAGAAGATGATCATAAATGTTGTTCGTGGTATGCAGGAGTAGTTCTATCTAACATAAGTATAAGTAAACAAGATTTAATTTCCCACTTTATGTCACATGTAGAAGACATTTTTTACCTGCTTCTACGATAATATACAAAAGAACAAATATTTAGGGAAACAGATAAAATTAACAATTTCATTATTTTTCAAGCAATGCTGCTATAAAGCGTCTCGTGATTTGACTGTTGAGTACATTACCCTTTTATATACTCCTTTTCCACGGGGTGTAGTCCAATGGTGACAAATTGTTACGTTATACTTACTATAATGCTTGATCTCCAAGGTGTGCTACCTAGTGAAAGAAAATGTCTACGAATTGCTCATAATTTTGCAACGAAGCCTCAGTGCTTCATGAAACTTATGTCTACACAACTGCTTTTCCATCTTGCAAAATTACTCATACGTAATTGAGCTTTACCCAGCCATGCTTTCTTCTCCTTTCCAATTATTTTTTGAGAAATTATAAGGCACCATGTGTTAATCGTACGCTATGACCTGCAATTTTCCCTCAACGAACTCTACCCAAGTAAGCTGGAATGCTCTTGAAATTTCAGATTAAGGTACTAAAGTTTGCTTCTCTTCATCAGCAGGCATTATGAGACATGTATTTACGTCCAATAGTTGTAAGGGAATTCTGATAGATGTAGACTTTTTAGGAAATTTCTTTGACTCCGGATTCTATAGAGTCATCAACATATAGATAAAGTTGTCTTATCAGTTTTGCTTACGATCAAGTAGCTAACCTTGGCGACCTTGCAGCAAATTGTACAAAGAAGATCAACTATTGACTCTTGGTGAAGGTGTTGATTCAAACTGGTGCGTAGCAGGAAAATCACTCTTGAGAAGTTGCATTAGGAGGTGGGGGATTCTGATTAGCCCTAATTAAAAAATTCTTCATTTTTTCAAAGCTATTTGCAGTTCTGACAGTGTATAGCTAATGCAATGTTATGCAACAGCTTTGAGAATCACAGTCCTTTCTATCGAAGCCTCTACCTTTGCAATACTCCAGTAGTGTTGAAAAATACAATTAGTCCTTCTGATGAGTTGTCCTAGATCAGTGTTTCTTAAAGAGTGGGGTATGTTCCCCTTGGGGGCTTTGCAAAGGCGAGTTGGGGGCGCGAATTATTTTCTCTGCCCATGGGGAGAGGGGTTTTGTGAAAAAACAATTGAGAAACACTGGCCTAGATGCAAACTATAATTAACAGTTGCAATCTTACATCAGTATCTGTCATTTGTAGGAAATATTGCGCTCGGAAAACCTACCACTCTCTCAAGCTTGTGGAGAAATTATACCAGTGCTGCCCTAGCTGTTGATGGAAACAAAGCAACAACCTTTCAGCACTGTGCTCTATCAAAATCGGAAGAAAACGCATGGCTAAGAGTTGATCTTCAAGCAAGAGCCATCGTGGAATCTATCAGCATCCTAAGCTTTGAAGCGGGGGAAAGAACTATGAAAGCAATCGACGTTCGAGCAGGATACAGTTTTCAAAATGGTGGAGTAGGAAACCCACCTTGCCAACTCAACGTCAATATACCGGTCAATAGCAGCAGCTTGCATGTACAATGTCCTTCAGGTTTGATTGGAAGATACATTACAGTAAATACTCACGGCACAGATTTCATTGAAATTTGTGAATTGGAAGTTTACGGTTACTATGTTTGAAACAATAGTGTGTTCGGAGGAATGGGACTCAAAATATGCAAGGAGCCAGAGTGAAAAATGCAAAAATGGAACATTGTGGATTGCTGAAAAATTTCATCTATGTGCAACTCAAAGTCAATAGTCAGCTTCTAAAACTATCGACTCCATCCCGTTAGGATTAGAAGGAAGCAAGTAAAGATGTTTTGAGTGGTATTACAAATATAGTAATCGAATAAGCTGCTGGAGCCGGTAGCTATATAACAACTTCCCACGTTCATGTTATAGATCCTTTAAGCAATTTAAGATAGCACATCCTCTAATTAACCACAACGTTTCGATTCAATAGCTTAAGTGATTTTACTCTACTGTGTAGCATTGGAATTTAGCCTATGAAAGTCTATTGATTCACAGAGACGTACTATCACTTAAACTTCAATAGTCTTCTAGCTCTGCATTAACTTTCTTCTGTTACATAAACTGTCTTTCCCTTCCTTTTGCTCTATTCTCAACACTTTTTCGCTGCTTCCTTATATGTCATGCCGTTTCGTTTCGCATTTTTTGTTGTGTCCCTCTGGCTGACGATGACTGTAGCCAGAGTGGAAGCGTTCCAGACAATTGTAGCTTGAGTCGTCTGGATTTTATCATCTTGCCTTAAGTAACTGGATCTGTTAAATTGATTGACTTAACTTTATTATTAGATTATATTTGAGAAGCTATAATAATTGTTTTTGTATTAATCTTTATTCAAATTTAACGTTCTTTTCGTTACCATTGTATTAATGATGTCTATAATACAATACCTTTAGTGTGATTTGGCTGTAAAATTAGCTTCCAATGTTAAGGATACCAGTCCCTATTTGATTAAACTCAATTGCAGATACGTATAGAAAAATGTGTTTCTCTTTTTTGATAGCCTTGCTTTCAATAATTGGCTGCCTAGTAGCTTTTCACAATTTCACATCTGGATCTGCTTGTAATTATTGACGTTGTTGCTTACGATGAAACTTGTACAGGATCAAAAAAGTTCGGGAATGAATGCTTCATTTCTTAATAATTTCTTTGTTCATAATTTATCAAGGAAATTGTCGTAGCTACGGTCTGAACCTCGTTATAAAACAATTAGTGTGGGTAAGGTGAATAGCATAGTATTTGAATATTCGGATATTCAGGAGTGCTTTAGCTGATGTTCAAAATATTTGATACTCAAAACTCGACTATCTTTCTGAAACATATTCGAATATTTGATTGACAGCAAGCTGGACTCTAGCGCCCTCTTTACACTGCAATCAGCAACAACTCTCGTCCATGGACGCCGACGCTGGGGAGGACAGGAGGGGTAGATGTCTCTTTTGCCATCTTTTATGGAGGCAAGGGGCAAGGAGTTCCTTTCATACCGAACTATTTCTCTTCAAGTTCATGAAGTTCACGGCAGTGTCTTCCGTCTCTTCTATGTCTTTATGGGCCACTTTCCGACGTTTTAGGCAGTATTGTTCAAGGGATGTTTTCTAGCAGCAAGTCCCCACACCCCTATAAAGTACCATGGTATAGGTATAGAACCAAATACTTAACATGTCTCTTCTAGAAGAGAATTTGAAGATCATACTCTACCCCAGTGGAAGCACATGCATTTACATAGATGTGCCTTCGGTGGAAGCCCTGTCTCTTCCCCTTAGGTGGTCACAGACGCCCATTCTCTCGTCTCCTTTCAAAATTGAACTTATTGGTTTAGCAAAAGTAAAATATGGTGCTAATTTCTGGCTTGCTGTGCCATGACATCTTTCTTTATGTTGTGTTGCATACCGGTCTACTTCAGCCTTCATTTGTACGTGTTTTATCTCTATGCTGCTTTGTACTTGCCTTTGATCTGAAAACCTTTCTTGCTTTTTACGTCAAGTAAGGTGCTTGGTCATAATACATAGCTAATAATTATCAAAGCAATCAAATACAAATATCGTGTAAAGTAAAACATATGCCAACACATTGGGGCTATGCAAGTGTAGCCTTCAGCTTCATCTTAAACGATGAAAGAGTGTTAGCTAACTTACAGTCTTTTGACAGTGGGCTCCAAGTCGTATCTCCTATCCTACCGGTATGCAAAGTTGTTGTGTACACGTAAACATGTTTTATTGTTTTATTGCAAAGTTGTTTTATTTATCTATAGGTATCCCTTCCTAAGAACAGAGACACCGAGATGGGGAAGGGTTGGGCAATTTGCCCCAGGCTTTCAAGGTCCAAGGGGTCTCATAACACGCAATGCTTCAAGGTCTGGGGCCTCATAAAGTAAACCAGCAGTAATTTTCTAAAGTTAAGTTTTAGACTCTGAAAACTTCCTACTCGCTTTTTACGCAGGATCATCGTCATTCTCTTTTGCCTTTGGGGGCTCTGACTTCTCTCGACGGCCCTACCTAAGAGTACGAAATAAAGACAGCAGCTGTTGATACGAACCAGATAACTTTCTATCTGAAGAGCGCTGGTGGTAGTTTGGTGACTGACAATTCGTACCTTCTTCATATTTCCTTTATCTTAATATCATTAGCACTAAACATCAATAGCAATATGACTAAATGTAATTGGCTAGGCTTTCCATTAACCTGCATTTCTATGATTAGCCTATTTTTATATTATATTTTACATTTGCATATTCTCTGCTTTAGGTCGCTTCTATACACAGAAAGAGACCTTACAGGCTGCTCAAACCTAAGAGGTATTAGGCCAGAAACTCTGTTCTGTGAAGCCAGCTTCTGTAATACCAAAAATAGCATTTTCCTCTTTGAGCCTTTTAGTAGGAAAACTAAGGTGCAATTTTAAGTGTTGGGACATGAATGCTCTAGCAGTCATCAGAGATACCTACGCTTTGGGGACAGGAAGGGCGGCTGCTCTCTCTGCTCCAATCTTTGAGGGCAGGAGGAGGCAAAAATTGCTCTCCATACTGAAGTCTTTCCATCTCTCCAATCCTCTGAAGGGGCATTTTCCCACGCTGTAGATAGTTTCGTTCAAGAAAATTTTCCTTTAGGCAAGCCTCCAGACCCCCAAATTTGCATAGTATTACAGTAATAAATATACTAGAAAACCAATAAATATACTAAGCGTTCTTCCACTGGAAAAGAGTCTAAAGAACGAAATTCCACCCCTGTGGAAGAACATACATAAACAAGGAAGTGCCCTCAGAGGAAGCCGTGCCCCTTTCCTTAGGCATGCATAAGCGTCCCTAACAATGATAAGGCATTTGATTTCCTCAACTATTCGCAATTATTTGAGTTCACTGAAAGCAATACGTAAAAGATAAAAGATACCTTGAGATGAGTGAATTTTTGCAGGTGATAGGAAAAGATAGCAAAAGTTTGATGTAAGATTAAGAATTTATAAAAGAACTTTAACAAGCTGCGCTAACAAAACTTCGTTTGAAGTAGAAGCTGGATAACCATTAAACAAACTGAATTCATGACCAGTGTAATGGATGTCTTGGTACCCTTAGCAATGCAATCAGAAAACTCAGAGTAGAGCCGCTGTGTTGTTAGAACACAAAGTTAGAGGAAGAAGAGATGCTGCGTGTCTGTAAAATGAATTTCAGCTACAAATCATCTTTCATTTTACTTTCATGCATATTAACATTAGCAATATGTGGATCACATTTTGAGTTGATTAAGAACTCAGAAAAGAAAACAGGGGAACAAGGAACAGGACCATTTCTGCACAAGACCTTCTTTCAATGTGACAGACAGCCAACATGTACTCATGTCATACAAATTGATGGTTCAGACGAGTTTTCAATAGTGCATGGCGATGATGCTTTGTTAAAGATGACTAACACAAGAAACATTTGGAGGAAGATGGGCATCAATGCTGTTCATGGTATGTACGAATAATTCTGCTAGCTTAAATGAATTTCCATCACATAAGACGATTTAGTAATCCACTGCTTGCCACACATATGATAACTCAATCTACTTCTTTACATTCATTTATGCTATACAAGACCTGAACTTTTCTACTCTGGCGCCAGCTGCTTAAAGAATGCAAAGGAAATATTCAGAAAAGTAGATAAAATATTATTGAAAGCATTAGTATTTCAAAGATTCATATTCATATTCATATTCATACACAAAACCCTTCAGCATAATTACAGAAAAAAGAGAAAAAAGCAATCTACTAACTAAGTTACATATAACGAAAAGTAGCTATTAAAATTGAACAATAAAAACAAAATCTATTTAACGTGGAGCTGCTCTTACAGGCGGTTATGCTTAGTTATGTCTTGTTCTTCATAAACAATTTCAGTTGCCTGTTGAAAGTATTTGTTGTTGGCAACTTACGTATGTCTCTAGGTGCATTATTCCATTCCTTAAGAGCTGAGTAATGAAAGCTTTCTTATAGCGCTCAGTCCTATGTTTAGAGTTTGGAGATTTGGCTATTTTTTGTATTGTAAGATGAGAAACTAGAACTTCGTTTATACTGTTCTAGGAAGCTATTTGGGCAATGTTTGTGTATGGTTTTATAAGTCATAACATTCCTATCAAAGCAAATTATCTTTTCTACATTCATCCCAGGACATGACCAAGTATCTTTAATTTTGGCTTTGCTGATTATTTTGAGAGCCCGTGTTTATACTGTCTGAAAGGCAGCTGGATTTGTTTGTCAAAATTTAGCCCTTTCCATCGAAGTATCCATCTTTGAAAAGCTACTATACCCTGTTTGTTGAGTTGGTCTAGATACAAGTTACAATTACAATGTAACAATCACTGTCGTTTTTAGGAAACATTGCGCTTGGAAAACCTTCTGCTATCTCAAGTTTATGGCAAAATCATACAACTGCCACCCTAGCTGTCGATGGAAACAAAACAACAACTTCAGATTATTGTGCTCAGTCGGCACCTGACTCAAGTGCGTGGCTAAGAGTTGATCTCCAAACGAGTGCCATCATAGAGTCTATCAGCGTCCTAAGTTTTGAAGAAGATACCAGATCTATGAAGGCAATTGACATTCGAGCAGGAGACAATTTCGAAAATGGCGGAGTAGGAAATCCACCTTGTCAACTCAACGTTACTATGCCAGCCGTTAGCACCACCGTGCGTGTGCAATGCCCTTCAGGTTTGAAGGGAAGATATGTAACAGTAACTACTGATGGTTTCCTTGAAATATGTGAATTGGAAGTTTATGGTTACTATGTTTGAAACAATCTATGTGCAACTCAGAATCAATAGTTAGCGTCTAAAACTTATCAATTACCAACTCTATCATGTTTGATTTAGATGAAAGCAAGTGAAGATGTTCTGATTGGTATTACAAATACGGGGATTGTCTGAGATGCTGGAGTCCGTAACTATCTAACAACTTTTCACGTTCATGTTAAAGATCCTTTAAATAGTTTAGGATAGCACATCCTCTAATTAACTAGACAGTTTCGATTCAATAGCGTAGGTGATTTTACTCTCCTGCGTAGCATTGAAATTTAGTGTATGAAAGTCTTTTGATTCACAGAGATGTACCATCACTTAACCTTCAACAGGGTTGTCTACCTTGCCATGCTTTAATTTACTTCTGCACACAAAATTTCATTCATTCTTTTTTACTCTATTCTCAACACTTTTTCAAATATATCTTCATATGCCATATTTTCTTGTTTCGCACTTTTGTTGTTTTTCTGGCTGACGAAGACTCCAGCCATAGTGGAAACGTTCCAAATAATCGTAGCATGCGTCGTCTGGATTTTGTCATCTTACCTTACTCAACTGGATCTGTCACTTTATTTTACTTGAACTCAAAATGTTGCACGTCTGTGAAATGAATTTGCACTACAAATAATCTTTCATTCTGTTATCATGCATATTAGCCATAGCAATATGAAGATCACATTTGGAGTTGATTAGGAACTCAGGAAAGCGAACAGGGGAACAAGGAACAAGACCGTTTCTGCACAAGACACTTTTTAATTGTGACAGAGAGCCAAATTATTCTCAAGTCATACAATTTGATGGTCAAAAAGAGTTTGGCAACATAACATAACATAACATAACTATGCACATAGAAAGGCTTACTGAGTTTACAAATTTGAAAATTTGAAAACTATGGAAGCGAGATTATAAAAATTTCAATAATAAAGAATTAGGGAAAATAGACTGTGTTGTAGCCTTAGTGGATAGCAATTTGAAAGAAGCATTTAACGTCTTCTACTCGATTGTACATAACATATTAAATGTAATGGCACCTATGAAGTTAGTCAATAGAAAGGAATTGGAACTTTGATGAAATCATGGCTAACAAAAGGTATTCTCAAATCCATAGATAGAAGAGACCAATCGCACAAATCTTTTATCACAGAAGTGGGCCCCGATATTAAAACCTACCTTCATAAGCAATATAAATCTCATACGAACCTACTAATCAGACTACAAAGAGTAAACAAGAAAAACTATTATGGTAAGTATTTCAGAGTCAATTCTGAGAATGCCCATAAAACATGGTTGAGCATCAAAGAAATTATAAACACATCAAAATCATCAACACAAACTGCTTCTGACAGCCTGTGATATCATGACAACTTTGTTAGTAATGAAAAAGACGTATGAATGAATAAAATCAATGAGTTTTTTGTTAATGTAGAGCCAAATCTGATTAGGAACATCAAGATTTCAACTTGCTCCTATGTCAACATCTTTGACACATCGACAAGTTACTCAATTTTCAAAACAGACGTAACACCATGTGAACGTAACATTATAACATCATTTGCTCCTTGAAAAAATTTAAATAAACCAATCATGTGGACCTTAAAGTTTTCCAAACAAAGTTTTAAGATAATGACAGCATATTTTCTAGAATCCTCCAGACCTTAATTTCAAAATCATTTGATGAAGGTCACTTTCCTACAAAGCTTAAAGAAATGATCAAGAGAAATGTAATAACTACCGATCAATCCCATTACTATCGAATATAAGCAAAATCTACAAAAGAATAATGTACAACATAGTCTATGACTTTCTACTAATAGAAAATACTCTTTCTGATCTTCAGTTTGGTTTTCAAAAAGGAACCTCTACTATCCATCTACTTGTAAACATAGTTGAAAATACAAAGAAATCATTTGACAATAAGACAAAATCATGTAGAGTATTTATTAATCCTCAAAAAGCTCTTCACACTGTCAATCATAAAATGCTACTTGACAAGCTTTATCAATACGGAGAACCAGCACATCTTTGGTTTAAATCGTACCTAACTGACGGAAAACAAATGGTACAAATCAATTCTATTGATTCAAATGTAAATGCCATATTTTGTGGTGTGCCACAAGGATCTATACTAGGAACACTATTATTTCTGATTTATATCAATGACTTAAGATACACTACTAAGAAGTCACTCATACACCATTTTGCAGATGATACAAATCTCATTGTATCCAATAGAAGCATGAAAACTCTTAGAAAGACAATGAATAAAGACTTAGATTCTCTCTATGACTGGCTTTGTACAAATCGACTTTCACTTTATGTTGCCAAGACGGAATCTCTTCTATTTATAAACAACTTGAACGAAAAGGAAGACATTTAAGTTCACTCTCCGTTTGGATAAAATTCTACACGAATCTCATTATGTTAAATACTAAGGCATTCTTATTAATAAACTAAGTTGGAAATCGCATATAAATGAACTCATGAAAACATTATGTAGAGCTATCGGCTTGCTATGTGCAATAAGACATTTTGTGACTGATTCAACTCTGAAACACCTTTACCACAGCCTTTTCCACTCACATCTTACGTATAGATGCATTTTATGGAGTAGTAGTGCTTCTGATGTCCAACTTAATTGGATTCGTAAACTGCAAAACGGGCTATAAGAACAACCACATTCTCTAAATATAGCGATCACACATCACACACTTTAAAAACTTGAAAATCTAGAAGTTAGATGATATTTTCAGGCTACAGCAATTACTCCCTATGCATGATTTTGATAAGAATCGACTGCCAGCCCGATTAAACTGGCTGCTTTAGAGAACTGAAAATGTGCACAATCGATTTACTCGTCATTCATCGACTAGAGGACTTCATGCACAGAGATTCAACACATCTACCTATGGGCTAAGCTCCCTGCATGACACTGGATGACGCTCTACTCAATAATATAGCTAACAAAAACTACCTTAAGTGCTTATTTTCAGATCAGGTGTTGGAGTCTTACTAAATAACTGTGCATCACCAATTGTCTACCATTTAAAATCAGCACCCTTCCACTGCAGCAGTTACGCTAAATGAATAGCTACGATTTTCAATACGTTGGAAATGGCTTATCGTCCGGTTGGGGATCTATAAATTAGCTCTGCTATAAGATCCCTTCCCAACCAGTTAGGAAATGTTAAGCTGTTCATATTTTATGTTTCATCTTTCATTTTTTGCCTCGATTAGTCAACTATAATTTCTACGGCTTATTTTCTAACTTGTATTTCCTTGTTGGTTAACAAAGATGATCTCTCAAATCTCAAAGTCAAATCTCAGAGTGATCTCTCAAAGTCAGTTTGTAATGGTGCATGGCAAAGATGCTTTGGTCAAGACGACTAAGACAAGAAACATTTGGGGAAAGATGGCCATCAATGTTGCTCGTTGTATGATGGAAAAATTCATCTTAAAATCATTGAAATTTATCAACAATAATTGAAAACTTCTCTATGTGGGATTTTTGAAATGTTATCTCTAAAGTAACATTTTTAGCTGCAAATCTTTGTTTCGTATGAGGTCTGATTACTATTCATGACAGACTTGTTTTGACATGAAGTTGCTGTTCGGTCCTCCGCATAATCTTCACTAGTATGCTTGCTCACTAGAGATTCGCATCTTACATTTGCCTAATGAATGAGCATATGAGAACTAGTGACGTCATTCGAGCAAAATGCAGAATGCTATTTTTTTCTGGAAATTGTACGGTATTCACTGAATACCTTGAATACCCTGACGCAACGCCACTGCTCTATGCGACTCTTTTTCTCACTCTCTTTTTTGACTATACCCGGGATTGGCGTGAGGAACTTTCCGAATGGGAGCTGACTCTCCCGACCAGGGGGCTAAGATACGGTTAACAGGGTACTTTTAATGGGAAAATCTCCGAAAAATTCGTTTTTCGCCTTCCGACAGGGGGGCTATTGCCCCATAGCCCTCCTCTGGCGCCAGCACTGACTATTCCACCTTGCTCTTTTTTGTCATATAGATTAATATTCTCATTCATATTTGAACAATAGGCCATTATGCCAATTCCTATCAAAAGCTTCAAACCTTCAAATGGAAGTTTGCGGCGAAGAACTTTAAGCAACTTTGAAATTCATAGAAGCTAGTTTAGCGTCCGTGTTTTAATCAAGTTATCACGCTTATAACCAAAATGATGCTTGCCGGAAAAAATCTACAGAAATTATCTCAGGGTTAACAAAATGGTGAAGACAATATGTTTGATTAGATATTTAGATTTGATAGAAAATGACTGTTGAAGTTGAAAATCATGTGACAATGAACAATAATTGAACAATAATAGTATTTTGAACAGCAAACCCATTTAAGATTTACTTGAGCTGCTCCTTTACTCACAACTTTAGAAGAATTCAAGATGTTGCAAGGCTGTGACATGAATTTCAACTACAAATTATCTTTCATTTTACTTTCATGCATATTAACATTAGCAATATGTGGATCACATTTTGAGTTGATTAAGAACTCAGAAAAGAAAACAGGGGAACAAGGAACAGGACCGTTTCTGCACAAGACCTTCTTTCAATGCGACAGACAGCCAACATGTACTCATGTCATACAAATTGATGGTTCAGAAGAGTTTTCAATGGTGCATGGTGAAGATACTTTGTTAAAGATGACTAACACAAGAAACATTTGGAGGAAGATGGGCATCAATGCTGTTCATGGTATATACGAATAATTCTGCTAGCTTAAATGAATTTCCATCACACAAGAAGATTTAGTAATCCAATGCTTGCCACACATGTGATAACTAAATCTACTTCTTTACATTCATTTATGCTATAGAAGACCTGAATTTTTCTACTCTTGCGCCAGCTGCTTAAAGGATTATATGCAAAGGAAATATTCAGAAAAGTAAATAAAATATTATTGAAAACATTAGTATTTCAAAGAGTGTTGTTATGAAGCATCACGGGCAGTGACGCTTCGATTTTTATCAAGCAAAAGCTATTCAGGCTTAATTTGTCTTTCTTCTCGCTTTCAATTGAAACTTTTTATTAAAATTCATGAGACCATGCTTAGAAAATTGCGCTGTTTCCCTTGCAGTTTTAGTTTAGTCTGCTTCTAATGAACTCAAACCGATGTAAGCAAGAATATTTCTGAAGTTCCAAGTAAAAAGTCTTAAGTTTGCCTCTCTTGACTAGCAGGCATGACGAGATCTCAAAGTCTCTAAGTTCTAAATTTGTGAGAGAATTCTGGCAGACAAAGACACTTTCTAAGCTATTTCCTTGACTGCAGATTCTATAGGATCATCAACATACAGAAAAAGCTTCCTTGTTTCAACATTCTAGAGACAATAAAGACTAAAATATTTATTCTACATATCATTTTTGTTTACGACCAAGTAGCTAGCCTTAGCAACTCTGCAGCGAATTGTGCAAAGAAGAGCCATTATTGGCTGTTGGTGATGGTCTTGATTTAGTTGGTCTTTACCAGGAAAATTACTCTTGAGTAGCTGCATGAGAAGGGGCGGTATAAAGATCAGTCCTAAAATTCCTTTGTAGTGCAGACCTCACCCGTTTATTAAAATTCTGTAACTCTGCTAAGGTGATGCAACGACTTTGAAAAATTCATATTCATATTCAAGTTTTATGCACAAAACCCTTCAACATGATTACAGAAAAAAGAGAAAAAAACAATCTACGAACTAAGTTATATATAACGAAAAGTAGCTATTAAAATTGAACAATAAAAGCAAAACCTATTTAGCGTGGAGCTGCTCTTCAAGGGGGTTATATTTAGTTATGTCTTGTTCTTCATAAACAATTTCAGTTGCCTTTTGAAGGTATTTTTTGTTGGCAAATTACGTATGTCTCTAGGTGTATTTTTGCATTCCTTAAGAGCTGAGTAATGAAAGCTTTCTTATAGCGCTCAGTCCTATGTTTAGAGATTTGGAGATTTTGGCTATTTCTTGTATTGCAGGATGAGAAACTAGACCTTAGTTTATACTTTTCTAGGAAGCTATTTAGGCAAAGTTTGTGCATGATTTTATAGGTCATAACATTGTGATATAGGAGACTTCTTCTTTACATTCATTTATGTTATACAAAGCCTGAAATTTTCTACTCTTGCGCCAGCTGCTTAAAGGATTATATGCAAAGGAAATATTCAGAAAAGTAAATAAAATATTGTTGAAAACATTAGTATTTCAAAGAGTGTTGTTATGAAGCATCACGGGTAGTGATTCTATGATTTTTATCAAGCAAAAATTATTCAGCCTTAATTTGTCTTTCTTCTCGCTTTCAATTGAAACTTTTTATAGGAGTTCATGAGACCATGTTTAGAAAATTGCGCTGCTTGCCTTGCAGTTTGAGTCTGCTTCTAATGAACTCAAACCGTTGTAAGCAAGAATATTTTTGAAGTTTCAAGTAAAAATTCTTAAGCTTGCTTCTCTTGACAGAGCTTAAGCTTGCAGGCATGACGATATCTCAAAGTCTCTAAGTTCTAAATTTGTGAGAGAATTCTGGCAGACAAAGATACTTTCTACGCCATTGCATTGACTTCAGATTCTATAGGATCATCAACATACAGAAAAAGCGTTCTTGCTTTATCATTCTAGAGATAATAAAGACTAAAATCTTTTTACGTCATTGCCGTTTTTAGGAAACATTGCACTCGGACAACCTTCTGTTATGTCAAGTTTATGGCGAAACCATACCGTTGCGGCTCTAGCTGTTGATGGAAACAAAGCAACAACTTCAGCATATTGTGCTCAGACGAAACAAGAATTAAATGCGTGGTTAAGAGTTGATCTTCAAGCGAGTGCTATCATAGAGTCCGTCAGCATCCTAAGCTTTAAAACACAGTCCAGATTCATGGATGCATTTGATGTTCGAGCAGGATACAGTTTTCAAAATGGTGGAGTAGGAAACCCACCTTGCCAACTCAACGTCAATATACCGGTCAATAGCAGCAGCGTGCATGTACAATGTCCTTCAGGTTTGATTGGAAGATACGTAACGGTGAATGCTCATGGCAGAGGTTTAATTGAAATTTGTGAATTGGAAGTTTACGGTTACTATGTTTGAAACAATAGTGTAGTTCAGAGGAATAGGACTCAAAATATGCAAGGAGCCAGAGTGAAAAAAGCAAAAAATGGAACATTATGGATTGCTGACAGATTTCATCTATGTGCAACTCAAAGTCAATGGTTAGCTTCTAAAACTTAGAAATTATCGACCCTATCATGTAAGCAAATAAGGGTGAATGTTCTGATTAGCATCATCATCATCATCATCATCATCATCATCATCATCATCATCATCATCATTCATCATTTCAAGTTTTTATAGACTTTGGCCCATTCAGCAAAGCTAGTTTGCAAGGGGTGGTCTATTTACAAAATAAAAGCTAATATCTTACAAAAAGTACAAATTTTTTAAAAGGTCTACATTAAAAATTGTATTAAACTAGATATATAAAACAACTATTTACAAATTTGACTTAAAAGATGCCAGAGATGGCGCACGTTTAGCACCAGGTGAGAGACATTGGACGACTTTGCTCTTCTGAGAGAATATCCAATTTGCCCATTATTAGTCTTTTCAGTGGCAACTTCAAATCTCTATGAGTGTTTCTTAGGGCTCGATAATATTTTTGAGAATTTTGAATTAGAAGTTGTCTAAGGTAATTTGGAGCAACGTCATAGGGGACTTATAAGTTATTAGTTTTAACTCATGTTCATTAAGTTCGCTGATCGATCTTAGGCCAAGGTTTGCTAAAGGTGGTTTGGCACGGGTGTCGAATGCACTTTTAGTTATCATTCTAACTGCTCTATTCTGTAGCTTTTGGAGTCTGTTTATGTGAGTTGTGCTACAACACCCCCAGACAGAGGAGCAATATCTAAAATGTGACTCTATTATGCTTATATACAAGTTCTTCAAGATGTTCTGTGGAAAAAATTTTTTGCATGCATCAATACTCCTAAGTTATGGGAAACTTTCCTCGAGATTGTGTCCACCTGCTTTTTCAAAGTTAGATGCTTATCAATCTGAAGACCAAGATATTTTGTTCTTTTACGTTTTGAACATTTGCGTCACGTATTTTCAAGTCTAATTCGCCTAATATCTTCTGGTGCGTTTGACGAGATAAGATATTCATGGAAACAGTTTCAACTACACTTAACGATAGCTTGTTCCCTTTAAGCCAATGGTCAAGGCTCTCAAGATCCATATTAATGGTGTCATTCAGCTGATCTAAACCAGCGCCACGATAGTATAGACCAGCATCATCAGCATAAATAGCAACAGTACAGTTTTCTATGACTTTAGGAAAGTCATTGATATGAACAAGGAATAAGAGAGGACCAAGACACGAGTCTTGAGGTACTCCAATGTAAGCTACGGGCTCTAGCAATACATTAATTGACTGAGATGCTGGAGCCCGTAGGTATCTAACACCTTTCCATGTTCATGTTAAAGCTCCTTTAAACGATCTCGGTAGCACATCCTCTAAATAGCTAGGCATTTTCGGTTCAATAGCTTAGGTGATTTTGCTCTCCTATGTAGCAATGGCATTTAGTGTATGAAAGTCCTTTGATTCACAGAGATGTACCATCATTTAACCTTCAACAGTGTTGTATACTCTTGCCATGCATTAATTTACTTCAGCACACGAAATTTTTTCATTCCTTTTTGCTCCATTATCAACACTTTTTTCAGTTTATCTTCATACGTCTTGCTTTCTCGTTTCGTATTTTTGTTGTGTCCTTCTTGCTGATGATGACTTACATCGTCTGGATTTTTTCATCTTTCCTTACTTAACTGGATATATCAAATTGTTTAACTTAACTTGGTTATTTATTTGTATTTGATAAGTCAGTAAAAATGTAACATGCTCTTTTTGCTGCTAATGTACCAATAAAGTTTTTAGTGATCTAGTTGAAAAATTGATTGTTGATGTTAATCACATCGGTCTTTTTTGATTTGTTTCCTTTGCATATATGTTTTTGATAGCCTTGTTTTCAACAATTGACTGCTCAGCCACTTTTTGCAATAGAACATTTGAATTTGCTTGGAATGATCGGAATCGGATCAAAGACATTCTGCAGCAAATGCTATCTCTTCTTGGCTTCGTCTTTAAGCTCTCATGCACGTTTTTTATGAGGAAGTATCCTTTTGCCTGACCCTCAATTTTCTTAAGTTTTTCCGAAATTGAGCCTGAGATTTTCTTGAATTTTTCTTACCTTTTACTAAAATAAACTGGCTAGAGTGGTTTACACTTTCGTTAATAATATTTTATACTTGAATTTGAATCCCATCTTTAACATTCTGAATGCAATAATGACAAAATATCGACTTTTTGGCCAATAAAAACACTTAGTTTTGGAAATTAAGCCTCGTGATTTTCTTACCATTTTCTGAAGATTTTGACCATTTGAGCCTCATTTTCTTATAAACTGTTTTCTTATAAAAAAGAACGTGTACCTCATTTCTGATTTCATCATCAGAACTTGCTCAAGAACTTATTTGCAAAGTCCTGATATTTTGCACATACGCTATTGTGTCTTGGGCTGGACAAAGAATTCACACGAGAAAATACTCCATTTGTAATTGAAACTATTTTGTGAAGAACAACTCTGAAACATATACTCTAATTAGCTTGAGCGCAATAATCAACTAAACTAACTTATCCTACGGCTATATCTATATCTAAACTACGGGCTTGCGCAGAGAATGCCAATCTGACAGGAGCACATCACACGGCAGCGAGGCACGTGCACTTACCAAACTGCACACATGCTGCGCCCCCAGAGAGACACAGATGCACATTCTCAACATACGCAAGGAGACTGTAGAAATCTTCATGTATACCTGAAATAATGATAACTGTTAGCCAATAGCAGAAGAAAAACCGTTACAAAACAACCAGCATACTACTTATATAATTTTATACACTACCAAATGGAATCTAATACATTACTATGTCTTCAATTGTTTGTGGTCTCAAAAACACAGCAATGAACTTTCTGAACTATTTGGGCAGTTGATCAGTACTCTCTTGTGAAGTGTGTTCTTAAATAAAGGTTTATGTTGCTGATACTAGACAAGACATATCTTATTTATTCAATAGAGTAGCAGGTATTAATGGTAGAAAGAGGGCAAATTCCCCTCCCCCCAGGCGCCATCGAATCGGCAAATTCTCGGCAAAAGTAGTGAAACAAATATACATAGTTTTTGATAAGAAAATCACTTTTTTACTTGAGCCTTAATTTTCTTGTGCATTTTTCGTATAAAAACACATGTAATCGACAAATATCTCTAAGTATTTGTAAAATATGCGGGTTTCTTATAAAATACTCGTTAATTTCAACCCCTTTGCCCCCCTCAAATTTTTTTTAGAAACCGCCATTGATTTATTTTGTATATTCATCACACGATTAGATTATTTGTCAGTAGCTGTATCAAAATTAGCTTGAGACTGTGACTACCTGTGACATCTTAACTTTTCAATAATTTCATGAAGACCATTGTGTCTATCAACATCATTGGCAACTGTTGTATAACTTGGCTCCTCCACATCACCGGAATTCGTCAACGAACTGAAGAAGGAACATTGCACCATCATTGTGCAAAATGACCTAAGACATTGTCTATTGGGCAATTTATGGACTTAACGTTTTTATTGGATATTTTACTATATTGCACCATCTTTTGTATTGAGTAGTATAAATTAGTTTAGTTTTATCATAAAGTCAGTTGTTGTCGAAGAAGTAGAAGTAACTCAAGTAGATGAAAGCGACCCTCAGGATAGCTGCTGTGTTAAAGAGAAAAGGTCGTAAGTTTTAAATTGCCTTTTTTAGAGATTCTTTATATCCCTACGAGAGAACTCACGCAATCCTCTATGTTATAATTTAGGGATAGGAATTAAGTAGAGATGAGACCCAAGTATTTCCCCTAAATATAACACAACATCTAAGATTAATTTTATTGACAAAACTAATTGATATTCGCTGTGTGGTGACCTAGGCTTGAGCGCAGGGGTTTCTCCATGGGCGTAAGAGGACGTCAAATTCAGGGTGGCTGTAAACTTTTCTGCCCAAATTTCCTATTGTTCTCTTAGAAAATATGCCCAATTGAAACGGATTTCTATTCAACTTGGAGGTAGCTGCAGCCCCCTGCCCCGCCTTCTACGCTTATGGGCTTGTCACTCTGAAAAAACGGGTACAATTTTTTTTAAATCCCAAAAAATCCCAAAAAATCGCAAAATCACATTAAAGAGACATAAAAATACAAAACAATTGCTGAAAATTACAATTGTGCAAAGGTCACAAAAGTCTAGTGCACTTTTCTCGTTTGACACACCTTTCAGCAGTAACAACAAGAAAAATGACACATTTACTGTGCTGAACCTGCTTCTTAAACCCAAGAGCCGAAGCAGAGGAGCTGTTTCCAAGAATGTTCCTCCTTAACATTCATGACATCCTAGTGTTTCTTCTAAACACGATGTGGTTAACCAAATTGGGATATATCCTTCCTTCTCCACAGATATTTTAATATTATTCCGTAGGCACATCAAACGATTTGAGCAAAGAAATGTTTGCTTCTCTTGTGCTTTGTAAGGGCCTCCAAAACATTGGCAATTGTCTTTCTTTTATTACATGGCAAGCATTGGGATCTCCATCATTGTTTGTTGAGTAAACAGGTTTTTATTAAGATGCAAGTATTTGAGTAAACTGGCATCTAAAGAGATTTTAGAATTCATGATAAAAAGATTCAAGCTATAAACTTTGGAGGCAGATGTGTGTTGTTGAGGGTGAACACGATTTCACATAGCGGTACAATTTTCGTAGAAGAAGAAGTTTTGGAGATGTTTATGATTGTCAAATATGGAGGTATGATCATGTGTCTTGTTTACCTTGTTTTCTCCACTTAGGAGCTTCTTACGATGATCGAGAAGTGTTCCATTGTCTAGGTTGAATTGCAAATACTTCAGGCTTAATTCGATATTGCTTTGAATATAGAATAAATGGTTGCTACATCCCGTCAATCATCCAGCTGTATTTAAGTCATTCTCTTCGATAATTTTTTACTTTATGTGATTTCAAACGTCTTTTTCTAATCTTTAGAAATCATTCATTGCAAAAAAATTAATTTCACTGCATATTTGTCCATTAATTTTGAAATTTAGCACAAAAATTTAATGTCAATGATCGTTTTAACCTACTTTTGTACAACTCTTCGCTTTTAAAGTAATGTCTCACAGATTTTGAGCCCACTACGGAGTTTATCGGGTATAACTCTTATTTCATCGCTGCTTCAAAGGGCCTCTCTTTATGAAAACCCTCTGTCGCCAGTACCAAATACAAACAAATTTCCTTTGTATTTCTATAAATATGATTTCAATGATTCTCAGCTCAGAACCATTCTTCAAACAGTTGGCTGTCGCTCAATATGACGATCAAAGGTTGCATCTCTGTGTTTTGAGTTGCCTGTAAACAATGATGTCAAAAATTGTAAATTCTGTTAGTATGCTGGATCTAAGAACTCTTAGACAATATTAATTTTAATCTTCTGCTTTTATGTAGATGGTAAAGAGCAATTTTTCAATACTGAATGCAAGACGAGACTGCTTTTAGATTGCATCAAAGAGAAATGTGATGGACATAATGATGGTGACTATTCAGTCTTGATTATTTTCAAATGAAGCAAAAATTTCTAAACTAATGTATTACAAGCATAAAGATATGATATTAAAAGGCATCATAGGAAAGTTTCCAGAGTTAGAATTCTTTGCTCAGCTCTGAGAGAAAAAATTAGAAAAATTTCAGACAAAATAATAAGGAACATAATTTTTTGAATTGCCCTCTTGGAATGGTGTTCAAATACACTTTCCGCATAGCTATATCTTTGGAAGTTATTTTTTGTTCTGGAAATTCAACGTGCTTATTCCATCTCGCAGTTCCAAATCACAAGCCTAAAGTTTCTCCTTTGCAAAGTCAACATTGCTCTTATTATTACGTCATTGTTTGTAGTGGGAGTACAAACTCCAAATAAACATCTGCCAATCCCCAAGAGCAACTCAAACAAACACAAAGTGTATGGAAGCACTGCAGAAGCTAAATTTGGCTATCGTTTTTCATTGGATGTCAAGGTGTAATCAACAGGGGTGTCATGGCCATCATTGAGCTTGGCCCCCCTACCCTATAGGTGCCACGACACCCCTGGTAATCAAAGGAGATCACCCAAGCACCTGAAGGCCTAGACTTCATCAAGTTCATTTCTAAGTTCGAACCTTACAGAAAGGTGGTGTTACTAGGCAACAAATCAGCATATTTACGTTGCACTCTAAGGAAATGCGTATTGAGTAAAGTTTAATTATTAAACTGAACTAAAAATTAAGCATGATTTTGCAGGACTGGTCGACTTAGCTGATGAGAATGGAGAGATTATGTTCTTACAAGAACGAGTTGACCATTATGGCAACGAATTTCTTAAGCCACGTGGAATTTATGTCTTAATGCGAAGAGAAAGTAAGTGTTATGTATCATTTCTTCACAGCAAATGGCTTTAAAGGTTCCATCAAAAATTAATGGCTTTGATTTTGAAGTCAGTTGTGACATGTTATTAAAGTAAGGCAGCCTCGATGCTTGGAAAATGAAGCTGATAGCAAGCAACAAAGAAAATATTCGTTGAAAGTCTTGTTTCAATAGTTGTGTAGGTAAGTAGGTAAGTAGGTATGCACAATATGCAAATAGGTAAGCCTGCACAAGAAAAGGACGGGGCAGATTTTGCTAAAGGATACCAAATAGTTGTATCATATAATTAGTACACCATGTCCTATAAGTTGTGGTGAAAATGAATTCTTTCCTTCAAGTGGCCAAACCTCGCCGTCACTGGATCTTTCGGCTGAGAGCAGGGTGATCACATCCATCGCCCATGTATAGTGGTGTCCTTGTCTGTGATTAGGCGACTGAAGTTAGGAAGGATGTAGAATGAAATAGGCTATAGCTCGCTAACATCTCAGGTTATTTACCTGATATTGATGGTGGTGCATATAAGATGTTTATACGCTAAAGCTGTCGGCAACTTCATTCAGTAGAAATTTCAGCAGCTAGGTTATGAAGCAGGTGGGAGAGCAAATGCAAGCTTCAGTTTTCATTGCAGTAAGCAAAAATAACCTGATTACATGCAATATTCAATTTTATAAACAGCAGAGAAATTTGATTGTCCCTTGAAGGATGGTAGAGCTTTGTTGATACAATAGTTTCATTGAAGCAACGTTATATCATCGCTAATTAAATAAGTTGCACATCTCTTGCTGTAGACTGCGACAAGAATTACCCACAATATACGCCATTGCTTAACGATGACAAGGTTATCAATGCAAACTTTTTGCGGCAGCTGAATATGATGAGGGAGGAAGCAATGAAGAAAGTGGTAGAAAATCAGAAAGCGAACGAGCCCAGCATATCACCACCTGGTAAAGGAAAAATTGCTGTGGGCAAGAAAGTGAATATAAAGGAAGTCAATAGCAAAAGAACACCATCATCTTTGGTATCAAATGGGAGAAAATTTAGTAAAAGAAAACCATCAAGATGATAGAATTACTTTTAGATTATATAAATTATCATTTTCTAACTGTCACTTCTAATTTACAGTAGCTTAAAAACTACCTTTGTAATCCACTTCTTTTAAAGTAGAAAGTAATTTATGAATTATAAAATTTTGAAGTTTAAGTATAGTCTGCAAATGACGCTCGATGCTCTGTCTTGCTAGTAGGAAGCCGATCTAGTTTTGTTTGGTTTACTTGAAGCAGCAAATAAAGTTCCGAGCATAACATTTCGTGATCTTCTCAAGGTGCTGTTCAATGATTACGTCATGCTGAATTGCTATTTTTGAATCATCCACCACCCAGTGTCACGCTCTGAATCACAAAAATCCTGTAGGACTACCTTAGAGAATAGGCATATCTCTATGAGAACGTCCTACCCCTTTGGAGTTGTATCAGGAATGGTAACTAGCATAATTAGCATAATAAACCACATGATTAACTGTATATAACTGTAGATAGATATTGATATAGAAGTTGGATTATATGCAATCATAATGAATGGTCGTTTATTCTCGATTCCGTTCTCGACAAGAAACGCCGATTACAGCGTGACATAATTTTTGAACAGCAACTAAGGATTGGAAATCTACTAGTAAACAGATTGAGCTATATATTACAGGCAGGTGATAAGCAGGGACGTGACTTCAATTAATTTTTGGGGGATATCAGAGGCTCCTCTGCGAAAATTTTGCGTATGTGACCTTTTTTGTAACAGATTATTAACCAATGGCTCTGGGTCTAGTAAATTGCCCTGTCAAAATATATTGTACTACCGTTCTTGCTCCATGAAATAGTAAATTTTCAAGGTTGGGGTGATAACCAATCCCCCTTCCCCCTAAAATTCGTCCATGGTAATAAGATTGTATTGTGATTTCCAATGCAATGGAATTTAGAGACTCGCATAGCAATATGACACTTAATGCGATTTCTGCTAGGGCCATTCAAATATGACGTCACACAAGAGAGTGTGGGGATCTTTTGATTTTAGTGACAAAGTGTTACAAGGGGTGGGTAGGCTGTTTTTTGAGTGTGATGTCACATTTTTCAAACAACTCAATATTTAGCACATTCTGCTTCATAATAACAAGTTTGGTCCTTTTTTAGAACAAATTTGGCTTCATGTCAAAAAATGATCTTGCAATCCTATTTTGATGCCATTTTGATGCCGGAAAAGACATAGTAAGCACATTATCAAGAAAGCACAAAAACATCATTATGAAATTCATAATATGACATCACACATTGGGTGTGGGTGGGTAGTTTTGAATTTGTGACAAAGGGGTGAGTGGTGTCTGAAAATACCAAAATTAGTGTGACATAATATGTGAGTGGCCCCTTAGAGAAGTGCAAACATTGCAAAAAAATTTGATATAAATTGCTTATATGAGGTTAAATTTTATATAGTGTGCCTATGTTATAATTATTTTGGACATATATGGAGTATTAATAATTCAAAATTAATTATAAATCTGCCCTATGGACAATAATCTTTTGATCTGAAAACCTCTGTTCCAAACACACCTAGCAGTCTCGTTTCAGTTGCTACCATGTCAACAAGACGCCATTTGTACACATAAATGAGCAAGCGGGAAGACGCAAACTGTTGAAAATCAAATCAGTTTTATTTACGAGTTTTCTCCAAAAAGGTAGAATGCTGAGGACTATGTAACAGGAAGCAACATGACAGATATACTGTGTCGTTGGCTTAACGAAGAAGTGAAGTTTAGTAAAAAGATAGGTATGTGTGAATTTCACAATTGAATCAACGAAAGCTTTCTGTATAGAAGCTTTCTGTTTTTTGCAAAAAAGCTCACGTTCTAGGCCCAGTTTTTGAGACATCTTTAACCCTTTAGAGGTTCCATGATGTTTGTATGCCACATGTTTATCTAGTTTTGATTGTGGTAGACGGTCGAACAGAGTTAATTAGAGATTATTTAACAAGCTACCGGATGAGTTGAAAAGAGAAAGATCTTGGATGATATTCAACGGACAATGTAATGAGCTTGATTGGGATGTTTTAACTTTTATTTATCGTCTTAAGCCCGTAATTATACATAGTTTAGTTTTTAGTTTTAACAGGACCCTGATTAGTAACATCTTTTTAGCTAACCAAGTTATCCTGCGTAGATATACATTATTATTATTATTATTGAAGATTTAACAATAATAATTACGAGGTGTTATTTTTTTGCCATTTTTCATGTATTTTACAAACTAGCCAATTGTACACTACTATTATATGAGAGGTGTATTATTGTATGTATTAATATAATCATATGAAAGTTTAAAAAAATTATTATTGTTAGATCTTCTGGCCTCTTCTACCCCTAGAGCTTAAAAGCTTCCAACATGATTTTGCTAGTGGCTACTTTATTGGTGAAATACTTCACAAACATGGCCTCCAGGTATTTCACTTACTTTTTAATTTTGTGCACTTTCTGTCTTGCACATTTGTAATACTTAAGGGAATAATACCTTAAGTTGATTATATAGCAAAATAAAAGTGTAGTAGGATGCATAACATTTCATTTTACTAGGGCTGCAGTTCTATTAAAATGAAATGCTATATGTAATATTATTCTTATATCTTTGGCACCAAAGGATATAAATTTATCAGAAAATTAAAGGAAAAAATCAGCTATTTTATAATTTGCTAGTTTATAATTGAAAATCGTGTAAATGCTAGTTCATAAATTAATAATTTGCTAGTTCATGCATCATAAAAAAAATAGCAAAGAAGATTAATAAATTTTGTATATAAATTATAACACATAATCTATATTCTTATATAAAGTGTCTATTTTTTGTTAATGACCTCCATGTCTTTACAGGATGATTTCAGCTCATTCTCCAGGTCAAGGTATGATAATTTATGATGATGTTCCTTTAAATTGTTAAAGAATACTTCACTGCCTTCTTTGTCTAGAAAGAGCCTATAAATAGTCTCTGTCTGAACTGTTCCATTCCTAAACCAGTGGTGGACATCATGAGAGTGTGGGGGCCAGTCACCCCCCAATAAATTCAGACTTGCAAAAATCTGGTGAAGATTCCTTAGTAGTGGTATACACCTTGGTATGTGCTTTGGATTTCATGAGGTTTTCATCCCCCCCCCCCCAAAAGTGTCAAATTGTCCTTCACTATCCCAAATTCTATTTTTAAAGTGTTGTATCTCTCCAATGCTACTCTGTCAAATTTCATCAGATTTAAAAGCATATTTTCAAAAAAATCTAAGACTTCTAGATTGTAAATAATTTATTCTATCTCAAATCTAGTTCTGCAGAATCAAAGCTCAGTAACTTTACAAAAATTGAGCCAACAATGTCATTGCTTGGGATACCATTTGACACAAAAGTGGTATGTATAAAATAAAGTATTTTTGTGCCTGCATGCAATGTAGCTTTTAAAATCAAGGTTATTTCAATCCAAGTCTATTGAAGAGAAGTCAAAGGATGCTTATTGTCTTTCTTGGTCATATTTTGTCTAATTTTTGGAGGTCTATGAAGGAGCTTTGAAGCAGAGTTAATATTGCTGGAAATTGTGATAAATCTTGCACTAGTGTTTCTTCTTGTATTTAAATTTTTTGTTTTAGCAGCTTTTTTCTACATATAAGCCTCATATCTTACTGAAAAATTCTATGTGTAAAGTAATTTGACATTTTCTATTTATTGTTAGGCCAAGGATATTATGGATGAGAAGCCTGGTGTTGCAACAAGACTAATCTATCAATTATTCATTGCTTTAGGCCAAAAGTCTGTGAGTAAAAGTGTTTTAGTATTGTTCTTTGGTTCATTAAAAAATACTAGAAAATGGTTTGTTTTAAAGGGAAGACTTCCTGTATTCTTATTTTGAGATTAGTCAACGGAGATATCAATGAAGCTACAAGTTTCTATCAATTTAAAGATGCATGGCATTTTCTAACTATATCTTGCTTACTTTTACTATTTAGTTCCTAGTTTAAAATATATTGCATGGAAGGTTAAATACTTGTAATTTATTTTAAAGTTGATTTTAGTGTTGCACTCTCTCACTACCTCACTGTCACATACCTCACTGTCTCATTGTTCCAGCAATTGATGGATCTAGTAATTGAGTTTATATTGTAAAATTGGCCAGCTATTTCAGTATGTATGAATTATCTGAACTCTTTCCATAGAAAAGGAATTTAACTGGTGTTGCTATGGAAACTATGAGACCATCAGGACCTGCAAAACTGAGTGAAATTGAGACTGATCTCTATAGAGAGGTAACACTAATTTTAATGTGAGAAATGGGCTGGAGAAGCCTTAAGCCAAATCTTCTCTAGGCAGAAAATGTTGAGGTGGAAAAATATCCTGATGTCTCATTGGTTACTTGAACTGTTGAGGTGGAAAAATCTAGCAGTGAAAGGTAGAGATTGGTTCTACTTTTGGAAGCACAACATTTTTCTGCCTAGTGGAGATTCAGCTGTTGTCCTTCTTTGTATAATGGATTATCAAATATTCTATTTGTTTTACAATAGTTTCCATTCCATTGTTCTGCTTACTGTGATTAAAGAGAAAGTTTTATTTACACTCCTGGTAGTTGTTTTCAATTGAGCAATCAGCATTTTTAGAGTTACATTATTAGCTAATAGGTATGCTGAGAAAGGTGTTTTCCCAAGACAGTTGAATTTAAATGATGAGAATATTTTTTAAATTAGCACAAATTTGGGCATAATTTTTACAGCAAAATTATGCATGCTTTTTCAAAACCTGCAAACCAGATTTCCCCCTGTCCTACCACCTTTTAAGATTTATTTATTCTATATTCTTTCATTTCATTCAACATTTCTAGTATTAAATTCATTTTGAATTCAACACTTTATATATGACATTATTTCCAACAACTTTAGCAACCTTTTCAGCAGTATTTCTCATTATGATAGTGAAAACACTGTGTTTTTTTAGATAAAGTTTCATTGAAGAACTATAGTAGCATCATTCCAATGCAACATTAATAATATAGAATGTTGATGTCAAGGAGTACTCTACAAATTTAAGTCATACTTCAGTTCTAGTTTGGTAGTGCAACAATACTTAATATTTTAAACAATCTTTTTTTGCTTTGAGTAGCGACTAAAATGCCTTGTTCCAAGACAAGTGGATTTGAATTTTGAGAATTTAGTAAAGAAATACCATGGCTGGCAGAAAGATCAAGAGGAAAAAGCTTTTCAGGCCAAGTGAGCATTTTTTAATTTACAGAGTTGTTTACCACTTTCTCTTTATGTGATGTATTGGGTATGCTATCTTCTCCTCTTCTGTTGTTTAAGTCAATTTCAATTTAATTTTCATATATATATATATATATATATATA
>WIPJ01001079.1:102994-114031 GCA_018155075.1 Cassiopea andromeda
ATATATATATATATATATATATATATATAGTTATATATAAGAGGGTAACCCTTCAGCAAGCACTGGTTTACAAGAGGCCCTCTGCTAGAAGCTTACAACTTAAATGAAACACTAAAATAAATGAAAAATAACATACTATTTCAAAAATAGCCTAATGTACAATGTTAAAACATATAGAAAAAATTATGTAAGTGGAAAACAAGAAAAAATCGTATCTATATGAATGCTTTAAAGCTATGTAATGTTATGGCTTGTTTGGACTCAGCTGAGAGGCTATTCCACTATTTTACTCACCTGAAGAAAGAGCATTTTTGGCCATTTGCAGTTTTGAATAGTGGGAACTTCAAATCAGTAGAAGTTTTCCGGAGGGTATGAAGGGTTCTCCGTAAAGCTAAAATCTCCCTTTCTTTCACTGTTGCATGTAGGGGAAGGATGTTGCCATTACATAGTAAATAGCCTTTGTAACATAGATAGATAACTAGATATATAAATACAACAGCATGAAAAACTAGCAACACTCTTTTTTGATATACTGAAAGCTGTTTTTATCCGACACTCATCAGAGTATGAAATGTCAGGTAGCAAACAAATGAAAAGTATTATCACAAGAGAGCAGTCACCTGGTATGTTTAAAAACAACAATTCTAAAATTAATTGTGAATCAGCCATAGGACAATATCTTATTACAAATCCAGAATGCACCAAAACATATACAGATGACAATCTTTGCATCATTAGGCAAGCAAGATTGTCCTTTCATTTAAGTATTTTGAAATCTGTTTACATAAAGACTCAAAACTCAGTCTTATGTAGACAAAAATAGTTTGTTGTTTCATCAGGACTCTTCAAGTAAACAATGATCAATAGGTCCTAATTAGTCACTCTTGGGGCCAATTAGGTGCATCCTATCATGTGTATCCGCATCAGGCTATATACTTCAGCTCACCTTTCAGTTTCTATCCAACATTTCATGCTTTGACTAGTGTGGGATGAAAAAAACTTTCAGTATGTCAAAAGAATGTTGTCACTTTTTTGTTATAAGGTTCTGTAGTACAAACAGACTATCTAGATATATAAATATAATTTGCATAGGATGTACCATATCAGTCTACCATGAATTAGCCTCTGAGTCCTCTCTACCATGTCCTTTTGCATTAAAATGAAACTATTTCTAGCAAAACTCCCAGGTTGAATGTTCTTTGAACATTGATCATTATTCATAGCTAGCATTCATCATCAAAGCTTGTTTTTATTCACCCAGTTAGAACTTTATTAGTTGACCATAGGATTGAATATATGGATACTTATATTCATATTGTCTTCTGAGTTGTGTTTACTGGTAGCAAGATAGCTTGAAATTGCCTTTAATGCCCATACATTTAATTGTTTTTATTAGACTTGAGGAAGAAGAAAAGCTTAGAAAATATCAACAAAGGACTAGAGAGCAAGGCCTTCAAAGGGTAATCTTTTCATTTTTACAGATGAGCCACATAACACTTAGAGTATTTCATCTTTGAGTAACAAGATATAAACTTGTTGTTCTGCAAGTTGGTTTTTTAATATTTTTAAAAGTAGTGAATACATTGTATTTTTATTGATATACCTTGGTAATTAATTTTGATTTGTAGTCCAAGGATATACGAGAAAAGCAAGAAGAGACTATGCAGAAGATCAGAGAAGCAACTGTAAAAATTCCGAAACCTATTGCAACAAAAGTAAGTTTTTATAGTTTTCTTCAGAGGGGAGCCATTAAATTTATTTGGGGTTTCAGACCTCAAGTTCCTGAGTATGAAATTTTTGACTTCATGCTGATATAAATCTGAACCATCCACAAAGATACTGCCTTGTAAGCAAAAATCTCATGCTGTGAAGCAATTTGAAAAATGTTAGCCTTTAGGGGGCACTGCACACCACACTCTGTGAAGCACTACCCTAGGCTTCTTTTCAATTTATTCAATTATCATGCTGTGGTGTCTTGTACGATAAGCTTGAAGCTAGTTGCACTTGTAGAAGCTCAGATTTTATTCAAGCTGTATTTATTAAGTGGTTTGTCTCCTTTTCTAGAAATCTGGAAAGCAGAGGAGCACAATCTTGAATGAGAAGGCTCAACAGGTAAGACCAATATTCCATGCATTTCAATTAATGAATATTTAAGAGTTTCCATTTGAAATATCTTTGCCAGACATTGAATTATTTATAGTTTCCTTCATGTTTTTTCAAGGCCTAGCTCTTTCTTTAGGCTTTGATAGTGAAGCACAACATGCTAGATTTGATTTCAATAGCAGCACTCAGGAGATTCAATCTATTTTGGGCCTTTTATAGTTGGTGTCACAATTTGCATAATAGGAGTTGCAAGTTTTATTGGAGGTGTCACAAGCTTTGCTGTAGGTGCCAATGCTTTTTTGGAGGTATCAAGAAATTCTTTGTTTCAAACTTCCATGTTTATGCTTGATTAACCATTGTGACAAAAGTTTGTAATTTTAGAGTGTTATTGAAAGCATAAGCAATTTTGAGAACAGCCTCAAAGCCATGCCTCCACCAATGAGTCCTCTTGATATGGACAGAAGGTAATATTAAAAACCTATCTAAATGTTTATGAAAAGTTATCATTGTTTCAGGGTTTTCTGCTCTTAGATACTCGATTAAACACCCTTTCATGTACCCAGGAGGTGTTAGACAGGGGTATATATGATGGAGAACCTTTGTACAATGCTCCCCATTCAAAAATATCCTGTTTGTACCCATTGATACACCCCTATCTTCAGGAGTTGTGCCCCCACAAGGGATTGTATAGAAAACATTAAATGAAAGAGCTAATTTTTTGGATGGTGAGTAAATTTTTTTGTTGTTGCAGTGCTGTTGATACAGATATTGAAATATTCTTGAATTCTTCTGCTCCGGCTGTTGACATAACATTTGGAAAGGTGAGACTTCTGATTTTTAGCCCGTTTTCATCCTCACGTTATTTCTCCACTAGCAGCTTGTTCAATGTATGCATTATTCTTAACTTGAAACTTAATGTGGCTTTTCAAATTGCAGCCTGCTTTAGGCGATGACTACGTAGCAAAAATAAGGAGGCGTCTGGAAGAAGATGCAAAAGCTAGAAAGGTTTGTATGCTAATATTGGAGTCTATCTATTACAGGGGTTTTATCATGGGAAGCAACAGTGGCTGGAAAACATGAATATGCTTTAACTTTCTGAAATAGTCATTCCTCAGAACTTTTAAAGACGAAAAATATGACAGTTTTTTACTTTGTGAGTCTGTTTGACATGTTTCCTAAGATTTGCAGATAGGCTAGTTTTCTTATCAATTTTTCTCAACATTTCATCGTATTGAATATTGATGTTTTGCCAGTCAGGCAAGTAGCGATCACGGAAAATAGCGATGGCTTGTTTCATCCAGTAATTCGCCACTAGAGATGAAATATAGCGACGTTGTCTATGGCCACATTTGCATATTGATCAAGATGTACAACCATGCCCCCAATTCAGTTCAGCTATCAACACCTCTGCTTCTGGTAGCTGAAAGTTTTGTTGTTAGGGCTTGTGCCCTGCAGAAAATTTTAATGCATAGTTTTATAAATTGCAGACTTGTTCTTATTACATACATATTCAATATTATATTTATGTTCTGTTGTTTATTTCTTTAAGCCTTCATTTTTCCATTTTTTGTAATTTTTGAATATATTTTCTTAGGAAAGAGAAAAGAGACGAAGAAGAGTTTTGGTGGAGCAACTTAAGTCCCACGAGGCACAGGAGGTAAAGTTTTTCTCAAGCTCAGAAACAGCATTGGTTTATCCTTTAAAACCTTCTGGTTTTCTCTTATCTTGCTTGAAAACCTTATTGAATAATTTTTTCCAGCTCCATATAATTCAATCAATATTACAAATACAATTATGCACTTCTTTGATAAAAGGTAGTGCACAATTCGCTAGTCCGCTAATAAAAGTTAAAACTATGTGTGGTAACAACTATAAGGAAAATAAAAATAGAATAAAGATAATGAAGTATATATGAAGCCAGTAGAAGTTCAATAAGTCAGGAAATGCCCCTTGCTTATCGCGCCTGCAATAAATGTATTAAGAACATCTAGTTGCAATATTTGATGCTTTCATGACAATATTTTAATTTTTTTTTAACTTCATGTAATTCAATATATTTCTAACATACAATCACACACCTCTCTGTTAAAGTATCGTATAACTGACTATCTCCAAAAACTAGTAGTACAGAACAAATATCAAAACAAAGGAAAAAGCAAAAAGTCATTGTCAAGAACTAGAAAGAAAAAAAACAATATCATCGTAAAAAAGGACAAATGTAAATATTACATAAATCAAAAGTCCAACAAATCAGAATTATTCCATGGTTTGTTACAACGGCAGAAAACATAATAGGTACATCTAATGGCTATGTTCATAGCTTACCTAATGACATAATTTTGAGCAGGTTTGTCCAAATTGAGGTCGTCAAGCATTAAGAGCAGTGATTCAGCTTTCACGACAATGTTTTGACCAACAATGATAATTAGAAGAGTAATATTTAGACAGGGTAGAACCTTGTCAACACTAGTACTGATATCAATAAGGGCCCTGCTTCTACCATATTCAGCATGCCCTCCGATTTTAGCATTGACTGTAATCTTGGGGCAGGAAGAAGAAACAATAAGAGCCTCTTCACCATTTCTCTTCAATTAAGCATTTGAACTAATTCTATATTTCGAAATTTTACCTAAAGTTTATTATTTTCAGGAGGCTCACCGTGAGGAAATGCTTGTCAACCGATTGATGAGGCAATCTCAAATGGAGCGTCGTATTGCTGTGCAATTGATGCACGCAAGACACGAAAAAGAAATCATAAAGAAAGACAGGTAGAAAAATTCAGATTCAGACAAGTGTTAATGCCACTGCTGTTGTGGTGTTTAAAGTAAAGTTAACCGATTTGCATAATTTTTAAATTGAGGTATTGTTTTACGGTTTTCTGTCTATTTTGCTTTAAGGATGTTGAGAGAAAAACAGTTTTCTGAAAGGCGTCTAAAAGACTTTGTGGATGCACTTGACCGAGAAGCTGTGAGTCGCTGTTACTATCTCTCTGTCTTTCTATCTGTTATAATACCTGGCAGCAGCCTGTCTGTCAATATGTCCGTCAATCTATCTGTAATTGTCTGTCTTTTTTCCAAAAGACTTATCAACGTAGATTTGTGTTGTCCCATACTTGACCAGTCAGAGCTTATAGCTTCATATAGAATAATTCATGATCCTAAAACCCTTTCATTAACCACTAGTGGTAACATTAAATAATGATCTGAATCTAGCAATGGATTTTGTACAACTACTTTCTTTGGAGTTTGAGCAAGACCCTGATAGGGGTAGTGCCAGGACTTTTCCGACAGGGGCTAAAATACAGTTTTCAGGGTGCTATTAATGCCAAAAATTTCCGAAGAAATAGTTTTTTTACCTTTCGACGGGGGCTATAGCTCCCTAGCCCTTCTCTGGCACCACCCCCTGACTCTGAAATGCCTATAGTTGAAGACTTGAAAATTGGTTGGTCTGAGTATTAGATGTTGCTTAATGTTTTTTATTCCATGGAATATGTGATTCAATCTAGGAGATGTGCAGGCAAGCAAGGGTTGATTACGAGAGAGAAATTCAACACAACACAGAATTGCATCAAGCAATTGTTGCTGAAAAAGCACAGCAGAAATACGAAAAGCATTACAATCTTTGCAAAGATGTTAGTCAAAGTTTTAGTTTCTTGATTTCATATCGTCTTTGTTGGAGTCATTATCTGAATGCATTTACCCAAAAGTTAGTCGGAAGCTTCTTTCTCACTAGTCTGCACTTTTCGATACTTGTAAACTTTAAAAAGCAGCTCAGTGTTCCTAGCATCAAAATGCAAACAAACCAAACTTATTCTTTTCTATTCGACATTGTTAGGTAAGATCCAGTTACTCTTTTCAGTATGTGATAGTTCTACATTTTTCGCAATAGCACATATTTTTTCTTTAAAATATTCCTTGAAATTCTGAATGATCGCTCAGATTTTATAAGTTCATTCTCTCTCTTTAGATTTTGCTGAATATGGTCGATTTTACATGCAAGGTTGGGGAGTACAGAGAACTCACTGAAAAGTAAGTTCCCACTACTCTTTCATCAATTCCTCCATCAATGTTTCTCCTTCAAGAGTATGACAGTTTTATCAAATGTAGACACTCCTGTGTATCACTCTTTCTCATGCTGCTTTTACGTCAATTCCTCCATCAACGTTTCTCCTTCAAGAGTATGATAGTTTTATCAGATATTGAACACTCCTGTGTATATTCTCTCTCATCAATATCCTAACTTGTATGCTCCTAACTTTGTATCTTATCTTATAGACATCTTCCTCCAAAACTTGTGAGAGAATGGAAGGCACTTTTTGTGGAAGGAAAACCACTTTATCTTCCATTAGTTAGTATATTTTGGTGATCAACTTATTCCTTGATTGATAGATTGATTGGCTGATTGATTGATTGATTCTTTGATCCTTTTTTTCCTAATTGACCACAGTAGTTACTATCGGCTACGATAACCTGCTTTTGATTAATCAAACTGATCTGTTTTTGATAGAACAGCTTTTTCATGTGGGTTGATTAATTTTTCCTAGTCATTAGTTGAACGACCTTTGTAAAGAGAATCATACTATTTTGAAACCATGTACTATGAAATTACTATTCAGACCGATGTTGAAACGTCACCAACACCAGAAATTGATGCTGTGAAGGAAGAGAAAGAATTGCTACTCGATGAAGAAGATTTCACTGAATACAGGGTTAGTTATAGCACACCTGTCTGCTCTACCTTAAAACATAGGTCATTCCTCACATGATACAAAGGCAGTAAGCCCTTGGTTAGAGCCCATGTTTGCTTTTGTAGATGATTGAGTGAGTGAGTGAGTGAGTGAGTGAGTGAGTGAGTGAGTGAGTGAGTGAGTGAGTGAGTGAGTGAGTGGTTGAGCTAGTAAGTGAGGGGGTAAGTGATAAAGTGAGTGAGTGGGTGAGTGAGTGGATGAGTGTGTGAGTAAGTGGGTGAGTGAATGGGTGAGTGAGTGAGTAAGTGAATGAGAGAGTGAATGACTGAGTGAGTGAGTGAATGAAGGTATGTGAGTGCGTATGTGATCGAATGAATGAGTTTGTCCTTTCTGAAAAGTTCCTTGAAACCACGGCTTTGTAATGAAGAATTTTCCAATTTCCATATCTTTTTTTGTCAAATCTGCTGCTGTCTTAGACCTTTCATCATATTAAGTCTAGTATGCATGGTAATTCGAAATCTCTCCTATTTCTTCTTCCTTCCATCCTGTCTACATTAGTCACAGTCTTAGGTAATCAGCCTTGACTTAGAAGGAGATTTTGGAGCTATTTTCGAATGAAGTAAATTGATATTTTTACATAAGAAAATTACTGTGCTATCTCTAGTTGTTTGTGAATTTGTATTTCAAGTTCTGTCATTCCATCATCCTCGCTTTAGCAGCCAAGATCAGATCAGGTTGAGATAGGATTAAGATTTTGCTGCTTTTACAGACAACTTTTTCCTGCAGTTGTATTACGTAAAATCTAAATTCGTATTTGAAGCCCCCGGCTTTTATTATTGTGCATGCTTTTTCTAGCTACAATCTCTGCCAAAGGTCCTTGGAACACCAATTAATTAATGCATAATTTCTGATAAAAATGATTTTCTTATCCATGTCGAACGATGGAAATTCCCTCCCCCCAAAAACAATGTTGAATTAAGTGTTTATTTGTCAGAGAAGGGTCTGCAAACATTGCGACTTTTTCTGTACCTGTCAACACTGTATATAGCAACATTGTTTTGAGGGGGAGAGGGAGATACTACTAAATGAGCAGCAGAAATAATGCAAGTGCTCCAAGACTTTTGGCAGCGATTGTATGTAGCATTAGCTGAGCTTGTCATCAGTTAACCAATATCCTTTTCAAATGTAGGAATTCACTGGAGAATGGGAACTTACAAGGGGAACTGAAGTCCTGGAGAAACCAAAAGAAAATGTGGTGTTGGGGCATATACTACACAGAATTTTTGCTATAGTTTCTCCCCCAGAGGTTAGTCTGTAAAATTTGCTCCTAAATTCTTCATCCTTTTGCTTTATTGCACTACCTAGTGCCATTGCTACAGATAATCACTATAGCAAATTTTGTGGTGGCGTTAGAAAATTCTTACCAGAAAAGCAAAGAGCTTATTTTTATAGATAGTGTATACATGTTTTTCTGTCTCTATTTCTCATGAATTGTGTACTTGCATAGTGCTAGGAAGGTAGCTGCTTTTAACATCGTAGAATGAGCTTATTTCTAGTCTTTCATTCTATTTTCTTTTAAGAGTTAGAGAGCCATACCTTCAGTGGATATGCTAATTTTACCATGCTTTTGTTGTTATACTGTTATGTTGGACTTAAGCAGCTTGGCCAATCAGAACTGCTGCTGTAGTATCCATCATTATGATAATCATGATGATAATCAATCACTAATAATTTTGATTAATCACTCAATCATTATTAATCATAGGTAGAACGTTGCGGAAATAAACATTCCATTCATTGATTGTATTTACAGGGGGTGGTGTTCATCTGTTTAATTAAAATTTAAGATTGGCTGTGGATTATCGTTCGACCATTCAGATCGTTCGTCGGATGCATTCGATCGCTGTTTGAAGGGTGTATCCTTTAAGTTGAATAATGCTAGGTTCACCCTATTTATTTTTGTCTATAGACAAAAAGGAAGAAGTCGGATAAACACTTGCCTACAGAAACCAGTGTTAGAAAATTATTTGTGCGCTGTACCTGATGAAATAGGCGTGGAAAAAGAGATGCTTGAAACATTTATCTGAGCTTAAATATTGAAAAATAAGGAAACAGACCAACGAAAATGAAATTCTATCGATCTATCGACAAAAGTCTACGAGAAGTAGAACATGTTCTACTTCATCGACAAGTGAATCACCGACTTTGTTCGCACGCGACGTCTTTGTTTGCACTTGCCGACATTCTTCGTTTTGTCGATGACTTTCCGAATCTATAGACGAAAATCTACAGTGTGAACCCAGCTTTACCTTACTATGAGATAGTTCACAGTGAATTTCTTAATTGACTTTGCTTTGTTTTCGTTGGCAGCCTCCTCCGCCGCCACCAGAATTTCCTCCGTGCCCACTGAAGATAAGCGTCGTTGGAAAGTTCTTTAGTGGAAAGTCTTCTGCTATCGAGCAAGTTGTTGAAAGTAGGTTCGAGTTTCTTTGTTTATTTTGAATGTTTTTTCAAATTATTGTATGCAATTCTCTTTCTTTCAAGCAAAATATCCAGTCTTTCGCACTCGATCATTATAGTCTTTTGCATTGTTCTACGTCACACAATTTAGGTTTCTAGAAGCAGGTTTTGAAGACGTTGTTCTGAAGACGAGGCTACTCTTTGCGGGGTGAGCGGCCTAGCCAGTTCCATTAGCTTAACTGAAGTTATGCATGGCTGTTTACAGTTAGAAACTGGATGGGTGGCATTTCAAATGAACGACCAAAACAGCTCACTCCGCCGTCCTTTGCAAAGGACGTTAAAGTAGGGTTACCATGCCTGGATGTGGCATACATAGTAGGCCTAAATTAGCTGAAAAAACTAAGTATAACAGCGTAGTCAAAATAAAATAAACAACAACAACAACAACAACAAAGAAACGGAGAGATTACAAACAAAGCAAAGCAATTGCAGGCTCCAAAGGGGCACTTTCCGAAAACATTTATGAAAAGTGAGGGGGCACGTGTCCTCTATGCCCATGTCTTCAATGTTATGTCTGACCTTTCTTTGGAAGCAAGATGCAGCCTATCCTGGAGAGTAAAAAATTTCTCAGCACTAACTTCTTGTCACCTTTAAGCAAAAAATCAAAAGTTCACGAGCTGGTTTACAATAGATAAATAGAGAACTTTCATTGCATTAACTCCAATCTATGCCATCTCTACCATTTTAGTATTTCACATTTTATGTTCTGTATCAAAAGATTAAGTAGAGTTTGCCAAATATAATAAGAGACATTCGAAGGAAAGTAGAGCAAGAGGAATATTGAGGGCTCAGGACTTGTTCTAGATCACAGGCAAAGATTTTTCTGTTCCATTTAAACTCAGATTTTGTTTTCCTTTTTTTGCTTCAGCACGCCGCATCATCTCCATCAATGTAGACATCCTTGTGGAGGATGCTCTTGAAGCTTTTAAACGTAAAGAAAGTGTTACCATTGATACAGAAGTCGACGAAAGCAAGGTACCTTTAAACTCTTAGAAAAGTTTATTTACACTTTGTCTGGACAACTGAGAATCCAAAACAAAATCTGTAGCGCTACCGGAATTTTTATATATCAATGCAAAGGAAAACCAAAAATAGATACTTAATAGCCCGGAATTTATCAGAAATTTAGCCCGGACTTTGGGTTTGAGAAAAACGTCAAAAGACCTGGATTGTTGGGTTCAGGCTAACTCAGGCGGGCAACCATAAATGTGACCCACACTCTGATATGTTTTCTTTCTGTACATAAATGTACCCTATAAACCTTTCTGCTCCTCTTAGAACTTCGCTTATTAATAATTTTTTTCTTGATCTTTTTTCACATGCCGCTTCTAAGTTACATCATTCATTCTTATTTAGGCTCAGGAACCAGAAATTATAGAGGATAATATAGAAAAGCATATAGAAAAAGAGATCAATGAAACCGAGCAAGATGCTGAAGCTTCACCTAACAAAAGTAATTGAATTAAATTGTGCTGCCTCAGTTGCATGTTTCCTGCTTCCTCAGTTGTATATTTGTTGCCTCGGTTACATTTTCTTGATCCCTCAGGTGCATGTTTGGTTCCTCAGATGCATGTTTAAAGCTTTTGCTGAGGGTTTTTATTAGAGCGTAATAAAGAAAGTTTGGCTTCTGCTAGAAATCAGGAAATTTTTCAAATTTACAAACATGCAGACTTACAGAAACACGCAAACTTTATCATGATTTCAATCTATAAATATATATATATATA
>WIPJ01001079.1:114371-143993 GCA_018155075.1 Cassiopea andromeda
TATTTCTATATAGCCCATATATATAGACTGTAGCCTGAAGAGTCCTCATGAAAGGACGAAACTAGTAGCGCATTATAGTTGTAGTCACTTGAAGTTCTGAGTCATTTCTATGTTTTGCTCTATATCTGACAGTACACAGACATCTTTTCGTTTTAGCATATATATATATGTGTGTGTGTGTGTGTGTGTGTGTGTGTATATTTTATATATATTTATATATATATACATATATAGACTTATATTTATTTTTTTGCATATATTTGTAATTTCAGCCTTAAGTGAAGATGGCAAATCGAATGAAGGTAAAGAATTGAGTCCATTGCAAGAGTCATCACCAGATGCCAACAAGAATGGTGGTGATGTAAAGAAGCAAGAGAAGCCACCAGAGATGAATAAAACATTTGGTGCAGCAACATCAGCTCTGATTGTGAGTTCAACGCTTAGTTAGTTTCTATCGACAATAGGATGAAGTAGTAGCTTGTTGCGAGGGGCAAATCACTAACTGAGGGTGTATACGAGATTTTTTATTTAAAGGAATTCATGTGATTTTTCAGTGACTATGTGATTTTTCTATGATTGTTGTACTGTTATGCAAATTGTAAAAAATGTTATCGATTTGCCCCTCAGCTTTTTTTACTCTCTACTCAAGCTACATTGAATTTAGAGAAGTCATAAGACCGAGTTCAACTCATATCGATATATTACTGTGACACTATTTGAAGCTACTTTGTGTGTAGCAAACTTTCAATGCTCAATCCTCCATGCTAAATAGCATTTCTAAATTGGCAGATTCTCATGTGTTATGCTGTCTTTTTATAGAAAAATTAATTGTAATAGATTTTTATATCCATGTGTAGCAAATTGCTTGAAAGTATATGATTTCAGAATACCGTGCATACAAGTTTTTCTATAAGAGAACCATAATTTTACCTGAACCTCAATTTTCCGAACTTTTCCCGAAATTGAGCCTGAGATTTTCATAAATTTTTCCTATCCCTTTTCTAAAATAAACTGGCTAAACTGGGTTAAATATTGATTACTAACATTGCACACTTGAATTTGAGTTCCATCTTTCTTTAACATTTTGAATGCAATAATGACGAAATATCGATTTTTGTTCAATAAAAACACTTAATTGTGGAAATTTAGCCTCGTGATTTTCTTCAGATTTTCATTAAGATTTTTGACCATTTGAGCCTCATGTCCTTATAAACCTTTTTCTTATAAAAAAAAACTTGTATGTCTTGTCGTCCATTCTGAAGCCACCAGGTTTTCAGATACTGAGAACGTTATGGCCTGCTTTTGAAGACATCTTAACATAATCTACTTTTTATTTTGAACGGGAATGGTCAGTGCCAAGCATAACATGTAGCTTTGCTTTGCATTAGAAGCAAACTTCTCTTTCTACTTTGCAGTTCACAAAGAGAGCAAAGCTTGGTAGTAAGGCCTTTGCAGTCTTGAAGAAAGGAAAGCAAATGCCAGATTCCCTGCTTATTGACATTATCTTGGAAAAGATCAGGTTTTTATCTATCAAATTTTGAACCACGCCTTAGTGATCACATATAGTGCTTTCAGCAATAAATGCAGTTGTTTTTTTCAAGCTCAAGTTCACAATTTAAAATTGCAAACTGTTCACATCTCAGCATTAACTACAAAATGTAAAAAATAGCAATAAATGTGTAATAAGAAAAAAGAAAGGAATGAACTAGAAGAAAGCAGTTGTATAATAATGAAATTTGTAAGTTAAGAATTTCTCAAGGAGGAGCTCTGTCCATAAAACCTCCCTCCTATTAAAATTTGTCTTTTATATTATAGCTGTAGTATATTTAGTTGTCATACTTGCAATAAAATCCAGGCACGCTAGGCCAGGCGTGCAATGAGTTACAGGAAATCAATACCGGCAATAGCGCAAAGAGTTTAAGTGTAATGATTTCATAATTATGCAGTAATTTGTGCCTTTATGAACCTAAATAATCTACCTATCTTCTTATCTCATACAGAAACATCCCTGAGGGCACTGGCTGGATCCTGGATGGCTTTCCTGCTACCATCAACCAAGCAAAGGTTATTCAACAATGTTTTATTTTTATTAGCCTTAGACACACAAGTCTTAGGCAATGTTTATTGATCAAAATGTTGCAATACAGAACACCTTGGTGTGACTGTTGTTTCCTACCGTTCTATCCTCGTTTGAAAGTCTTCTGTTTTCGCCTTGAAGGAAGATTGAAACGCATTTTTCCCATTTAAACTGTCGTTCTTGTGTTGTTTTAGTTGTTGGAAAAGGCTCTTACCGGAAATGACGTAATACCTGTTGGTCCGAAAAGTTCTTATAAAGATGTAGCAAAAAAAGCGAAGAAGCCTAAATTGGTTTCAGATCCTCACCCCCCAAGTGAGGTAAGCTTATGGATGGATCTTAAGCAATTATCAAGTGTCTTGTTGTGACATCTTGTACTCTATTATACCTTTGAATAATATTAGTAGCAAGCTATTTTTCTCATTCAACAAACGTGCCCGCGTGCTCACACGGGCATACACGCGCATACAAGCACATTCTCGCTCATATAAACATGTGGAAACACGTTTACATCCTTTTGTACGTTATTGTACTCTTTCAATAATATTAGTAACGAGTGATTTTTCTCATTCAATAAACATGCATGTGTGCACACATACAGCACAATACAGGTATCTTCTATTGCAATACACGTTTTGTCTTATAAGAAACATTTCTATAAGAAGCATGAGGCTTTAATTAGGCAAAAATCTAGAAACATTTAAGAAGAATAGGTGGGCTGAGTGTCAAATGATTACTTGAAAAGCTGTTATTGCACATGTTGCTCAATTTCATCATGGCGGATGTGTCAGCAAAAGATGATTTTTGTTTTTTAGTAAGTAATGTCGGGGAAAGGCCGTAGGGCCTATACCAAAGCCACGACAAAGGAAAGACTGAGAGAATGGAGAAGTTTAAGTAGAGAGGGAGATAAGATCAAGTTTGTTGATGTTAGATTTAAAAGATGACAAATTGTAGGATTCAGGGAAAGTAGTGGGTGGCAATGAGTTCCACAGTTGAGAAGTTCTAGGAATGAAAGATGATTTGTGAGCTAGAGTTCGTGGATGATGCTCAAATGAACTCGTGTTGTATCAGCGATATGTCCATTGTTAAGAAATGAAACAAGTATTGGTCAAAACCTGAAGTAGTTAGCTACAAAAATATTATAAAGAAGTCCTTGTGTGACTTCAAAAAATTACAATATATCAATATTTTATCGCTTGACCTCTCATTGTTGCGACTTCTTTGATGCAATTTTGAATCGGTCCGAATAGCTTGGTCATAAAATTCAGAGGAAAATTCTGCAAAAATATAGAAACATTTAGGAAAAATATGCAGGCTGGGTTTCAAATATTGACTTGAAAAACTGTTTTTATAAGGCAGTTCTTAATCGACCTAGATGCAAAATAGAATTAACATCCATTACATGCCCCTCAAATCCTAAACATACTATTTCTTGCATCACAGTTGCCTACTCTGGGCTGTTATGGTAATTGGAAGCCTTTACATTTAAGAAACATTTAAAACTGGATGTGACGGAATATTTAGAGACATCAAGGCTAAAAGCAGAAAGTTTACTTCTTGTAAAAAAAACGTGTGTTAAGTTCGTCTTTCTTGCACTATCACGAGATCCATTTAGCCGCCGTTGTTATAGTTTTATCATCTAGTTTGTAAAGCTTCATTCTTAGATAGGATCAGTGATAGTCAAGAAATATGGCAGTTTTCATTTGGGCTCATTTCTTTTTATTCTCTATTCGTACCCAGACTTCTTCAATCAAGAGTGGGCTGGATCTAGTTTGTTTGTTTGACATTGCTGATGATTTCATACTCAGAAGAGCGGAAGGACGAACATGTAAGTGGCTAGCTCTTCTTTTCCATCATCTTCGGAATGTGTGCTGTGGGGATGTTATTACCTGAGTTTATGTCTTGAAAACACATTGAAAAGAAACGATATATTTCTCTTTTTCTTCTTAAATTAAGTGTTTGATAAAATTTATCTGAGTATTCCTGTATAGAGCAAATCGATGACAAAAGTAATGGCTTAGGACTAATTTTTTAATTCTGTAGATGATCCAACAACAGCAACTGACTACCATCAAGAATTCGACCCTCCTCCTGAGGGCTCTTACACTGGTCATCAAACACAAGCGAAAGTATTGCCCGTTGCCGATCCTTCAAATGACCGAGAGCAAGTGCAAACAAGGTAGAATTTTGCTTGCTCTTTCTTAAACATAGGGATTGAAGATGAGAGTGAGTTTCTACATTTGGTTTCAAAAACATACCTTTTGTGGTTGATTCCTACTATAGTTGACACTCGCTATCTCAAACTCCCAAGCCATAAAATCATATCATACCATGCCCGGAGACATGTGCGATCGCACGTGCGCTTTGTGCACACACATGCAAAATATCCAACACGAGTGAAAAATCGCCCGTGCCAACATCACTTACAATTGTGCGATCGCACATGCCAAATAGGAAATTTTTTTGTCGCAACTGCAACAGTAGTGACTGTCACCTTTTGTATCATAACTCTGCTTTATCCTATTATATCTTAAATGAGACATTTGATATGCTTCAGCAACAAGAAACTATGTATTTTGGATACCTAAATCTTGGATCTCATGTGCAACTCTAAATAATTAAGAGCGATCGCTTGTGTATGTAGCGTTTTGCGGTACCTGGGTGATGGCTACACTTCTGTGCCTGGAGGCTAACCTTACGCTTAGGCCTATGGCCTAGGCCTAATGTAGACTGACAACATAAGCGACTCTCTGTTGGTATATCTTGTATTGCAAACCGAAGAAGACTGACTGAGATCATTAAACACAGAGTACTTAATAATAATACAGTACATGACATGTGACATACATTTGACAGATACAACACATTGCCCGGAAAGGGTGTTTAATACACACAACAGTACTCCACATGAACGCAAGATTGGCACAGAAAACATGACAGCCGAAGGAACACGCAATTCGACACTAAATATACTATTTAATATACAACCACTTCGTTACATGCAGACGAGGGCGCACGTGCAAATTACCGCTCTTGCGCAAATTTTTTCCGCGCATGGACTGTCATACTTAGAAAAAGGGATGCATAATCAGAACGTTGCATATAAATAGCGAACCCCGTGGTTTCAAAACAGTTCTTTTAACCTAGGCTTGCTGGTTTTCAAGATACCCTACCAAAACTGGAGAAGTGGTATGGAAAATATGGAATATTAAAGAAAATTGATGCCAGTAGGACACGAGGTAACCTAGCAAGCCTTGATATTTATCATTTAATTCTCTGTTTTTGAACCAAATTTTTTTGTATTAATATGCTGATTTAATTGGTTCCAATACTTTTATCTTTTAGGTCTTTTAGTCTTTTGATCTGTAAACATGTCCCGATCTGGTTTTATTTTGCTACTTCTTAGTTGACTTCATTTTTGTGATTGTAGGCGAATTGGTTGAGGATCTTCAAAATGTGATAGAAGAAACATTTCAAAAGGTAATGGAAAGAAAAAACTCTTTTCTTATAAAGGTTCTGCTCCTCATAGTAAGCTACTAATACTTCTCTTCGGGTGAGAGCCCGCCTGATTATCAAATAGAATAGAGATGTAATTGATAGATATATGTGTATTTCTTAACGCCTGTATAAGTCTATACACGTTGATTTTTAATAAGAAAACCGTCATTTTGCCTGAGCCTCAATTTTCTTAAATTTTCCCGAATTGAGCCTGAGATTTTCTTAAATTTTTCTTAACTTTCACTGAAATAAACTAGCTTAAATGGTTTACACTTTCGTTATTAATATTGTATACTTGAATGTTAATTCCATCTTTAACATTTTGAATGCAATAACGACGTATTATCGATTTTTGGCCAATAAAAACACTACATTTTGGAAATTGAGCTACTTGATTTTCTTAAGATTTTCTTAAGATTTTCAACATTTGAGCCTCATTTTCTTATAAACTGTTTTCTTATAAACGAAACGTGTATGTGCATTCATAAGACTCAAGGTTCTCATGAAGTTACAAAACATACTCCACAATTCAAAAAATGCTTACTTATGTTATCTTTTTAGCTTACTACCGTATTTAGTCAATTGCATACCATCCTTGATTATTTAGCACACTAGCAAAACTATGAGGCTTGGGCAGAAACTTGGCTAAATGGAGCTGGTAAGGCGATGTTCATAGGCATGCTTCAGCATGTAAGCACCTGGCTTTGCCACTCCCATTTCAAGAGCATATTTTTTAGGGACTGACATCAGAAGAACCAGCATACATCGCGTAAAAAACACGTTAAGCATTAGTTATAGACCGATACTCATATTTGGATAATTACTCTAGTTGTCGTCCTAAAATGAAGGCAAGCTGATGTAACGCATTTTGTTTCATTACAATTTGAACCTTTTTTGCAGTTGAATGCCCCACCACCGGAAGAAAAGCCAACGGTATGATTTTATTGTATTTGACAAAGAGGTACTGTAGACCTATAATAAATGTTATGTCTTGAGACTGTACTTGTACTTGAAACATCTGTAATAGAGCTTAGCCAGTTTTATGAGAATTCAAATGCTTTTCTTTCTGAAGGAACAGAAAGATCCGCCTGAGCAAGAACAGATACCTGTTGAAGGTTCGTATTTACTGCCTTTTAGGACTTGTATTGCTATGATGATTTCCGTTGTATTATCTGCTAATTGGCAGTGTTAGGTATGTAATTCTTACAGCGCATTTGAATTTTGTTGATTATTTGTAGAGCCGAAACCCGAAGTGCCTTCAGAACCAATCACAGAAACCCCACCTAGCCCAGAACCAGAGGCAAAGGCTGCGAAGGCAGGCACAAAAGGAGGGAAGCCTGGGTCTCCTAAATCAGGAAAAAAAGGAGGCAAGAAAGAGGAACGAAAGACATCACCTTCTGGAAAAAGCAAGAAAGGACGCTCCCCTTCCCCTAAGAAAGATGAGAAGGCTGCTGGTAAAAAGGCAAGCAGAAGCCCATCACCAAAAGGAAAAGGTTCTAGGTCTAATTCTAGAAGTGGTTCAAGGTCGGGTTCAAGAGGACGAAGATCTCCAGGTATAGCACGTTCTTCATTACTTGACCTACGGAGTTTATTAGAATTCAGGTCACGGCAAGGCAGGTTGGGTATCGGCCGAATGTTAGCCACAGTTCTAGCACATGGGTCATTCCATATCAATGAGGGATAAAATTTGAAGAAATGTAACCCACCATCTCAGAATTGGCTGATTTTCGTATGAGGGGTAGATTACCAAGAGACTAACAAAACTTGAAAATTTTAGCACCATGTCTTACTTTATTATTAACTTAGAGCAGTTTGAATTTTACCCGATTATGACACATTTTTCCAAATTCCGCCATTTTGAATTTGTGCAATTGTTTTGTAAGTAAAAATATATTTACAGCATGGAAATTTCTCAATGACAACTTGCATTCTAAGTAAACAAAGATCAAAGATGTCAAAGATATTTTAAAAACGTGTGTGAAATCCACCCAAACCGTTGTAACTAGGGTTGAAATGGAAGTAATTGTTACCTTGACGACAGAGACTAGGAATTTGTGGCTATTGTCGGCATGTAGGTCAAGTCCTACCAAATCAAATTTTGCATGTGGCAAGTATCTATTGACTGCTACCGTTCTACGAAAATCTTGATGGATGTTCTTCTCCTGGACAGAATTATTTTGTTTTAGTAAGTAATGTCGGGGAAAGGCCGTAGGGCCTATAGCAAAGCCCCGACAAAAGTAAAATTGAGAAAATGGGGAAGTTTAAGTAGAGAGGGAGATAAGATCAAGTTTGTTGATGTTAGATGTAGAAGATGAAAAATTGTAGGATTCAGGGAGAGTAGTTGGTGAATTATGCACCATTCAAAACTACATGTTTCAAGAACTTAATGCTAGATTTTATGAACTTCAATCATCGTGTAGAAGAAAGTTTTTGCCTCCATTAAAGAGGCTGTTTATGATTTGGAAGATGTGAATACCAATCATTATTTCGTGTTATGTGTTCCCTAACAGTACCAGAGAAATAGCTTTCATTTTGACTGTGGAAAAGTTAGTTTTTCTTGCAATCCACCAACGCTAAGTGTATTTATATGATATCCGGTTTTCAGGTAGAGCAGGATACTACAGTTTGCATATCTTAGATGATGCTTATATATGACAAGCTTTTATCACAGTTCCTTACGTGCAATTTATGAGCCCTGCTTCCAGAACACAGTAGATTTACTGTTGATTTGTTTCGTAAAAATGCACCATCCTGCCTAGGTATGACTAATCAATGGTGTATTTTAACAAATTCAATCCAGTATGGATCATTTACTATATTATATGACGTTGGATGTTTTTAGTCTGTTTTCTATGGGTCCACAGCGAAGGGCACTCTCTGGCCCGTTTAGCATGAACGTATTTAAATCTGCAAAAGAAGATTTTATTTGCCAAATAGATCTGTTTTAATACTAGAATTTATTGATAGTAATTTCTTTTTGATTTATAGTGGCAGCAGGTTTATCTCTTATTATTCATCAGCTCCATAGAAAAAAGTTTTTGACTTGCTGTTCTGGGTTGCCGATAGATGAACATAGAAGTAGTTGACAATTAGACTGACAATTAATTGGTTGATCTCTTCAGTTTCATAGGGTATAATTTAGGCTCATATTCTTGCTGAAAGTCAAGCTCAGTTTGAGATGCATTCTTGATTTACGGATTTCTTTTTGCTTGAATACGCGTGAAATTCCTGATCTGCATTCTCAAATGTCATTTGTGCACATCATTCTAAGTTGTCAAATATCGCAGCCTCTTGTGCTTTTTTAGACCTATATTTCTCGATCCTCTTTGCTTCCCAGTCAAGGAGCCAGAACCAGAGGCCCCAAAAGAGCCCGAAGGCCCCCCTGAACCAGAGCCTGGTTCTAGTGAATGGGAATATGTTGCAGAACCACTGGATGACGTAAGTTGTTGAGTTTTTTGTCTCGGAAATCTAGATTTTCTGAGCAAAGTAATGCTTTGCTTAACATAGGAATTTTGCATGAGTTGATATGAAAGATGATTCAGGAAAACTTAGGCCACTCAGTAGAAAATATTTTTAATGTTTTTCTCACTTAATATAAAGCCAGAATTATTGTATGTCAATTGAAGAGAAAGTGCCTGCCGAATATATTTATTGTAAAATGGCAATCATATGAATTAGAGTGGATGTGATTGTAAGAAGGTACATTGAACGAACTGAGCTACAATGAATGCATTGAGGCTTATGATAAGTAGTTTAATTTGATTTTATGATAATAAATATCCATTTTTGTTTTCATAAGTGGCGTAGTGTTTGTAGTATTTTTTTGTGTTTGCTTACATAACTTGTTTCTAGTTGTAATAATAGTAATGAGTGTGAGTTTCAAATTATTTGAAACATTAGTTGAGAAGTGCAGCTTAAATAAACGAGTTATGATCTAAGTTGCTGAGATATCCAGCCATCATTTTTTTGCCATTGAATAGTAGGTCTTGGTTACTTGCGAACTTTTGCAGTATTTTCCTTTGATTTTTGCCATGCAAAGCTTTGATGAATCTTTTATTATGTTATGCTTTTTGCGCAAAAGTTCAATTATACTCCACTTAGTTTATGGGGTGTATATATTTATACAACCGCATACGCTGAAGCAAATTCCAAATAGTATTCGTTTACAACTGACTTGGTTTTCACTTTGGCCTTTTCTTCTTCTCCTAGGAGCTGGCCCATATCCTTGTTAAAAGATGGCACAGTGTAGAGGATACATATATCGACACATGCAAGCATGTTTTTAGAAAGATCAGAGAAGAGAGGGAAAATATATATAGATACATGTACAGAAGCAGGTGAGTACTCCTTCAGAAGTAAATATACATCTTGCAAGTAAAAATGTACTATGCATAATGAGATGTAACTATCGTATCTACTCTTAATTGCCTAATTGCGGCCCCCCGCTAATTATTTTTTGAAAATGTCTCCAACCCCCCACTTTTATTAGGATTCCCCGCTTGTTAGTTTTTGCGCGAATACTTTTCTAACCATGTTCCAAATAAATGTCTTGAGCAAATCTTCTTGTCTGTTAGCGATTTCTTCTGATGTTTTCTACCCCCCTCTTATTCCAACCCCCCGCCAATTAGTAACTTTTAAGGGTAAGTTCTTCTCTAATCTGTTCTTTGAAGTGCTTGTTGTGTTTATTATGAGATATTTTGGGTAAGAAGACTCACACAAGGGCCAAGGAAAAATTCCCCCAGAGCTTCAATATCTAGGGACCTTATTAGCTCCAAGCTCTTAATGTCTAGAGAGATCATATGTTAAGAACAACACTAAATTTCTAGTGATGATGCCCAAACTCTTAAATTTTTTTAGCTTTTTTAAGAATTAATTTATTTATAACGATGCCCCTTCAGTATACTTACACATATAAGCTTAATTACATACAATTAAGCAAAATTAAAACAACAAAGAAATAAAACCGCTGAGCTTACAGGGAGTCGTTATTTTGAGGTGTCAACGATTAATTTCTGCTACCCTTGCACATAGGGGGCTTTTACCCCTGCCCCAGGGTCTCTAAGTTCTCTTAGCAACCCTGTCTTCACTAAAGTACAATTTCGCTAATCCACCATAATGAGCAGGATTCTTAGAGCTGTCAATAGGGCCATGGTTCCAAGTATCATGCTTCTTCTTATAACTCAAACTCTTGTCACAGTTTTTCATATTTTAGCACATCGGTTATATGCCCTAATTAGTATTGCAAGTTTGTTTTCTTCAACCGATGCCACACTGTCCTTATATCACCATGTTTCTTTGTAGGAAAAACTTTGCAGAATATTTACAAAGACCAGACACAAAGCAGGAATTTATCTCATTATGGCAAAGGGTAGATTTTTGTAAACTTCTTCATTACTTTTAATCTAGCAAGGTATCAGCAATCTGATGATTCCTAGCAAGTTTGGACATGGGCTCCTGACTACGTTCTTCCCTTACCTATTGTAGACCCAGTTTCTTCCATGGCCTACCTGTCGATTGTCTATATTGTTTTGCTAGCCCCACCATTATGTACCTTGGCTAAGCAAGATCTTCCTGGTGCTGTCTCAGAATTCACTTTAAAGTAAAGCAAAGCCATGTTAATGAACAATTTCTGTCAGTTGGCATAAGCTAGAGATGAGCAGATCTAGATTCACACTGATATAGGCTCCTTAAGGATAAGTAGTTTTCTCTTTGCTGAGGCTCACAGAGTGTTTTTTCAGGAGTTCAATGAAATGGCGATTGACATGAGAGACGATGAAGATACAAAAGCAGAGCTTCACCAACGTTTGGAGGTCAGTTTTTATGCTAGCTCAGCTTTCTAGCCTTTCCAATTCGCGTTCAGATGTTTACTTGTACCTAGGCTCAAATACACATTTTTTTTTATAAGAAAATCACTATTTTGCCTGAGCCTCAATTTTCTTAACTTTTCCCGAAATTGAGCCTCAGATTTTCTTAAATTTTTCTTAACTTTTGCTGAAATAAACTGGCTAGAGTGGTTTACACTTTCGTTAATACTATTGTATACTTGAATTTGAATTCCATCTTTAACATTTTGAATACAATAACGACGAAATTACCGATTTTTGGCCTATAAAAACATTAAATTTTGGAATTTGAGCCTCGTGATTTTCTTACGATTTTCTTAAGATTTTGACGATTTGAGCCTCATTTTCTTATAAACTTTTTTCTTATAAAAAAAAAACGTGTAGTCATTTTGCAAAACTTGTATGCCAAAAGCAACTTAGCCAAGAGTTATCTTCAAATGGGCTCAATCAGATCTTGATACTCCTTCAATGATGGCTTTGTGCAGATTGGCTATTTGCGCTTGGCAGAAATAATTTTCATGGATTTTTTGCTGGTATTGCCTATGCTGGATCAGGGATGTTGTGACCAGGCAGGAAAACCGGAAAAATTTCCCGTGGATCTTCTGAGGCCTCATGAGGACGACTTACCTCTTTAAAAGCTAAGTGGATAATTTTGCCCCATTTACAACAAATGGGCCTCCATTGGAATCCCACATTGAATTCCCACAAAGAATTAGGGCCCTGACCATCAAAATTCCCCGGCCCTGTTTTTGGAGCCACAACGTGCCTTCGTTGGACTCACCTTCGCTGAAAATTTCATTGGAGCCTGCATCAATCGTTTTCTTTGTAATTTTTCAGCCATTCAGTTTCATTCGAGCAAAGATATCTGTTCGTATTTGACAAAATTCTCATGTGTTGGAATAAAATACTTTCCTCTGAGTCAGTGGTTCCCAAGCTTGTCACATTATATTATATGGCGGTCCCCTACTGCATGTGGATGAGGGGAAATCCACATCTCAACCTAATACGCATGCACCAACCTCAGGCCGCCTCGGTCGAATCGTTGCATTTGTTTAAGTGGAAACTGACATTTAAAGAGGTCTTTACACTTTGATCGTGAACTTCTTTATTCGAAAATCTAAACCTCTCCTTTTGTTTGCATGGCAGGACTTGTGTGAAAGACTTTGGAACATTTCTGACACAAGAAAGGAGGATGCAGAAACGGAACGCACCCAAGTCATGAATGAAGGATGGCTCGAAGACCACGTGGGACTTTTAACCAATCACTACATTTCGCTGATGCAGTCAGAAGTCAGCAAATTTCAGGATACATGCAAAGTGCTGCGAGATTATTTTATTGGCATGGAAGGTGGTCTAGGACCAAAGAAAGGTGTCTCTCTGTTTTTCTGTCTGTCTATCTGTCTTTCTGTCTATCTGTCTTTCTGTCTATCTGCTGTTCTGTCTGCCTTTCTGTCTGTCTTTCTGTCTGCCTGTCTGTCTGTCTGTCTGTCTTTCTGTCTGTCTGTCTTTCTGTCTATCTTTCTGTCTGTCCTTCTGTCTGTCTGTCTTTCTGTCTGCCTTTCTGTATTTCTGTCTTTTTGTCTGTCTTTCTGTCTTTCTTTCTGTATTTCTGTCTTTTTGTCTGTCTTTCTGTCTGTCGTTCTGTATTTCTGTCTGTCTTTCTGTATTTCTGTCTTTCTGTCTGTCTGTCTGTCATTCTTTCTGTCTGTCTATCTGTCTGTATTGCTGTCTGTCTCTCTGTCTTCCTGTCTGACCTTCTGTCTATCTGTTTGTCTGTCTGTCTGTCTGTCTGTCTGTCTGTGCATTATTACTAGTTCTGATTTCGTAAGACAGTATCTTCACGAAAAGCTTCTTTCATTTCTGATTTGGAGAATGAAGCATGCACATATCTAAGGTTGTCAAAGACTGCACATCAAATTGGGCAACAAGGTTCTCCATTTCTCATATAGACATGAAATGAAATGATTATCACTTCCATTTACACTTTCGCATTGAATTTGATGAATGTTGAAAATTATAATTATTATATTTTAGCTAAAGTTCTACCAGATGCGAGTGATGACTTTACCCGCATATCCCTTGTTGAGCTGCCAGCAAATCAGCCGCCGGGGAGCGAGCCTGAATCAACGCCTACGGAGGCGAAACCATTATCTGCGAAAGCTTCAAAAGATAAAGAGAAAGAGACAAAAACCCCCGATCCGGAAGAAGATGAATCTCATAAAAGAAGGTCTGCATTTTTTCCCTTTTGCATAATTTCCAATGTATGCTATTCTTTTCATCTGTTTCCCTTCTTATTTTAATTGCTTTCATGGTAGTAGGTTGCCCATTTCTCATTTTCTTTCTAGCTAATTTCTGTGATATTTTGTTGCTTGCAAACATATTTGATATTTTTACACAAATAGATTCCAGTAGTGTAGTCCTAGAACTGTAGGAAAGGGGGGGGGGCTGTGTTGTAGGAAATATGTGAACCACGCCTTTAGCCACGCCTTCTTTGAATGTATGACAATAATGCGCTTGTCAAGCCAGTGTATGTGAAGGTATTAAAAGAAGGAGAAAGCAATCATTGGGTTGTAGCAATCTTCTTCTAATGATAGAAGCGTACCTTTCCTTTCTTCTCCTTTGGCAAATGCGTAGTTATGAACTTATCCAGTTTAAAAAATGTTCGATGAAGAGGGTGTCAGCCCCTCCCAAAATCTCTCATAGTTTCAACAAGGAGAGCTGAGCCCCCCTCCAAGACACGCCTGATGGAGCCCCATCCCGGTCATTTTTAACCTGTACTATCAGCCCCATATAAGGCCATTTAATATTTGCTCATTAGTGTTATTGAATCCGAATAAAGTATGGGTCAACTTGTTTTGAATATTGAATTATACGACCATATCAAATATTGACAAATTCAGTGTGATATCAATTGGAAAAATTGCTTTTATGGCACATAATTAAAAAAGCTTTAGATAAGTTTCCATTTGATTTTCTATGTGACTCATTCCATAATGTAATTTAATGAATTTCAATTTTAGAATTCCACTAGTACCACGAAGGCCTAAGTCTGCCGATCCATCTGGAACTGCGAGAGAAGTAAAAGCTAAAAAGTCAACTCCAAGGCGAGACAAGACCACTGCGTCTGATGAAAAGCTGGAAAGCCCTACACCACCTTCAGATCCTGACGAAAGAGTAAAATAGCTTATTTAAATAGCTTATTCCATATACCAAGCGTTAGGAATATAGGCAAAAAATGAAGAAGGTTGCTGATTCATATTCTATTAAAGTGTTATCGTATTAACCAGCTTGCCCTCTTAGGCTCTGTCGCTTCAAATAATGATTACTTTAGTGAGCAATAAGACCTATTAATCACCAATGGGCGAGGTAGCATAGTGGTTAAAGCGCATGCCTCCCTTGCGGAAGGTCTACGGTTCGACCCCGACTCGATGCCCTGACTGAATGCTCGCTCATTATTCACCCAGTAGCAAATGGGTACCCAGTGGGGACACCGAGGAGATAAAGGCGGCGAGGAAAGGAACTGGCCACCCTACCTCACATGCCGATGGCTCAGCATAAATGTCCTCTCTAACAGGCACTCCCCTATGTACGAAAGTATACGGGACTGCCTTTACTTCTTTTTATTGGGGATGGAACTCATTGTTTTGGCAAGTAATTGGTAAATGCGTAGGTTTTTGGTAGAATAACAACATACACTCAAACTGTCAGGATATGCCCCTGCTTGATATGGTTCCTTGATTGGTTGGAAATTCTTGAGTTATAGATAATGGGAGGTTTATTGATACATAAAAGCTCTTTTTCTGTGTACAAGAAATGTATATGATGTGAGATTTCTCTGTTGTAGCTACTCTTTGATGCCCTTCAAGCTGCTTTACTTGTCATCGAAGCACAGGTAGTTATTAAAATGATATTTCTTGACTGCAAAGAGCCAGCTGGCTTTAAAAGAATCTCTATGCCGTAGTGCTCTTTGTGTCTGATGGTCCTAATTTAACTTTATATTTAAGTTTAATGCCTTAAAGTTATGTCATTTTGGCTTTGGTTCAAGCAAAAACTAAATTTGCTGACTAGAATATGGAGCATTCCAGCTGGAGATTTCAACCTAAGTTCTTACTTGGAATACATATATAGCCGTACCTTGCAACGAAAATTGAATTTTAAATCCCAGGCTGCAGCTGATCAAGCAGTTGAAGAAGCAGAACTCCAAAGGCACGTCGAACAGGAAAAAGAAAGAGAGAAAGAATTATTGAAATCCCACTCGAAAGACAAGCGAAATAAGAAGGATGGTGGGAGAAGAAGTAAGACCAAGAGTGGAAAGCGATCTCCTGGAAAGAATCCTGTTCCAGATTCTCCAGTACCTGGTAATGCTTGACACTTTGCCGTATTTATCACAATTTAATGGATTTTAACAATCAATGATACACATTATTTCATCAACAAAAATTAAAAGTTAAAGATGGATGTTTGTTTGCTTTTTACATTTTTTTGTTTATTTGTAGTCCAAAATGAAGAGAATACTGATTTGCAAAAGGAGGAAGAAGAAAAACAGAAAAGGCAAAAGCTAAGGGAGAAATTTTCAAAAGAATATAAATTTGCTGTCCTTTTTGAAAGTAAATTTTATTATCCTCCTTCTTGAGCTAAAGTTCACTTTTTTCATGTTATTTCTGATAAATAGAGGAAATTTTGGCCATTGATAAGTAATTTGCTTTTGACATAAAGGTTGTCTATGCTTTTTCAAGGGGAGCCACTACTACTTTTTGATCATAGATGAAAGGCCACTTTACGACCTATATTATAGATGGAGGAACCTTTTTTTCATACCAAAGTATCACAATCAATACATTTTTCTATGAACTTTGACCTCAGCCCAGGCCACATTAGACAATGTGAAGGTTCAAAATGTGGCCCATGGCCCACTCGTTGAACATCCCTGCTCCAAACAATCATCATTTTGACACCATGTAACAAAGTTTATGTCATCCGGTAGGATTCTCTGCGGATTCTGTGCGGATTCTGTGCGGATTCTCTGCGGAAATGAAATTGCTTTTACAGACATGATACAAGAACTTGGAATCTCCATAGTGGTTTGTGAGAATTTGCAGTTGCCATTGTCAAATTAGCAGCAATATTACCTATCCTGATACTCAGTGATATTTCACTTCAGAAAGCGTAGATATGGCATGATTTCCAGTATGACCTGAGCTCTGCACATCAGCTCCCTGTCTTTCTCCTCCGTAGGCGATACATTAAAGAAAAGGCTTGAGAATATCCACTACCAGAGTTTAATGGTTGTCCAGAATTTAAAGGTAAGGGTGACAATATTTAGCTGAGTAAAACCAGTACAATGTATTGCAATGCAATGCAGTGCAATGCATATTCAATCAAGACACATGAATACAACAGAGCACCACGCAATATATGCAATGCGACACAATATTGAACTACATTGTTCAATACGATAGAATATTGAATTATTGTAACGTATTAATGCAATGATTCAGTACGATACAACAATAGCACCATGTAATATATTCAATATGATACAATAATGTGCAATATTGTACAATGCAATGCAACTTGACCGTGTTTTCTCTATCAAGACACGGAGCAATACTAGCCAAACAAATTTCATGCAGTAAATCCTTTCAATCATTTTCTCTCTTCATGATTTCTATAGAAAAATTTGTTATCGTCTTTTTGCAGGCCAAAGCAAGCAGTTCCTATGAGGATATGAACGATTGGCTTGGAATGCGCTACCAACAAGAAATGGAAAGGTAGATTTTTTCATGTTGAACAGGACTGCTACACCTCCTTAAAATCCTTTAGAATCCTTAGAAATAACAATATCCTCAGACTGAAGTTCTCAATGAGCGTCAGGCATAGTTATGTCATCTGAAATCCCTGCAATAAATGGCAATAAATAATGACCGTATAGTTTTATAAAACACTATTGAGCATTTTGGAATATAACCTTTCGCTTGTAAAATTATTGTACCTGTTCATGCCAGCTAGCTCTCTACGGTAGTTGTCAATGGTTCTTACAAGAAAGATGTGGTTTTTTGTTTTGCAATTTTGCTTGAAGAACTAGTTTGGAAGAGTCGATCGTGTGTGTTCTTTATTGAGAAGAAAGGGGCAATTAGCTCGGGAATCTCCATAAGCCCCTATCATTTTCCCAGAAATCTCTCTATAAATCTCTCAATAAATCTCTGTTTAAATCTCTCCATGAACCTTTCTGTATGCAGATTTTTGTTATAGCCAAGTATACCTTCCTTAAAAGCCGCTAAAAACTTTCCTTTTAGTCCTTGAAATTCTTATTTTTTAGTAAAAGAATTGTGAATGCCCTTTTAAATTATTCTTGCAAAACTTTATATGAGATGTCTGGTCAATTCTCACGCATGTCAACTTTGTTTTCCATTTCATTTCTTGCAATTTTTCTGTTTTCGTTGTAGTATCGATTCAATGACTAGACTAGCTCGGTTGTCTATAGAAAAAGAATCGAGGATAAGTGAGAATCTCATGCTTGAAGATAAAGATCTCATCATTGATTACGTATGCAAATTTATGCTGCGTTAATTTGCTATCTATTTTTTAAACATCTATCTACAGTAGTTGCTAAAAGTCTAAAGGAAACTTAGGGTTGCTTTATACGTCGCACTTAACTCGACTCGAATCAGTTACATAGCCCAGATAGAAACCAAGTGTCTATTTGATTCATGAAGAATGCAAAGTATGAATCCAATATTTTAATTGAGTCGACTCTGATATTAAGTACAAGTCAAATTCATGATGCCCACTCGCATTATGCGACATAAGTTCGGGTTGGCTTTATATGTCGTACTTAACTCGACTCGAATCACATCATTCCTGTCCGACAATTTGATGCCTCGCACATTCGCAGTTCAGGATTTTAGTAAACTGAAGTTACCCCCATGTCGGTTACATGTCAAGTTCTTTCCGGTGTTTTGTTCTTAGAAATGTTCTGCACGCTTCGCTTTCCTCAACGATCTTGGATGATCAATGAGCTAGGAGCATGAAATTAGTCAATCTGTACTGTTTATCTCTTACCAAAGTACCCCAGAATAATACCGTATCTTTTGTAACCTATACTAAGTTTATAGAACTTTATACAACCACAAAAGATTTGATATTATTACTATGTCTTGTATAAATGTTTTTATAATAATTAAGTACCCCACTAGAAACGGAACAGTTTGTCTTCACTTTCCATTTTGGCTGAGGGCAAGGAACGTTCATTCCCATTGAACCCTCGTGACAGGCGCTCTTGCTGAAATCAGCTATGCAATTGATTCGAGTCGAGTTAGGTGCGACGTATAAAGCAACTGACGGATTTAAGTGCACTTCAGCCAAATCAATTGTGTAATTGATTCGATTCGAGTGAAGTGCGTACAACAACCCTTACAAAAATGTCATAAAGAACCATATTCTTCGCAAGTTTTTTCATTATATCACTTTGTGCGCACCACTTCCCTTTCTCAAGCAAAGTTGTGTTGTCTATCAGACACATAGTTTTGTTTTGCATGCGAGAGTTTCCGTTTTCACATATACTCATCTCAGCAGGTAGTATTGTTCTGGGACAGAGTGGGGATGCAAGTTATATGTAGTATAGAAAGTCCAAGGTGTTCCAAGACTTATGAAAACAACTTGTTATAGCCTACCATTGAAATTTTCCTGTATCCTTGTTAGGGATAGTTCATTATTTACAAATTGTTCGGTAACGAAGAGAAATTGGTTGGGTGGTAGAAATATTCTGATGGAACATGTTTGTGCAAATACATTTTAGTACAATATCAAGGTTGGGTAACATGATTTTTTAAACAAGAAGTCATATCTCTTCGGTGCCAACTCTCTGTACGTAATGAGCATTCCTTAACTTGTGAGTCCAAAATTAGCGTTTTACAAAATTTCCAAAATAAAGCTGCTAGAATTGTAGCAAATAGCCCATATGATGCCTCTCCTGCTCCGCAAATTCAGAATCTTGGCTATTCAACTATCAGTAAACTTGTAAAAAAAGAGACTGCCATTTTGATTTACAAGTGTCTGAATTCACGTGCCCCTGACTACTTGAGAAATTCATTCATAAAGTGTTCAGATGAGAGAGAATGGTTTCTGCGCTTATCAGATACTGTTAGGATACCGTTACTGAAAACGATCAATGGCCAAAAGGCGTTTTCTTTACGCGGTGCAAAGCTCTGGAATAGTTTAGAAAGAGAAACAAAATCGACACCCTCCCCGAAAATATTCAAAGAACAACTATTGAAGGGGTTGTAACATTAATTTCATTTTTACTTTCTTCATATTGTAAATTATGCATATTAATTTCTATTGTTCTTAGTATTAGTGTTTCTGAGTAAACAGGCCGGTTTGAAAAAACATATCTTATATAAATCTTATGGCCTGTATAAATATTGTAAAATGACATGCAAAGAAAATAAAATGTCTTTCGGAGAGGCAATTTAGGGACAGGACCTTTGAGAGACCGGGCCTTTGAGGGACAGGACCTTTGAGAGATAGGCTTTTGAGAGGTAATATTTCGAACATTGGTCTTTGAGATACAAGTGATTCTAGGCAACACCAAATGACCACCTTCCACACTTTCTCAACATACTGTGCTGCTGTGTACATTGATTGAGTTTTGCATTGTCTGTTTAAAGCTTTGCAGGCTCGAAAGTAAACTAAATGAAAGGAAATGAAATCAAATATTGCAAGATGAATGGAATGAATAAATAAACGTGACTGCACCACAAAGTCTCTGTCGCACTGTCTGTCTCTCCCTTTCCCTTGCATTAAAACTCTTGCATCATTTAAAAGGAAAACTAAAGGATGGAGTGAGTACTGCAACTGCTGGTTATGCAGAAAATTCATTAGTCCTGTCGGTTTCCTTACCTAATTGTATTTATTTTCATTCATTTTGCATTTTACATTTGTATACTAGCTTTATTTCTCTTCTTCTATGTAAATATATAATCATTATTGCATCGTATAATCTTACTTATGGTATTTGTAAGTAGTAGGCTTTAATTTGCTGATACATTAGCTATGTATTTATTTATCTACGCCTGCTGTAAATAATTGAATTATTATTATTATTATTTTATTATACTGTACTGAACTACTTATAGTGTGTATTTTTTCTTTTATTATAATCTATTATATTTATACATATTATATTTTTTGTCATTGTACTTGTAATTAACTACCATTGTAAGCCAGCCAAATACAGATTTCCTATTTAGCGAGATTTGTATTTGTAGATTTTAACATACATATGATGAAGTTTGAAAAAAATTGAAAAAATATTCCATCCCATTTTTCCTCCTGTTCTCCTTCCTTCTCGCCCTCTTTCCTCCGCCCTCTCATAATCTATGTATAGTCTTTTGAAGTTCATAGTCAATAAATATCAACATGCTTTATTTTCTCAGGACTTGAAGCGATTCAAAACTCCTTCACCGCCTCCTCCGCCGTCACCAAAGGAGAAGTCAAAGCCAGACACATTCACCGTGGCACAGTTACTTTCTCTTCATAAACAAGTAAGATCATTATAAAAAGAAATGCTCGCACTAAATTATATTTAATCATGCATTATTTGGTTTCAATTATGATTTTATTGCAAGAATGCAATGAAGCGATACCTCATAATTTCATTCACTTGCCACCTCGTCCTTACCAGTTATATACAATTATTCATAATTTCTACCATTACTTTGCACGATGGTGATAGGAATTATATTTTTATTTGTCAATTTGTATTTTAAGTTTATCAGTTTGCATTTTAATGCATTAATGTTGAACTATTTCCCTTGCAGTTTGGAACTCTAAGTTCAAATAGGATTGAAATAGGACTGCTATATTTGTTGCTCCTTTTTCTCTTGTCACTTCATTGACTTACTCAATCGCCAATTGGCTCTTTGACGCACTTGCTTTTTCACTCCCTGATTGATCCGTTTACTCACTCTCATCATCTCACTAACTAGTTTATTTGCTCACTCTCTAACTCCCTCACTCCCTCCTTCACGTTCATTCACTTACTGACTCACTCTCACTCACTAACTCACTCACTAACTCACTCACTAGCTCACTCACTAACTCACTCACCCGCTCACGCACTCATTGAAAAAGAGCTTGTTTTGCATTTTTTGGCGCCAAACTAGTTTTAACTTTCAGTTTTTATGGTTAAAGAATGGCATGTACCATTCAAAGTGGGGACTAGATGACTCTGTGTCCTTTCCTGCTTTGGATGGCACAGTAAACTGTATATGTTGTAAATTTGTGGCTTTTGTTAAATTTTTAATAGTGATAGAAAAAGTTTACTCACTCACTCACTCACTCACTCACTCACTCACTCTCTCACTCACTTAAGCAATCACTCAATCATTCAATCACTGATTGACTCATTGGCTCATTCTTTCACTATTTTACTAATTAATTTTTTGGCTCACACTCTCACTGACTCTACCATTGAATGCCTCTTTGACTATCCTACTGTCTCACTCCCTCATTGATGCACGCTCACTGGCTGACTAACTTACTCACAGACTAAACCATTACATGATTCATTCTCTTATCTATCCTCCTAGCCATACCTTGTGTTCAGCTTCTCTTGAGAGCTTTCAGTCTTTAGCTAACTGATTATATATCTTTTACTGTTTCTTCTTTATTACTCTTTGATTAATGCTTTTTGAGTTCCATGATACCCGTAATGGGAAGCATCCTTTTCTGTTTATTTTGCCAATTTAATTGTGCAATTTTCTCTTATTTTAATCAAATCATTGCTTGACTATTAAAAGTCTTGAGGTTTCAGATTAACGCACAATCTCTCTTTACAGTTTGCTGAAATCGCACCTGCTGGCATTATCTCATTAAAAGCGTTCTGTGATATGATCATTGATTACGCCTCATGCACTGTAAGTGGCCTGATTTGTGCTCTATATAACACCAGAAATTATCTCCCGTGACGTTGTAAATTGCCACAACAAAAAGTAAATTCGACCAAACAGCACGGAAGTTGTACACATTAGGCCATTTCTCTTCTCCTATCTTCTTTCACTTATGTATCAATCTCTTCCAATGGATATTGTTGTTTTATTCCTTGTTCTACTTTTTCTATAATGTTCACAGAGAAAGTTGTGGTAGCACATATATTATATTATATTATATTATATTATATTATATTATATTATATTATATTATATTATATTATATTATATTATATTATATTATTATATTATATTATATTATATTATATTATATTATATTATATAACATTGCATTATATAATATTATAGTATATTACATTACATTATATTATATTTTACTATATTACATTTTATTATATTATATTATATTATACTATATTGCGTTATTTTATATTATATAATATTATAGCATATTATACTATAGATTATATTATATATAGCATTATATATTGTATTTTATTATGGAAAATGGAACTTTATTGTATTATAGTAGGTATCATTATGTTGCAATTTGCTATGTTATATTTTGTAATGTTATGTTGTACCATATTATATTATGCAATTGCATGGAAAATGAAAAATGCTCTTCAATGTTAAAGGATGTTACACTAGCTTGTGATTATACTATGAGCTTTGTACTCTAAGCAAAAGTTATGCCATAGCCTGCCTCTATTACAAAATATCAAAGCATTTTGTACTTCTCTCAAGGCTGGAACGGAAGGGCTTCCAGATGACTGGATGAATATCAACTCAACTCAGGTAGGCTCGATTTCATCCCTTTACGACTTCAGATATGTCAAAAGTAAGCGCATTCATTTTGCTTTGCACTTTACTTTAGGATGCAAATCAGAACGAGATCTACTTTTACCGAATACCTTCCGCAAAACTGTCAGATTATTAAATTTAAGCTCTAAAGCCCTTTTCCTTGTTGTGAAGTTTTTCTTTACATGCTTGCGTGAAGCAACAGATGTGTGCCTAAGTCGAAGCGTATTTTCAAAAGAAATGTGACCCCGATCTTTGTGCTTGGTAATACTCTGAAGCATCAAGAATGGCTATTAGGAAGACCAGTTCAGCTAGCTTCATCATTAGCATTATTATGTTTACCAATGAAATTAAAAAAGGCCCCCATTTTGACTTATTCCACTGGGGTAAAAGTACTAATTCCATCCTTCCCTGCTGGGACAAGGAAAAGGACCCACTGGGAAGAATATCCCACTAGTCAGTACCTCACCTTTTGAGCTAGAAGGCACTAGTAACCTGCTAAATTACTTTTGCTCAAATCCATGGAAGACCAGCACTTATTGACTTCATATTTTAGTTCTTAATTTTGCATTATTGTTACTTCTTGTGTGTTAGCTTAATTTTCTTCAGGCATTATTAAATTAGTTTGTAAGTATAGCTGAATGGATTTTGTGCAAAAATAAGGTTAAATTAATACAAAACCTGAAAACTACCCTGCTGTTTCTCCCCATTTATTATTGCTAGACCAACATTCTACTCATACTTGCGTGCAAAACCTACTCTTGTTTGTTCGGAACACCTATCATAGTAGTCTCAGGTCATGGTTACTTTGATTGTTTTCAGCATCACCGTCATACCAGGTCATCGACATTTTCAATTTTAATTTGTCATAGTTTTAAGGTAGACTATTGTGAACTTTAGAAACAGTTACGAAAGTCCTTTTCTTAGTTGCAAGAGATTGCTGGAATGCTTGTAACAGATGACGAATACCTTGACTGGAGATTATTTCTCTTGTCTGCTGCAAAGCCATGGCCTCCAGTCTCCGTCTCTGGACTTCTTGAAACTTTGGGAAACTTTCGGGAAATAGACGATCTTAAAATCAATCGCATCGGACGTGAAGATTTCAATACGGTACGTTTACAGGATGTTATTTGACCCTAGCAATTATCATTTGTTCCCATATTCCTTTTTGTAGGCTTAGTATTAAAGTATAAGATTCTCATTTAGCATCATCTTGACCTCCCTTTGGTCCTTCCTAGTTCATTTCACTTTCGGATATAGTTATTTAAAACTCTCCATCCAAGCAACGTGATGCTTATCCTGCAAATACCAATGAAGGCTCCAATTGCAGTAGGAGAGAGATGTAGCCTTACATGTCTATCAATAATTGTAATAATTATATATATGTTCATCAATCATTATAATTCACAACTTCCATCATAATCATCATCATTCTCATCATTATCATTATCATTTTATTGCGTCATCTTTCATATGTTTCATTTAATCCTCTTCTTATTTTAAATCTCCATCGGTACCTTAGTCCTCATTATAGTAAGATGGTTGTCTAGATAATCAGAGTAGGCCCATCCTTGCTGGTGTGGACTTATTTTTGCAGTTTGCTAAAAACATTTATATTTTGGCTGAAGTAGGCTTATGGCTTGATTTTTCATAATAACAGTCTGACTATTTTTTCAGGTAAAAATGTGGTTTTGGGATGAAGAAAATGATCCATCTTCATTCGCAGATGATGGCTACAACAGAATGAGAGAGTTGCATTACGTAAGTAAATAGAATCCGTTCATGTGACTTCTTTAGTGTTTTATGATAAAGTCACGATGCTCATTAGACAAAACTGCGTATATATGATATGGAACTACCTTTAGAATGGGATTGAAAGCAAAACCTCCGTTTGCTCTTTTGATAAGTGGATGAAAAGTTGGAGTGGAGGGGACTGTAACTGTAAAATATGCAAGTTGTAAACACGCTGCTGTTAGGAATTACGTTCTTTCAGAGTTTCTTTTTTAGAGCAAGTATAGTTCTGTAAATAGTTGAACTTAATTAGTTTTATCCCAAACCATGAAAAAACCAACCTTAAAGAATTATTTATTTTCTTCACTCTTTTGGGCGTAATTAAAAGGATTTTGGACTGGTGGGGTACAAGCCCATTTGGAGCCCATATCTATACAAAACTGTTCCCCAAAACGCTACAATATTCTAAAGAGGTACATGTAAATGCTTTGTCGTCTTTAAATACATACAACCAAGTCAAAAGGGCTCACTACTGGTGGGCAAAACAAAGATTTTAATAACGAGTGGTAGTACAGACAATGAGGCCTGATGGGGTGTTTGCCCACCAGCCAGTATGTTAAAAGATGCCCTGACTCTTCTCACTGCTTTCATCCAACACTTCTGCACATGTACCGTTTTGGTTTTTTATTCATGCATGAATTGTAGTTCAATTAGATGTGAAGCGATTTCCACTGCTCTAACTTTTCTTTATATTTTTATTCTTGTTGCTCTTATCAAATGCATTTGAATATAAGAAATATTGAAATTTTTTTTTATTTTTCTTTAATATTCAGGCACTTTTTGATTTGTTTGCCGATGTCATTGATGACTGGAAATCAATTGATTACGTGGACATGGTAGGTTCCATTCGAAGTCATTCTACATTGCATTCTACGCATTTTTTATAAGAAAAAGTTTATAAGAAAATGAGGCTCAAATGGTCAAAATCTTAAGAAAATGCAATGAAGAAAAATTGCAAAAATTTTATGTTCAGAGGTCTAGATTATATTCAAGTATCATTTTTGGGCACTTTGTTACAAAAGCTACTGTTTTCGAGAGGCAAGCACTGGGTTTGTCCGGGACTTTTTAGTACGCGCAATTTTATACGCTTTTCGAACAACTAGAATGTATCATTTTTGACAGACTAGGCCCAAAGCACCATATTTTGGTGCATTGGGCAACATTGACTCAATTTGGCATATTTCAACTCAAATTGATTGCCTGAAACTAATAAAGGGATTCCGGAAAAGTTCTCAACCAATCCTAGGCAATTACCTGAAGGTGAGATATTCGAAACAAATTGCAAGCAACTAAAATACCCAATTTGCCCATTCTAGTTTATGCAACAGATCTAAGAAATGTAGGCAGACTCTTTTATGTCTCATAACTGTACCAACTGTGTGGAGAAGCGTTTCATTGACTTAAGTTTAAATGTGACAGGCAACACTTGTTTTTTCCAACTAACTTTGATACCATCATCAGTATGGATACCAGATGCATAAATTTTGGAGGTAGTGTTGTAGTTTTATGGTGAACTATGGGGATCTTGCACTTTTCTCATAGAAGAGTAGGAAGAACTCTTAAATGTAACTTTTCTTGTGGCTTTGCACTGGAACAAGACATATCCTAGTACATCCATTAATTAGTAGATATTTCACAAATTGATTGTTTATTTCTGAGAACTAAAACTAAAATTGATTCTTTGAATTATTTATGTTATAGTAATGTGGTTCTAGGCATACATACCAGCTACAAGTGGTATGTATACCCAGAAAAATTGGTACGAACCACACAAAAATATCATTTAGGTGTAAGTTATTGGTGGCTTTACTAGTCAGCTGTCAAAATTATGTAAATATCAGGATCAGCACTACATTTTCAATCAATTTTTCTATGTCTTTGACAGATTCAGGCAGGTGTTTATAATATAATTAAAGACTAATGGATATTCTAGTCTTATAAAAATTAGACCCCTAACTTCTATCTTTTTGTGGAAAAAAGTTCTGAACTATTCTTTTTTTGGGTCTAAGGAAGATTTCCTTGCAATACCGTTATCAATGTGAAATCCTCTCGCTTGCTTATTTATCACTATAGATAATTTTAATGTTGGCTGAAAAGGTGAAGTATTTGTTCATAGTACAATACTTACGTGTATGAAGTAGAAAATTTTCGATTTAATGTGTTTCAAGATTTCTAGGGATACGTAATTATTGCTTGAAATCAGTATTTTCTGAAAACCTTGACAATTTTTTCATCAAACATTTACGATATGGACTTACGTAGCAATGCTCAACTTCATCAAGCCATCAAATCCGAGGAAATTGAGCTTTTGATCCGATTCTTTATTTGTTTCTCTAGTTAGGCTTTCTACTTTCATCATAAGTAAAGTAAAGGTAGTCCCGTATACTTTCGTACGTAAGGGAGTGCCTGTTAGAGAGGACACTTATCCTGAGCGATCGGCATATGAGGTAGGGTGACCAGTTCCTTTCGTCGCCGCCCCTATCTCCCCAGTGTTGCCGCCGGGTACCCATTTGCTGCTGTGTGAACAGTGAGCGAGCATTCAGTCAGGACATCGAGCCGGACTCGAACCGTAGACCTTTCGCACGGGAGGCATGCGCTATAACCACTATGCCACTTCGCCCATACTTTCATCATACTTCAACTGCATTTCGATGCTCAACACTTCAAAAATGACTTTTTTACTACCCCTGTGCACACAGTGCTTAGATTATTTTTCACCAACAAAAACGGTTCCATTACTTCAACGAAGAATATCGATTTGTCAACTTAAAAAGCTGCTATGAATAATGTGCGTGCGTGCGTGTGCGTACATATGCGAGTACGTGTTCGTGCGTGTATTTAATCATCCCTCTCGTTTGTCCTTTTAGTTGCTTTATTTCGGTGCTGATTGGGATCCATTGGAAGGATTCTTGCGGGCACTCAGTGTTATAACTGGTATTGCATTGCCATCAAAAGATGAAATTGATACATTTGAAAAGCCCATTACAAACGACGTTGAAGATGCAGAAGTCTCTCGGGTATGTGCATATTTTTTAGCATTTATCTGCATATGGTTCTTTCATTTTCTTATTTTTTTCCTTGATTTTCTCATATTTTTCATTTTGCTCTGGCTTTTGGCAGCCTCACAAAGCTGAATTTTGTACTTCTAATGCACACAAGAGGCTACATAGTAATGGGGAGCTACGTCTGCAGCTTTTTATCATTTTGTAAATCATTGCAAAACATTCTTTTATAAAAATAAACAACACACATTTTTAATAAACATTTTTTTACAGAAATAAAGTTTATAATTTGTCATCTTTTAAATCTAACATCAAAAAACTTGATCTTATCTCCCTCTTTACTTAAACTTCCCTATTTTCTCAGTTTTTCCTTTGTCGGGTCTTTGTAATAGGCCCTACGGCCTTTCCCCGACATTACTTACTAAAATGAAAAGTTGCAAAACAGTATATACCAGACGTTTCTTCATTAACTGTGCACGGCTATGTATCAACAGAATATCTTTCAGTTTTTGAAATATAATCTTTTAATTTTCTTTTATTTCATGTCAATCACCTTTTATCATTAAATCAAATAAGGTTTTTTTAATTCAAGCTCTTTCCCTACTTCTTATTCATTTTATGTAAAGCTGTAAACTCTAAAAACAATCATGGAGAGATTAAATTTCTACTACAGTAACGACTTGTTTTCCTATCAGTACAAGCTAGTTGTGACCAGAAACACTAATGTTTTGTTTGAAAATTCTCTCTGTTAAATGTTATCTTTATTTGCTTTAAAATTGAATGAACAGAAATTAATAACTGAATATCCTAAATTATTATTACTTAAGGCTTAAGTGAGTTGTTTCAATCTTCATGAGATGAACTTGTGAGAACTGTATAGGGTCCTTTTTGTTGGTAGAAAGGAGAGAATTTTCCATTTCATCCAGAAAGTCATGCTTCCCTTAACCTGTTTAAACCCTTAATGTTATGAAAGTCGACTAGCGACATATCATTGAACATATCATTCAGCGACATAGCTCAACTTTATGATGCTATGAATTACTACTTTTGCCTGTAGGTTTTGAGTTATTTCAGAGAATTCTGGCATGTTCACTCTGACTTTTTTTTATTGAGTAAATTTCTTAGCAAACCTTAAAGTCCTTTGAATATATTCATATAAATATATATTTGCTAGTAAATAAAGTGGCTTTTTTATTTAGGAAATACCAGAATCCTTGATGACACCGATTGTTTTGGATGACATATTGAAGGTATTATACTTCAGTACCATAAAAGACAACAACTTTACTGGTCATATACTTGCGTTTTATGCTACTTTATGTTTGCGTGGCTTGGTAAACGAATTCTGAATGTCATATTTCTTAAGCATTCCCTGTGTTGTGTTAACTCACACTCACTTGAGCCAGACGTCTACTTTGGATTCGTGCTGCGGTCCAATTTTCTATCTTGCAAAAGCCTTGAAAATATATTCTCTGTGGCTGAAAGTATCTTTTTGCAGCTTGTCTCCTATTTGCAATCTAATTTCGTTCTCAAATATATATCTATATATATAGATATATATATATATATAAATGTATGTATATATATATATATATATATATTTGTATGTATATAGATACATATATATGTATGTATGTATGTATGTATATATATATATATAT
>WIPJ01001079.1:178919-194737 GCA_018155075.1 Cassiopea andromeda
ATATATATATATATATATGTATATATATATATATTTATATATTTATATTTATATAGTATCGAGGGCTTGAAGTATTAAAAAGGAAATCACAAATCATGTACGATTAAGGCAATCACAAGTCGTTTTCTGAATGGACTGAGTTACCTACAACACGGATATCAAGGCTAAGCGATGTGACATGATCTGCTGCAGCCAATGATGACCAAACAGAGCATCACGTCACGCATCATACCGGGTGAGTGAGCCAAACTATCAAATCTCTGAAACGGACTCACAGAACCCCCGAGGCTCGTACAAACCCAGGTTAAGAACAACTGCTCTAAACAAACTCTTCTTTTAGCAGCATTTGATACGTTGTAATAATGCAATCGCATATAGCAAGTATACAATCAGGAAAGAATTATTGGAGCGAGGAGATACTGAGCACAGATATACTATTAGTTCAATTTACACTAGTAGAAATGAGCGAGGTAGCATAGTGGTTAGAGCGCATGCCTCCTGTGTGGAAGGCCTAAGGCTCGAGTCCGACACGATGCCCTGACTGGATGCTCGCTCACTGCTTACCCTGCAGCAAATGGGTACCTGGTGGCAACACTGGGGAGATAAAGGCGGCGAGGAAAGAAACTAGCCACCCTACCTCATATACCGATGGCCCAGGACAAGTGTCCTCTCTAACTGGCTCTCCCCCACGTATGAAAGTATACAGGACTACCTTTACTTTTTAGCAGAAATGCACTTCAAAGTAATACTTAATTTGTTTCTGGTCGGCATGGTGCTCGACATATAGTTACTGAAAGCCAGCTTTTCAAAGAAAAGAATATAAAAGACATATTGCATGTAGTATTTATCTGCACATACAACTAAATGTACAAATAAACAACGAGTATGGGAAAGTAATTTTTCATAAGACAGCTTCAAAACAAAACTTCACGGGAAAGCTTGCAGCGACAGCAGACTACACGTTTTCTTGCTCTGTGTCAGTACCTGAAGCTCCAGCTCGACTTGAAGTGTCTCAACTCTTAATACACATATTCTGAAGATTCCTCGATCGCTTTCGTAGTTTGACAGTTGGCAGACTCATGATTGCTTATCGCATGATAAGATAGCAAAACTAAACTTCCTTATTTCAATATACGTATCTGAGAAGACACGTGGTAATATCGATTCCATGTGCAATGACAATTAATGCCAGACTATTGGACAAAGACTCCGTCTGATATGCTCAATGTTCTTTAAATGACAGGCAATGATGCTTTTGATATTTTCAAAACAAAAACCGTGGATTCGTACGTTTTTGTACTAATGACATACTGATGACTGTAATTCTTATCTAAATCAAGAACTTATTTTGAAAAAATCTGCTGTATTCCAAGCGGCGATAGATGAATGGATATCAATCGGTGCAGATTTCGGTCTAGCTATTTTTCTCTCTTTCTCTTCTCTAGGACTCTTTTTCTCAAATCAAATACGATACAGTAGAAAACTATCTAAAAGCCACCTTGTCATGGATTACTTACTAGTCGCTTATGACGAACAAATCAAAATCTCATAGATAGTTATTTCTCAAGTATATTTAAGCTGTTAAATAGCGTTTTTGGAGTACTTTATAAATCTCAAATAACCCATTATCTCTAGGCTTAATATTCTTGAGAAATAGACAGTTGTCATTCTTTGGATTTTTCCGGGCTTATCCTAGGATTTGCGATTGATGATTCAAAAAAACTTTGTGGATTTTCTAGTATTGTTGATGTACTTCATGCTTTATTGTTCAATCTGAAGGGTACGGTTTCTTAGTAAAGTACCCGGTAACCAAAACTGACCGAATAATTCTACGGTTTTGATTTTACTAAGAAAATAAGCAGAAAGCCCGAAATGGCTTCTATGTGGCCGCTTATTCTTGAATTTCAACCATTGCATTGACCAGTCATTTGAAAATAGTATGCATGTTACATTTTCAAACGATCACACCCAGATTTGCGTTTCTGAGCAAATGCAGGAAGTAATACACCCCTACTTTTCCCCGTCACATCTAAGTCCCATTCACACTATACCGGATTCATCACATATCGGATTACTTCCTATATCAGATAGGCTTTCCATCCACACTATACCGGATGAATCCGATATGCTCCGTATCGCTTTTGCGGAGTGAAATCACTCCACTGTGAAAGTGGTATGTATCGGATTACTTTCGATATCGAATCGCTTATGACCTAGTGTGAATGCATGAATCCAATACATCGTCGCTTCCGAAGCTCTCTCTGAGCTGCAGTCAGCTTTGTTGTCGAGCGTCAAGCAGTGGCAGTTGCCATGAAAAGTTCCTCTAAACAAAAAACTTAGTGACGTGAATGAAGCAGAACGGAGTAGTGTGAACAATGTAAAATTTTGATATCGGATTCGGTCAAGAATGTGGTACAAGATGAATCCGATATAGTGTGAATGGGGCCTTAATCGTGACTCGAATGATACATCACCAATGCTTCCACCGTCGTCCTATGTTTTCACTTTTACTGTTTAATGCTCTTACTCAGTTTTCCGTTACCATTTATTTGCATAAATGGGAAATACACAGGAAATTGAATTGATATGAGTAGATTTCGACACAGATAAATTTTGGCTGGCTAGAAACATGGTTTTTGTATTAAAGGTTTCATTTCATTTAGTATATTTAAGGAGGGACACCCTTCAGCAATGAAGCTGATTTCAAATGGGCCCTCCACTTAACTGCATACAATGAATCGAAAAGTAATGGAAAAAGGTAGAAATGAAAATATGAACACCATAAAAGCCTAGTATCAGTATAAGTAATTGTTGAATTGAAAGAAAAAGATTAAAATCCTAATCAAGTTAGTTATCTAAGAGAAGCCTTTTTCAAAAATCAAAAGGAAGGGTGCCTGTTAAACACCAATTGCAAGGTTATTCCATAACGTTGCTCCGCGGTTAGAAAAACTTTTTTTGACCATTCGAAGAAGTATGAACGCTAATTTACTGCAGAACGAAAATGACATAAGCTAGTACATTTTTTCTTCGCTCCTCAATTTTGGCTTTGCAAATAAAGCTTCTGTATACAGGATGGAAGTACATTACTATTTGACAATCACGAGGGTTTCCCCGAATAAGGGCTTTCCTGTGCATTCGAGAATTCAGACAACGTGTTTCTGTCAACATCTGATCAAAAGTTGAATAAGACTATAGTTATGCAAGATGATTGCGGAAAAAGTTTTGATTTTGAAAAGGTAATAGGTGCTGCTTGTGAACAAATGTTAGATAGCAAGACTGGAATAACGAAAATAGTAGTTAATAATTCATAAGATGCTTTCTGAACGGCGCTGACCAGAAGCTCTTCATTCTATAGTCAATTCAGTTAGAATCATGTTCAGCATTCGTGCCGTATTCAAAGAAACTATCGATTAAGCTGCTTACGTTTGGGTCATGTGGTTCAGTATGCGTGTATGCTTGTCAAAGAATGCAGCTAACAGAGATTTTGGTTGAAAAGGGGTGTAGTATTTTTTAACTGCCTGAAGCTCAAATTGGTATGATTCCATTCCTGATGTATGATTCTTCCGATGATCAGGGTATTGAGAAAATTCCTCTCTGCACGATCAGAAACCTCGAAGACAGGTATTATTAGAGTATAATTTTAAGCTTTTTAATTTTTAAAGCCAATCTATCATTTAGATGTTAATGATATTGGTTCAAGAAGAACAATAAGGCAAATAAATTACAATTTAGTTATTGAATTTTCTGTTCTGAATAAATTACAATTTAGTTATTTGAATTTCTCAGTAGCTTATTGTTGTACATGTGTACACGCAAACTCCTGACTAGGAAGATTGTGCATTCTCATCTTAAAACAAAGAGCAAGAAACCTCACTAGGGCATGGCGCTCTTAACCGTACATATCTGACAATTTATAATGCGTTTAGAACTTTAAGGTTGCTTTAGTTTATAGCAATTTATTACTACTCTTCCTGGGGCTGCTTTACATGGTGTGAAACATTCCTCAGCTCTGATAGAGACGAGCCTCTCTCTTTGTTTTCATCTAATTTTTCGCCAAAGCAGTCAGAGTCTGGGCATTTGTAGCCAGTAAAATTTGTGGTCTATCAACGAAGACGATTATTTGATGCAGTGAAGCAGAAGTTCTATGGAGCGCTAAAGGAAAAAAATTCGTTTGGTCTTGGCATCGAATGTTGACTAACTTACTGTAATCTTTCCAATAACTTTTGGATTGAGAAGTGAAATCATATTTGCCTATTGGCAAATATTTCCATATTTAATTTGCATTCCACAAGCAAGCTCTGTCCTACAGTGAGATATTTACCTTATCATTTGTTCATTCATGCTACGGCTTGAACTGGAGGTAAATACTACCCGACGGAGGAGTTACTGACTCTCTCTAGTCATTAGTTCAGGTGGTTTTCGCAATCGATTATCTTGAATGGGTAAATGGCGGTGTTGCAAATGACAGATGAGCGAGCTTGAATTAAGACGCAAAATTGATGTCTACGTAGTGAAGGACAGTCTCCAGGTCTACAGTAATTGTTTGGGTTTTGCATGTGCAAATCATTACTCAACTTTGGCGTATGTTGTGCATCTCCATTACAAATGTCACCGGAGTCTTTGAAGCGTTTTCACTAGAAATTTTCGCTGATCCTAATTAATTCACTACTCTGTGTAGATATGCTCTTCCTAAACAGTCCGAAAATGACTCCACTTTTCACAGTACCTGTTTGGAAATATTCCAACACCATTAATGTCAATAATGCATCTTTTATGGTGAGAGGCTGCAGTCAGCCAGGGGCGGCGCTAGGGGAGAGCTAGGAGCTATAGCCTTTCGTTGGAACATTATAGCCCCCGGCCGTAAGGTAAAATGGAGGTATTTTCGCAGTTATAGAACCCACTAACCGTGCTTTAGCCTCATTGTTGGAAAAGTCCTGGTGCCGCCCTTAAAATTAGCTCCCTTTCAGTTAGTTGCGGTTATTTGGATGCAAAGGGGCAAATTCCCCCCCTTCTAGTTACCACTGAATCAGCAAATACTCACATACTTCTAGAATACTCAGGAGAATTCAACATTAAGCTCTTTAGCAACGTATTTGCAGGAAGACGCAGCCCAGCTCCAGATAACACTTGAACGAAATTGAAGAAGTTTCGGCAATTTGAAAAACTGATTCGCCAAGGTAGAATGTCTCTTGCTCATTATAGCCTCAATTTCCCTTTGAATCTTCGTCCTTCTGATTTTCTTTAATTTTACATATAATTAGGGACCTAAGCGTAGGAAAGGGGGGTGACAGGGGGTGACAGGGGGCTGCAGCCCCCTTAGTTGAACAGAAATTTGCTACATTTGGGCAATTTTCCTGAAAGAACAATAGAAGATTCTGGTCATTTTCTGACTGCTTTCTTAATCATCTTACTCAGTCAGGCAGAAATTTTACAGCCCCCTTGAATTTTAAGCCCTACTACGCCTATGATTGTGAAAGCTTTTTAATAGACTTAGGATACTTCTTTGAAAATCAAGCAGCAGTTCCGTTAGTTAACGCCGTATTAAAAGATAATATCATTCTCAGGCCTTTTTGGGCAAGAATGCGGGTAAAGGTCTTAGACATTTTTCGTGGAAGCGGATAGAAAGGATCATATCTCTCCTTGCAAATGGCACAAAGTAAACTACAGTAGATCGTATTTGAAAGGCCAAGCAGTAAGGGATCCAACAGGTATTTGCCCAGGTGTACCTGACTAGCCAGATGACCTTTTCGTAAGGAAAGTTTGAAAAATAGCGTGGAGCCTTTTTAGGCAGAGTTTTATGAAATATCTGCTAATTGCTTTCCATAGACTCTTACCATTGACTTCGTTAGCTGATAAGGGGTCATTCATATAGTCCGTATGCACGAAGGGGGGAGGGAGGTTGACACTTCTAAGTACATACGCCAACAGCTCCTTTTTGCATGTACTTTGTTGTATTTTCATATGCAAGGTACTTTATCATACATTGTAGTCTTTGGTGACAACTTTCACTACAGCTTTGCAAAACATTTGCTATAAATATTTTCCTGTCTCTCAAATTTTTTACTGTCTTTTCTCTTTGGAATTATTGCTTGGATCTTTTAAAAACATTCCCATTACAATTGTGGAAGTGGACAGGGGGGTCAGATGGGTAAAATTACGTACGCAATGAGGGGGTCGTAGCAAGCGTGCATTTGCGTGCGATGGGGGGAGGATGGTCAAGTTTTTGCTAGTTTGGTGCGTACTTTCTAATTGAATGACCCTTAATGCTTTCACATTTGGACAGCATTTCAAAAACTGATCATGTATTTTACTTGCATTCTTGCAGTGAGAACTAGGGCTGTTCATACCTTTTGATTTCACTATTCGGTTATTCTGTCTGATATTTATCAAATAATTGATTATTCGGTAATATGGTTGTGGTCATAATTTAAGTTTATTCCGCCATAGGCGCAGTCAGACATACAGCGTTTCTCTCATAAGTTTTGCTATAAGCGAACTCCTTGAAAAAGCAATGCGAGAAAACTACATTGTTCGGCCGCTGTGAAGTAGCATCATAACGAGCCATTCCATTGACTATTGGCAAAGTAACAGCCAGACTGTTTGCGCTTCAACCAGAGAAACGAATTTTTTCACACTAACCGGATAATAGGAAGATATAACTTCTTCTTCTTCTTCCCAGCCTTTCCCTGTTCGGGGTCGCCGTTGTGAATGAGCTTTCTCCATGCATTTCTGTTGTTAGCCATCTCTGGGTTTAAATTCTTCTCCCTTCAATCTCCACTTATGCTGTCAATCCACCTCCGCTTGGGCCTGTCTCTTCTTCTATTTCCCTGCACTTCCATTTCCATGGCTTCCCTTCCTAAATGATCTTCCCCCACACTTCTTCTCAAGTGTCCATACCACCTCAATCTTGACTCCTGGACTTCTTAGAGATTTCATCCATCTTCTTCTCTTCGCTCTTCTTCAGAGGTGCCGCTTCAAGCCCGTATGCCATTGCAGGTCTGACCACTGCTTTATGAACTTTGGCCTTCACTCTCACTGGCACCCTCCTATCACATATCACACCAGAAACTTTCCGCCAGTTATTCCAGGAGGATGTGAATACACCCAAATAATCGAAGAAGTTGACCAATCGGATAATCGAAGAATTTGACTACACCGGAATAAACGAAGAGTGTGACTCCTCCCGAGTAGTCGACTAATTTGACTCCTCCCAACTAATCCGTCAGAGAATCTGCTGACCGAATACTAAAACTGATAACCGAATGTGGAATAATCGGTCTTTGTTGGACAGCCCTAGTGAGAACACCCGGGAAACCAGAATCCTGTGGCCCTGTGTTCGGAAAAGCGAAAACAGTGTTCTTTTTCTGTCATGATTTACTTCTAATAACTTTTGGGTAGTTTTATACAACACGCTATTCAATTTGCTCGGTCGTTTTACCCCATCTCGGACATTTTTCCCCATCTGATGCTCGGTCGTTTTACCCCATCTCGGACATTTTACCCCATCTTATGCGCGGTCGTTTTACCCCATCTAAGAATTGCTTCACTTCTAGAATATTGCAAATCTCTTGTTCAATCTCATATTATATCTCTCCTACAACTTTGAGAAGCTTAAATTAACTTTGGAAAACCCATTAGAAGTTTTGCTCCAAAGTACGAGGTGCAATTAAGCTAGCAGTTGGCTAACAGTGTCTAACTACAATGTTAATCATAGAATGAAGCGAGTACTAAAATCCGATGGTAGTCTGCTAATAACTCTGTCTGCATTGGACAGACCTAATTACTTACTACATGTAATGAGAACAGCATGTACAATGTTTTGTCTGACTGCTGAGATTAGTTTACTTATTAATAACTGGGCTGCCAACCCCTTTATCACAACTATTGTGTTGGCTTATTTTAATCGCTTTAAGTTATACTGCTGCCATAACAGCTTTTTACATATTTTCCAACAGTTTATACCATCCAGGACACCATGGAAAACTAAAACAATGCACAGTCTCACAATGGTAAATTTTTATGCATATTTGCAGAGACGTAAATGTGTAATGATAGATGTATCTTTCTTATTTCTGTAGCTCTCCAAGGGATGGGATGAGAAGACGGGATAAATATCGAAAGAGGGTATGTTAGCATTGTATGATTTTTAGTGTTTCTGTATTCATTACTTCTTAGTTGATTGTCTCCGTTATGAAGGGTGGATTGAATTTACATCGATCAGTTATAAATGTTTCGCATCCGCTACTTTGACATAAAATGATCCGTCATTACTATTTCAGTTTAGATCTGTATTCTGTTAAGTCTACACCTGTAATTTGCACTTCAGCGATAGTGATTAAAATTTTAAATTGAAACGTATTTGTTCGATTTATATACTTAGTGGGTGCGGCTCAGAATTAGTTTACATATATATATATATATATATATATATATATATATATATATATATATATATATATATATATATATATATATATATATATATATATATATATATATCATGAGATAGAATTGGACAGGATATTATAACACATAATAGGGTAGGGTAGGATAAGACAAGATACAGTAGGATAGTACAGCATGTGCAGTAGAGTCTTTGAAATACCGGATTTGAGCAAGCATTTAATAGCTCAGAATATGTAAGAGCAAATGAAAGACAAGAGATAGAAAATCAGATTTAACAACGGAGATTGACGCCATGAATTGCAAATGAAAGGACCATTCCACCCTGATGCTGGTAGAAAAGTTTTCTCTTGCTATGCAAATTATCCATCTCCTGCGTAGTTGCAATCATTCACAGAGCCGCTTATATTGTCTTGTTTATGCAGAATTTTCAAGTGGTTAGGACGAGCGATTGTTGATATACATTTATGAAGATTACGAGGATTTGTATACATTAATCTTAAGCTTTACTTAATACCACCTTCACCCTGACGAGATCTGGTGTTACAAGCAGGTAGCCTATAGTTGGAAAAGTTATGATAGCTGTATAGCATTGCATTATGTCAGTTTTTACCCAGATTGGTACTAAAAAGACAGTGTCACTTATATATCCAAGGGTATTGGAAATGTATTAAAAGTTCTCGCAGATTGCTTCTCTGTTCAGCTTCAGACGCTGTTAAGCCAGTTTCACTTAGACCGTCCTCTCGAAATACCAATTAATTATTCATTAATGTCCCTAAAATCTGTGCAAGCCATCACTTTTCCTCATCTTATCTTTGACTTCATTCAATGAATCAGGCTGTTCTTTATCATACAAAGTGACTAGGCATGTGGTGAGTGCAATAAATGCAAAGCGAGGCACTTTCAAGATGATCAATAGAGTCACGGGTATCACGCAGACACCCGCAGGTCGCATGCATAGAGTATATTCACGGGTAAATTCAAATATTATTGTCTTAAACTGATATGAGTTTGTTTCCTCCGAACAACATTGATGACGTCGGTAATGCAACGTGTTATCTACTAGCTGAAGTTGAAATGAAAGAGACTAGAACCTAGCCATAATAACTAAGAAATCAATGCATATAGGCAGAAACAAGCAACCAATGTGGCCATAGCATCTTGTAGGGTAATATGGAGCAAAGTGAGACATTTAAGTAAATATTCGGCGCTTGCTCTGCCAGGAACAGGTGGACAGCATTCATAAACATTATTTACTGCATAAGATATACAGCTGCAAGAAACAATGTCCCCCCAGCATTTTCATAGCTTGAAAATTTGACACTTGTTTTGCAATATATCTATCGTCTCATTTTGCCCTACATGTAGAATAGATAAAGGAATAGCAGGAATTTTTTCAGCTCAAAATTTGGAGTCTTTGAAAAGTTTGATGCAACACGTTAGATTCATTGAGTAGTTTCAAACTTCGCCATGTAGTCGCTCAACCTTTTGGTACCAACGAAAAATGTTTGATTAGTGAATTAATCGATTCTTTCATTGCTGTTACCATCGTGCTATACTACAGCTTGCTTCTCTAAAGTGTAAACTCATACATATCCATGCTATTTTGATAGCGGCAGCAGAATTCACGGTGTAGCCCTTTCGATAGAAGGATAGAGGAGAACAATCCCAGAAGTGACATCCACTTATTGATCATGAAATAAGAAAGCTCTAGGGTGTGCTTGCTCAGGTTTTTGGGACTCCTCATTACATTCTTATTTTATAAGAGCCAGTAAAATTGAGGTTCCAGCCGGCTGTTCTTAATTTTTCCCAAATTTTGGGGCTGAATTGTTCTTAATTTTTTCTTAAATTAGTTGCGTGTAGGCCATTTGTAAATGCATAGAAAGGCGATTTACAAGAGAACATTGGATGCTTTGATTGATTGAGAGCAAATGCTACTACCAAGATAATCTCTCTTGCATATTAATGCTTTCTGTTGAAAATGTTTATAAAAAATTATAAATAGACAATGTTAGCACAGTATCTAGTTTCACCAAGAGCAACTAATTTGCGAAAATCAGAGAAAAACAGTGTTAAGGCTGTCAATTCTCCACAGATAAACAAGGAAAAGACCTTTCATGTCCATTTGTTAGTGGAAAGTTTCTTCATCGTTTTCCAAAAATGTATACTACGACAAGGCTTCAGATTCAGCCTTGCTATAAATTTTCCACGAAATTTCAGGCTCATGTTCTTATAAATTGTTCTTGTGAAAAAAGAGTGTGTTTACAGAGGGGTTAGTACCGAAGAAGATTGAGTTCTTGTCCAAAAAACCACCTTACCCAACTTTGAGAGTGTACTAAAAAGTATTTCCACAGCCTCATTCTTTCAAAAATTTTCCGTCACCTAACCAATATCTCTTCTGTACCAACCCCTTTGTAAATAATTTACTCCCTTAGTTTTGATTAAATCTTAATGGAACGAATGCTTTTTACTTCCGTATAGCATTTGCATATACAGCCCCTCTACTTTATCAATGAATTGTAAAAGATTCTCTACTATTCAACATTAAGTGTGTACATGTGTTTACCACGTGCACATGGCTTTTTTTGTCTAAAAAAGAAGTGACAGGTTCTATCGTAATTAGGCTGATTCTACTGTACCGTATTACTTTCTTTCGCTGCAGAAGAGCGTATATTTTCTTTTGTGTTCGCTGTATAACTCATTGAAGCGAACACAGAAATATGTTGGATTACAGCTGACTCTGTTTCTGTAGTATTGAATTAAATGTCTCTTTTTTGATTTTGCTAGAAAGTGGGTTTGGCCATGAGAACAGAATAACAGCAAACCTTACATTGTTATTTTTGCGTAGGCCAACATAGATAAAATTCTCTCTTTCCATCATTTTGCTTGAAGATTGAACTCCCCACAGCAGGCTTCCCACATTTACGACTGATATGAGAAACTTTGCATATATAGAGCTTTACATGCAGGTCATAATGATTTTATTATCAGAATCCCAAACCAGACACAGATAAATTTGATCGTGTGAATAGAATGCTAATCAGATAACAAAGCGTAGTGCTTCTTCAAATCCTAGAAAGGTATGACAGTGACGTCTGTATCTGCAGTACGCAGCATGAATCGACGCAACGAGGACATTAGTGTCAGAATTTGCAGTATAGCCGTGTCCACGCTACACAAACTAGCCTAGTTTCGCCCCAGATTTCAACTAACCCAGGTTAGATTTTCCTAGTGTGGATACAACTAACCTAGGTTCGCCCGAGGTTAGTTTAGCCCAGCTTCGGAGAATGGTTCGACCTAGGTTCGCCCCAGGTTAGTTATGAAAAATGTAGTGTGGACACAACCTGGGGCGAACCTAGGTTAGCTTTACACTTGAGGCATGTGCAGTTGCGGCTTCCGTTATTTGATCGTTACTTTTGAGTGCTTTTCTGAGTGTAAATTGTGCTTTTGTATGCATAATTATTCATTTACATCAGCAGCGGCATAATGACGCTCTTAATTCTTTCAGAAGCTCAATTCTTCTGTATTATTTCAACTACAGTATCGCAAGCTTTTTTATCATTGCAATTTGTAGAAAAATACTTGAACTACAAGTGTTAATACCTTACACGTTGTTCTCAGCTATGTTTGATTCAAATTTGTAACGAGGATTCAGAATAACATGTCTCATGTACATGCGTAGATTCTCTTAACCTAAGTTCGCCCCAAGTTTCTTTCCACACTGTAAATTGGGCAACTTCAGTGTGGACACAACCTGGGTTCACCCTAGATTAAACTAACCTGGGGCGAACCTAGGTTAGTTTGTGTAGTGTGGACACAGCATATGTCTAGAACCCTTATCAAATATGACTCTTAGCTGTACTGCCTTATTGTCTTCAAGAGAAAGTTGATCCAAATTGTACCACAACGTTGCAGCATGGAAAAGCTAATATAGATCTGTTCTATACTTTGACCGCTTCTTAGCCAGGGTGTGCGGGGAGCCAGCGGGGGCAATCGTCCCTTCTCTCCTAATGGAAGAGGGGCAGAGGGCAAGAATGTCCTTTTCGTCGAATGCTTTTTTCGAAGTAGTTAGATCAAGGAATATTTAAAGTACATTGCTGCATCAAAGTATCATAAAACTGTCGAATTTGACCAAGGCTATCTTACATTGTTTATTTGAATTCAAGTGCTTCGACGCTCAACGTTGTTTAAATGACTTAAGATCACTTTCTTACAGTATGATCACCTTTTACTATAATCAAGGTTCAACGAATTTTCTAAAAGCACTTTTGTGGCTCAAGCCTAGCACACCCAGCAAACTATTCTCATTGGTTGTAGTCAATGAAGGGCGTGGTCATTAAAGGAGTGTGGCGTGGTGTCCCCTTCCCCTAATGTGCTTCCGGCACGCCTTAGCTATTCGTATACCTGAGAACCCATCTTTTATGAAATTTGCGAGTATTCAGTACTACTTACTGTCTACTGAAGAAATTTGCTACAAGGTGCATCCTTTAATTCTACCCTACCTTTTCAAACAATAAAATTTTTGACTTACAAGTCAGGAATGGAGATACACCAGTCTCAGCTCACAGTTTTTTACTACTACTTATTTCTACTATATTTTAATTTTGATCACTACCAGTTTTTATCAGCAAATAATTTGCGGGGATGCCTACACGCTGTAACTTAAACATGTTTTTACTGTTTCAGTCCAGCAAATCTAATCCTTTATCGACTTTCCTAACAAATGCAATTCTTTCCCGATTGAAGGCTTTGCAGCAAATTTACTCTAAAAGCAGTTGGTGCCCTGCATCAAGTAAAGTCCTATTAGCAAGAGAGAAAGACACTCAAACTTACATGGGCATAGCTAGGGGTGGAGATGTAGGTTGTCGCATCCCCAACCTTTGATTGTCTCGTCGGTAAATGATTCAATGATTCAATGATTCAATGATTTAGATTCAATTGCTTTCGTCGGTAAATGATTCCATGTTTTGCCATGACGTAGCCAAAGAAATGTTGAAAATCCCCTTTCTAGTATCAACGCAACTGAAGGGAAATATCCGTTCCCTGCCAGTTCTTTATATTGTTTAAGTTACATGCTACTCAAATAAGAAGGAGGCTTCCATCTTCAATACCTGAATTTAATACTCTGTAATCTGTTAACCACCAAACTCAACTACCACTACCTACACGTGGGCATACTCCTATATATCAAAAAATGCTAAAAGTCATGTGATAATAAATGGTACGATGATGGCATGGTACAAATGTTCCAGAACATTCTAAAAGTACTTAAGAATGCTGCGCATGGCTGTGGTGTGTATGTGGCGCAATGCTAGGGGTATTCCCCAACTCTAGAGGTATTCCCCAAAAGCAACCCATAAAAATAAGGAGAAAGTACTTCTTTCAATAAACTCACATCTCTGTCGGTGAATTTTTGTTTTACACCCCCACCCACTCAGAAAAAGAGGTCACGTGACGCCACTGCAAGCATTGTCTATTTCTGTCTAAAGGTCCAAAGATTCTGAACTTTCCCAATTCAAGAATAGCATCCCCAGTGTGAAGTTCATGATCAAAATTACCTGAAAATTGGGTACATGGAAAGGTTTACATGTACTTTAGGTGATTCTGTTTTAATATGATTCAGTGCACATCACAAGGCTCCTTTACGCATCCTATGCTCATGCGAGAGTTCCAGAGGTGGAAAATCCCCCGTAATTTGTTTTGGGTCTATCCATAAAACCATATCGTTATACTGGTTTCTAATTATTTGGCTTAATGTCCTATGTTGCTTTTCTCTAATGCTTTAATCCAAACCCTTGGAAAATAATGCAATCAATTATCTTCAGGTGCTGGGAATTTAAATACTAGATTTTCATTGAGCCTAAAAAGCCAATTAATTTCGCTGTGGGCGTGTTTCTTCAAAACTGTGCGAGAGCAAGCCAAATGTACTGTGCGCTTTCTTCCCAGCTGCAGATGTACACTTTAAAATTGTAGACAAAGAAATTCAAACTGATTAACGGAGAATGCAGGTCAATTTTTGCGTAATACGTTAAACGATTTTGCGAGTCTTGCAGATTTTTTGGCTTGATTAATCGAGATTAGATTTGTGCCTGAATGAGAAGTCGTTGCCATTAGGATGTTAAAACAATTAGTCAAAAAGATTCAGGTCATTCCTTTCCAATACTATAGATTAAATCACCAGGCTAATTTGCCAGAATTAATTATCCCACATTGAGGGTCATCATCCACTGTTTTAATGGTCGCAGCCTCCTGAACAATATGGCGATATCATGTAAAATATGCATAAATGTACATTGAAAAGCTTATAGGAAGTATTTGAGAGCTAGCCGGGTGTATGATACATAGTGTATGTAGTAGTGAGCCAATTGTGTATGTGAGTTGATGATAGCTAGAAGCTCGGAGTTGCTTTATGAAGTGTAACTCGGATCGTGGGGTAGGCTATGCTGGTATGTAATCCTTGATTAAAGCCACAGATTTGTGCTATAAAATCAATCGTCCGATCTCATTGGCTTTTTTCAGATATCATGAAGCAATAAAGAAGTGCTTTACCAAATCAATGGCTATGCTCCAAACTTTGTCATAGCGATTTTCCATCGCCTAGTTGTGTGTGTGTGTTTGTGTTTGGTTCATTGTAATATATATATATATATATATGTGTATATATATATATATATATATATATATATATATATATATTCTTCTCAAGAACATCAAAGTGTCCCAATCTAAGATATATAGCACTGCTTGGACAATAAATTCCAGTACATCTGATGATCGAAACCAGCGTGAAGCTCAGAGTTATTATGTGATTTTAATTAGACTCAAGCAGCACTTTTATTTTGGTTTTTAAGGATTTTACTCTGTAGTATATTGCTCTGCCTATAGCATTGAGCACTCTGACTTTACAGTTCTTTCGATTGTCGTATGTATGTATGTATATATAAATATAAATGTATACATAAATATATACATAAATATATGTATTTATATTTTTCCGAAATTTCTCAATACAATAAAGTCAGATAGTACACGAAGAAACAGGACAATATTTTTCAATTTGCAAGACATGTTTCGGTCTGTTCATCAAACCATTATCAGTTGAATGTAGTAAGATTTACCGTTAGAATATATAACAACACAACACTATCAATCGAATATATTAATGGAAAAGAAGAACGACAGCAACAAAAAAAGAAGGAATGCTAAAAACTCAGCGAAACGTTATAATGCTGTAACTGCTTATTCAAGAGGCATTGCATATCATGTGGGAAAGGCCTAATCTGAACGATGGTTTGATGAAGACCGAATCATGTCTTGCAAATTGAAAAATATTGTCGTGTTTCTTCGTGTACTGTCTGATATATATATATTTATGTATATATATATATATATATATATATATATATATATATATA
>WIPJ01001079.1:194873-209931 GCA_018155075.1 Cassiopea andromeda
GATGCAATATGAATAAAAATATAAGCAATAGAAGAAGGACTTATTCATGATCTCTGCTCCTTTGCATTGAGCACTGACGTATCATTATAAGCAACGCAATTCTCAAGCATAAATATATATAGATATATATATATATATGTATTATATATATAATATATATAAATATAATATATGTATGATATATATATATATATATATATTAAATATATATATCAATGTCTGGGTATGAAATATTGGTCTTTTGGTAGTGAAGATAGTGTTACTTTTTAAGCAGAGATTTCTACAGCAAGAGCATTAATCATGGGAAAATTCTGATAATCGAACAGCTTTTTAGCTCGATCTATGAAGAAAACATCGATAATCCTTGTAGATTTGTACAAATGTGCATCAAAAATGTGTATCGTAATCCTTACATGTAGCAACAGAAGTTCGGCATTAGCCTACTTGGTGACAGATGCAGCTACGTTTTCAAACTTTTTCAAAGAACTTCTGTTAAATATGTGGAAAGCCATTATACTTGTCTGGTAAACTAGTTTGCTGACGTAGCGTTTGTTTTGCTTAATGGCATACGAGCATATGATTATTGACTTTCATTTAAGTTAGTACCTTTTTCAGTTTTGTTTTTAGTTTCCGCAATTTTATTTTACATTCGGTTGCTTACATCATACCTCTTCAGTTTGCGTTCTAGCTGAGACTGACTCTAACCAGAATAACTATTCAATTTTCAACAGTCTTCTAATTCTTCATCCCTCCGTTAATTTTTATCTTTTTCTTTAGTTGTGTTATGCATTGAAATGAATAGATCTTTATCCCCAGATACCCTGCTTTCCAGTGGAGAGGTCTAAGTTGTGGGGGTTATGTTGTAGTCCCTCTCTTTTGTCTTCTTGTCGTAAGTGGTGGCATTGTCATTTCTTGAAAAGATGAGAGTTATTTTACCATGTGATATGAAAGTGAACTACAAAATAAGACCCTGCGGCTTGAGGACTGAGTTGATTTACGTTCAATTCAATTTCCTTTTCGTACTAGAAAAGACTTACTTGCCAAAACCCCATCCCACCCCTGATATCCAAGCATTTGCAGCTTTCGATTTAAGATTCAAAATGAAGTGGAATATTATGTGTTCAGCCAATTCTTATAAGACTTCTACTCTTTCATATCTTTTAGCAACCATAGATAAGGAATCTACCCGCTAACTGTGGATTTTCAATTCAAATTCAAGAGCAATTTGCATGAAAATCACACAGAGCGGCTGCAGGTGTACATAGCTCATGCATTATTTATGAAAACTGCCTTCTTTGTGCTGGGCTATGTCCTCAAAGAATTGTGTTATATGAGACAGTTTATCTGTATCCAGGGACACAAACAGAGGTTGAGTGTAATCGCCAACACAGAGATTTGAAACGCAAAAAGGATAGTACGAAGTTGATTGTGTTGTCGCAAATATTTTACCACAATAAAGGAGAAATAGTTTTGAGCGTCTACTAAACTGACAAAGGGTATGCATATTTTTTTCGTGCTACTCAACCACCGCAGAATTACAATAGTTAAATATTATTGCTCTCGTCTGGTATTGCTATCCCAGTATTTATACTATATATCTGATGGCATAGGGGCAACGAATCTTATGGATGTACAGGACAGATTTGCTGTGTGTTTTATATAATATCCTGTGCCTCTGTGAGGTTAATGCTAACAAGGTTAATACGCATTGTCCTACCATTAAATTAATTGAGCTTTTTCACTAATGCAGCTCGAGAGATTATCCTTTCTGATGAATAATATCATATTCACCAATTTTATCGTTTTGATGTTTAATGAGAAGAGCTATTTAGGTTTTGTGATGGACCTTATTAACGATTACATCCGACAATACAAAAATTGCAAAGCAAGAGAGTCTCACATTCGCTTTTTGAAATAGTCCATGAAAGCGTTCTTGTTTTAGCTGCAGTAAGAGTTAGCTCGTTATTTTGTAGTAAGGAAGAGAGAGATTGGGGCAAGATTTATGAATCTTCAAATACTTGTTAGTTGCCATATTTTGCTATCTTTCGTTTGACATTGCACAACGAATGAAGAGAATGGAGAGTGAAACGAATGATCTAGATTTATGGCCCTAGGTATTTTGTGGCATATCGGTATGCTATCGGAAAATTTTCTTACTTAATTCCTTGGGTATTTGGATGAAATACATGCCACCATATCCTCAAATTTTAAAGAGCTAAAGTATGAGATCAAACACAAAAATTGAATGAAAATTTAAGAAAAACACCAAAGGATGGCTAAATTGACAATAAATCTTCACAATTCACCAAGTAACTGTTTCATCTGACAGCTCATATAAATTCATCGATATAAAGCACAAGCTTACTAATTTATGAGCATGGACAAACGAGCCTTTTTGGAATACAGTTTTCTCACATACTCATCGCTAGGCAGTAAAATTTCATTTTGTATCTACATCAACTTTTGCATTGAAAGTATGGACAAGGAGGAGGAATTTCTGATTTGCACATTTTCCCACCTGTTTTACGGTCTGAAGAGAAAATTACTTCTGGTGTTTGCCAAGATACCTGTTGCGCAAGCAGTAAAATACAATAAAAAAGAAAATTGCTGCTTACTAGAAAATTAACAAATTTTGTGAGATCAAAGTATGGTAGGCATCCTGGACTTGCGTCTCCTAGAAATTCACCCCAACAAGCCATGACTTAGAACTATTTTCTAAGGCTCTCAGCACACTTGATTTAGAGTCAAGTTGCCTCATAATTAGCCAGGAAAGGCCAGTCTTGATTCTTTTGACTGAATTACTGTTTGTCTATAATGAACAGGGTACACGTAAACATTGAATACAACAAAGCGGTGTCCAACACAGCTTTTGCTGGTGAGAGCTCTCACGCAGATGAACTTATAGGAAATTTTGTGTTAAACGTAGCCTCCACGTTATAAATCTAATACCTTTCACATTGTTATTATCATTTTCTCTACTTGTGCTGCCTTGCAAAACAAGGCGACTAAGAGTTTTTAGGATGCTTGCAACTATATTCTGTTCTTCTAATTTACAGATTCATCCTCTTTTTACTCTTTATATGACACTACAAGTAACAGCACATCCAATTTTTGGTGTAAATGATGTCTATTCTACATTCAAGCTTTTTGAGGTCATAGAATAGAGCGCCTTTTGTAAATTCTTTTTCATGAAAGGATTCAAATCCTCCTGTAATGAGATGTGAGAACTTTGCCCATACGTAGACATTCGAAGTGAACTTAAAAGTTATTAACTTTATTTTAATCTGAGCGCCAGCTTTCAAACCACGTTTCTTCTCCATAGATTTTAAATCATGTTTTCTTGATGTTAAAGAACAACTGTTTTTCCTTACGTTTGGTTCTCAGCTTATTTGAATGCTTGTTGACAAGAAACTCAAAGGCAGCCAATGAAGATTTTTTCCATTTTAGTCTCGTGCATGATTATGATTTGCTAATTTACCTCTCATTCTAAAAAGTTGTTACAAGGAGAAATTTTTCCAGAGAGAGACATGAATGAAAATTTATGAACAATTATTGCCAAAGACGGAATTGATTTTAGAAGCTTATGAAATTGCTTCACTGTGAGATATGTGATGTGGATAAGAAAATGCATGTCATTTCTTGCAATATCTAATCGTGTGCTTCTAAACGTATCTCAGAATCTTCTACTCGGGTTTATGTTTGAAAGGATTAATCCTGAAAATACCACTTAATCTTCGGAAGAGTAGAATCCGTAAATGATTTGACCAATGCGTGAGTTAGTGGTTGAATTCAATAATGAAGAAGATACAATTTCTAGTCCTTTAGAGCATAGAGGACGTCAGGATGTGATAATCATTCACATGCACGTTTCTTTATAAGAAAAAAGTTTATAAGAAAAGGAGGCTCAATTGATCAAAATCTTAAGAAAATTACAAGCCTCAATTTCCAAAGTAAGGTTTTTGTTGGCCAGAAGTTGATATTACATCATTATCACATCCAAAATGTTAAAGATAGAATTCAAATTCGAGTATAAAAGATTAAGAAGGAAAAGGCAGCCCATTTTAGCCAGATTATTCCAATAAAAGCTAAGAAAATTTTGAGAAAATCTCAGGCAAAATTTCGGGAAAAGTTAAGAAAATTGAGGCTCAGGCAAAATGATGATTTTCTTATACAAAAAACGTGTAATGGAAAATATAGTGGCATCAGATGCTGCAGCTGGTGTCTTTTCTGGAAGTTCTTTAAGACGGAAGTTCTGTGAGACGTTTCTGGAAGTTCTGTGGGCCTAGATTGTGCTTGCAACATGGGTTTAACTTTTATTGTTCCATGACGACGCAGCAACTAATTCTTCCTTTGGGCTCCTAGAATATAGAAATTTAGGAAAATGAAAAATAATTGTCGTCAGAAATATCAAGTTTCCTGAGAGAATTTTTGCGTTCTGCGTGGGGAACCCCTTTTAGAGAAAGGGCTGGCTGAAATTAAGGCCGCCAAATAAGCTCCCTCCAGGTTGGCAGGAATCCTTTTCACTCAAGCAAGTTTCCTGAAAAAACAATAGGAAGTTAGGGTAAATATTCTGCCTGCTCTCCAGCTCTACTTGACATTTCGGGCAGAAAATTTGCAGCCCCCCTAAATTTGACATCTTCCTATGCCCGTGTTCTCTAGCAATTGTTTTGTATATTAATCGAGATTGCAAGTTAGCGCAGTTAGAACATCTAACGTTTTGGCCGTTGTTGTTGTTGTTGTTCACTTTATTTTGATTAGGCTGTTATACCTAGCTTTTTCAACTAATTTAGGCTTACTATGCATGCCGCATCCAGGCATGGAGCCCCTAGTTTTACGTCCCTTCCGAAGGATGGTGGAGTGAGCTATTTTGGTTGTTCATCTGGAAAGTAGCCCATCCAGTTTCTGACCGTATACAGTCGTGCTTAATTCAGGTAAGTTAATGGAAGTGGCTGGGCCGCTTGGCCACTTACCCCACAAAGAGTAATTCCGTATCAGGTGGCATGCAATATTTAATTGTTGTTGCATGCTCCACAAGGACACCTTAATAGCGGGACCTGCTCTGTTTTCACAGTTTACCATTAATCATTTAAGAAAGCTGGATTGTAGTTAGGTAATTTCGCTTTGAAGTTTTGGCAACATTTGAAATACCAACAGCAACACGATCGGCTTTTGTTGAAAGAGCAGCAGCAAGCTCACTTCAAGGCTAAATTCTCTTCCTATTTGCTAAATGTAAATGCAGATGCAGGTGCATACTTGATTACCTGCGTACGATTTGAAGAGCCTCATCCTCCATACTACTTTCTCACAGAAAAAAAGACTTCGCTTAAGAGCTTTTCCAGCATGGCACATCTCAGCATATCTACCCTTAATTTTATGCTACGTTCTGTGCTATATTCTTGGAGATATGTTATTTATAGGTTCATGATTCTAGGCATTCAGCTTCTGAGGTATCATTTAGAATAATGATTTAAAATTTCTTTGTTGCAGAAACAATGATCCACGAATCATTGACAAATATGTTCGACGAAAATCAATAATTCATAGGAACTATGCATATTGATAGCTTCATAAGCATGATTCTTATCAACCACACATTTTGAATACTGATTGATATTCGCGGTATTTTTCCTTGTCAGAGCATGCCACAAAGTTCCTTTGAATTCTCAACCCGTAAAATTTAATTATAAGTTATAGTTTTAGTACTAGTATGTGAACAGCGTGGAATAACAAAAAATTGCAAGAAATTGGCAAACAGACTTATCCCTTTTCTGTGCTTGCTGCTAAAAGTAATCAGAGACAACTATAGGGTAGCTCTAAGTATTCACTTGAAACTTTTCGGATTCTTTTATTCCGCTGACAAACTGAAGGAACTTTGGTATTTGAAAAGAGCTTGAAACAAAATGACTGCCAGTGATATGTTAATTTTACCATTGTAAATTTTTTTTGTTTTCCAAAAGTTGTTTAGCATATTTTAATAGCTTTATGTTGGTCTAATTTGGAATTAGTTGGGACGGAGTTAGTACCATTCAAATCGTTTTGCAAAAAGTTTGGTGTCTTAACAGTTTATTCTGCCAATAAATTTTCGTCGTTACATGAAAAAAGTACAATTTTCTGCTTTAAAATAATAGGAGTTCTTCTTACAAGCAACATTTTCCATTTTCTTTCTCCATTGCTTCTATAAAAAATTGCTCATTATTAGAACCATAAAAGATCAAATTGAATTGAATTTTTTAGACTATGTTTGACATGTGAAATATGAAGCTCAATTTCATAAACGTTAGAACATGAATACTCTCTTTTTCACTTTCCTAGGCTGCTAGGCGTCAGCTGAAGACTTCAGATATGATGCTTGAAAGAGACAGCGGAAACTTTGCGAAGGAGAGGATCCTTGTTAATGTCGGTGGAGTTAAGCATGAAACGTATCGGTCAACATTGAAAATGATTCCGGATACGAGGCTGGCCTGGATAGCTGAAAATAAAAGCAGTAACTTTGAAGGATTTGACCCTTCTAAAAATGAATACTTCTTCGATAGGCACCCAGGAATGTTCAGCCAAATCCTGAATTACTACCGAACTGGAAAACTCCACTCGCCGTCAGACGTTTGTGGGCCTCTATTTGAAGAAGAGCTGCAATTCTGGGGCATAGATGAAAAACAAATGGAGCCGTGCTGTTGGGCAAAATATACAGAACATCGAGATGCGCAGGCAAATTTGAAAGTCTTTGAAGATAATATTCCTGTTGCTGAGGATGACATTCCCACTGGACTACCAGCATATTTAACTGCGGAGGAGGTTACTCCTAGAGAAGAATCCGCAGCGGCTTCTTGTTTTGAGAGCTTCGTGAAAAAGCTCAAGCCATCTTACTTTGACTCAGAGAGATGGAGTGTTCATAAAAGGAGAATATTTACTATACTGGAGGATCACAGGTCATCTATCGCTGGAAAGGTTTGGGACATAATTGACGCTATCCATACTATTGTATTAAGGTCCGTCTACACGATAAAACATCATCATACAAAACAGCCTCAGAGAACATCGAACATAAGTTTGATAATATTCAAATATAAGTGTTTGATCGTGTAGACTACTTCATCATGCAATCTTGAACATTGTCAAACGTGTTGGGTGATGTTCGTGTGTTTTGCAACATGAAACAAAAGTCTGATGATGTTTGACGATGCTCTATTCATTAACCAATCAAGTTTGCTGAATTAGCGCTTGCGCTGCATGCTGGTAGGTGTTCGCAATGTAAATGTTTGAGGGTGTATGACGGTGTTTGATAATGTTTTGTGCACCTTGAACATCATCAAACACAGGTCTGATTATTTTTTGTATGATGATGTTTTATCATATATATGCACCTTAGAGTGAAGGAGTGTTCGCTTTAACCGCGCAGCTGGTTTTGCTGACAGAAATAACATATTTCAGTTTTGAATGCTACAGCTTGTGGTTCATGATTCACAGTCCATGGCTCATGACTTACAGTCCATAGTTCATTGTTCGCAGTTGATAATTCATGGTTTACAGTTCAAGGTTCATGGTTCACAGTTCATAGTTCTTTTGGTTCATTGCTAGTATCTTCTGCATTGCCAAAGCCCAAACAGCAGCGCCATACTTTTACTTGGTTTACTTCAGCTCCTGTGCAAGTTGCACATGAATCGTGTAGAGAAAACTCTCTTCTTATGCACAAACTTGTTCAGACTATAGTAGTGATTTAATATTCTCTATTCCAAAATTCACTTGCACGCTAGTGAATGGTCCACCAGGCAGCCGGATAGTCTATATTAGGATTTGAAGCAAAGGGGCTCCCTTGAGAAATAATGTCCAACTTGGTCTTGATAAGCTATAAAAGATATGTCTGCAGCAGTATCAGATCCATACACCATGCGTGCTAATTGATTCTACTGATAAGACAGTTACACAATGGGCTTTGCAAGAACTATTCAGTACATACTCATCTCCGATTTCCGCCTCAACTGTTACGTCAAAGATGGTAATGAGGCATGTGAAAGATTTTGCAATATGAAACTTCATTATGCTCATGAGAATACCACATCAATTTAATATCAATATTATGACGTTTGAACTAATATGTAGAGCAAGCACTTTGTAGCAGTGTGGAGAAATGACTCTACAACCGTTGCTATAGTCTACATTTGCTGTTGCGTAGAAACTATTGCCCAATTGTTGCAGGGCCTGAATACAACGGCTCAGCCGCATTTTCATTTAAAGCTACATTTAAGAGGAGTGCCGATTGGTGCATTGTTTCCCATGTGATAAGCGGGCGTTTCAAAGATAAAATTTGGAGATTTTTATGTACGGGTAAACGTTTAATTTGACGGGAGCGTTAAAGCCAATGATGTGAAGTGCACCTTGTTTAAGATCAATGACCAAGAATCTAAGAGAATCAACTCTTTTAAGCGTCAATGTTTGCTCTAACGTGTAGCTTAAATTATTTTTTAATGGATACGAAGAAGCGTTGAAATCATTGCTTCAACTCCGTGTTTCATTAATGGAGACAACTATCAACTAGCTCGACATCAATAGCTAAGACGTTCTCTTATTCTATTGCTCGCTTGTTAAGGGATGAATCTGGCGTGAATGTTTTCATTGCTAAGACAATGATGTGGTAATTAGAAGAGATATTTTATTCCATGATTCCCTGCTTGTAATAGAGTGATTCAAAAAAGTCGTCTACGAGCCTGAAGAATATCTTAATCTTTTTGTAAAGTATGCCAGTAGATCTACAGTTTGTTTTGCCACCAGTCGACTTCAATTGAAAATTCATAGCTTTAAACTAGGGATTATGGATTGACAATATTTGGAGTTCCACATTACGTTCTTTATACTTTAGGCTTTTGTAAAAGGCGGGCCAGACTTTGAAGAAGTTTCCCAAACAAAAGGCTTTCCTTTGCACGTGTATTCATTAGATTTCATTTTTAAATGAATCTTGTATTGAAGTTTGCATAATATCCAGACAACCTCTACATAGCTAAGTAGCGAGAGCTCTTTTTTGCTTAGCTAAAAATTGAGTGGCTAATGGTATTAGTTTATTTAGAGGAGAGCTGGGTACAGATGCTCAGACACACTAAGAAGTCTTACAGGCCTTAGGGGAAAAATGAAACTTGAGGCCGCTATCATGGAAGCAAAAAGCTTGGCCTTACTTTTTGAAGCTCCCTGGAGTTTGAGGAGCCGTGGTAACTCATCTCATTGATCTCCTTCTTGGTGGCTCTGCACACGCCTCCTTACAACAGATGCCGCCTCCATTTTTGAAGTAGTGAACCTAATAACTGCATGATTGCACATTGATAAACTCCCTATGTCATATGCCTCCTTCAGGCCTTGGATCATTTTTTTAATTAAGTCACATCCATTTTACAATTTAAACTGGCTTGATTCTTCACATCTAATGCATGATTCAGAAATCTAATATATGACTCAGCAATCCTGTATCAGATTCTGAAATCCAATTCATGATACAGAAATACGGTAAAAGATTCAGTAATCTAATATAAGCTTAGTCTCCTGCAAGTCAAGCAAATTTCTAAGGAAGCTAGCATAGAATAAATCAATAAAGTATTGAGCTTTTCGACCTGATGGTTAGACTCTGTCTCACTGCATTTTGTCTCTTCATTTATTGCTTTTGGACTAGCTTTTCACAAACTTGGAGATGTTTCTTATGCCTGCTTCTGACAGCTGATTGTAGCGTTAAGAGTAGGATTAACTGATTTAATTCCTTTTACCGCTGATTCACTCATCTGAAAGCTATTGATCAGAATTCCTTAACAGATTTGACCCAGATACTCAGATAGAGCTAAATTCTAGTCTCAAATAAAAATAAAATCGATCGGTAGGTTTGTAATTCTTCAATTCCGAATGATTTGTATACTTTGAAGTAAAGCTGGTGGCTTATCAAGTAAATCTTCAGATAGCCATCTGTTAAACATTAGTGTTCTGAGATATAGGCAAAAACACTATCACTCGTTACAGAATGCCACGTCATCTTTTGTAACTAGGGAACAACCAGAGCCCATTGAGTGGACTGCACGTTCTTTTTTATAAGAAACTTATTCTCTGGCTTCAGCCTGGATGTTTCGTAATATTTTTTCAAAGCCAGCCTTTAATGTTTCTTAAATTAAAAGACTTCATATGGCAATAACAACCCAGATCAGGCAATTGTGATGCAAGAAAAAGGATGCTCAGGCTTTGTGAGGCATGTAGTGGGTGTTCATTCCATCTTCTTGGTAGTTTGATTAAAAATTTACTCGGAAAAACAGTTTTTGCAAGTTATTATATGAAATTCAGCCTGACTATGTTTCTTAATTTTTGCCTAATTTCAACCTCAAGTTTCTTATAGACATGTTTCTTATAAAAAACGCCAAATCACAAGCGTTCAAGAACTACCTTATTTATTTGAGTAAAGTCTCGATGGTCACGGGAAAGCCAATGCGCGTGCTTGAAAAAGATGTACAGGAAGCCTAGGTCCTATGTTATCTACTGCCAGAAGATTGACCAATTTTCCTAAGCGTCCAAATGAAGTGAGATTTGTTTGTAGCTAACAACTAAAAGTCTACTTTATTCATTTGAAGGTTCAATTGATATTTTGTCTAATGGACACGTGTCTGGATTTGTAGTACTTGCTCCAAAGATAAGTCTATCAGAACGTTTAAGGATCGAATTCACTAAGATTTAAGATGAGTCAAGAATAATGGAAGGCGCAAGCTTCATTAAGACCTAGATTTTTTACAGTTTTGGGTCTCCTCGGATCACACTGCATACTGTTGATATTAAATTAATTCTTCTGTTCTGTTCTTAATCTCGTTCTATGATAAAGGAGCACATGGACAAAGACTTAAAGTTTTCTTTTTGATATTCAAGCAAGTTTGCAGCCTTTGTCGCGCGAAGATTTCAAGAATATTTTTATGCTGAATACGTTAGATTTTCAGAATGTTGTGGGTTGGCAAAAACTAGATACTCTTGAAGAAAAGTAGTGTGTCATCAACTAACTTTACTGCTATCGTTTAGATTCATATTGAAGCTTTTCCTCTTCCATTTATAGTATTAAAAAGGATTAATTTTAAAAGCACAAATTAAAAAGGATTAATTTTATGTTTGTAGACAAATATCAATTTAAATTCTATATTTTGCTACAATACATTAATAAATGATTTATTTTTTAGGTTGTGACATCATTCTCTTTGTTTTTCATCATCCTATCCGTAATATCAATCAGTTTGCAGTCTATGAGGTATTACTATAAAGAGAGCAATCCTTCTCTGTCAAGTAATTTGGCTACCACAGTAAAAATTATAGATATCGTTTGCTTTATATGGTTCACACTGGAAGTCCTTCTTCGCTTTTTTGTCTACTGTCCAAACAGAAGGAGATTTTTCATCATGCTCTCTAACTGGATTGATATTATAACAGTTGTGACGTACATACCGCAGTTTATTCAGATTGCTGTGAGAGGCGAGTTAACTGAAGAGGTAGAAATAATCGCTTCGATCAGAGTCCTTCGACTGTTTAGATTTTTCCGTCTATCATCTGGGCTGGAAGTTCTCAAGCACACAATGATAGCAAGTTCTAAAGAGATAATGCTGTTGCTGCTGTTGCTGATGATTCCTGTTACGTTATTTGCAACAATAGTTTACTTCTGCGAAAGAAAGGTGAGCATTTGAATATGAATTTTTTCTATTCACTGTGATTGTTACATATTACGTACTCCTTACTATACTACATACAATTAACTTCACAGAGCTACAAGAACGATACCACGGAGGAGTGCAAGATGTCATGACAACTCCGAGGCCAGTAACGTGAATAACACGTTATATGGCAAAAATTAGAACAAAGCTACAGAAACACATATAAATACGCATGACTAACGTTTACTTATAAGTACTTAGGTTTGTTTCATATTGTATGCCGGGCTAGCCTAGAGCAATCAGATCAATTTTACTTGTGTTCAAACAGAGGGTAATCTAAAACATTTATTTATTTATGAATTATATTATGAACATGAAGTTTATAGTTACTTGTAGCATTGGATATCACCCCCAAGAAATTAAGCTGTAGATAGCTTTTCACAGCAATTCTTATTCTCTATGATAGACTTTACATGTGTTGATTGATAGTTTTAGCATTCCTCACCCCTACACAAACTGAATGTTCTTGAGATATGTGCTTGAAAGTAATACCGTCAACCCCCATACAACAATATAACTGGAATAGTGGTGACCCTATACACATGTGTAATTGCTGTTTTCTTACCTAGAACGATTAAGTCAATGAACTTTACTCCATGCTTTTACTTAAATACTTCTGACTCTTCTAATAATTTGAATTCCAAATATTGAGATATGTTTGGCATCTCTTTTAGGTTAATAATACAAAGTTCAAAACAATCCCAGAGTCCTTTTGGTGGGCGATAGTTACCATGACGACAGTTGGGTACGGAGACATGGCACCTAGGACAACTACTGGGAAGGCGTTTGGTGCATTTTGTGCTTCGTGCAGCTTACTTATTCTGGCCCTCCCTGTTTCCATAATTGGTATGTATTAACTATGAATTATCGCATTTCATTCTTCCTTATTTACATAGGTCGATTTCCCACTCTTTTTAGAAGCTTGCCATACGCAACAAATAGTTCTCGGTTTCAGATTCTCCCCTCTCTACCTTTCCCATTTTCAACACCACCGAATCGGCATCCAGCATCTTCTCTTTGTCGTTGTTGTTGTTAATTCTCACCAAGGTGCAGGCCTTATTACCCGAAGGGGATTTGATTATGCTTCTTTGTGAATATCTACTTAAAAATTTTACCTGCATCTCTTACTTACTACTTTATATGCTATTCCTTATGAACATTCATCATTCTTCCGTATTTTCTTCATGTAGAAAATTTTGTACCACTGTATACTTTTCTAATCCTTCTAGAATCACTCTAGTGAAATGAACTGATAACGGTTCTGTGTGAAGCTAGCACTTCTAATTTTCTAGCAATTCGTGCAAAATAGTTGTCATGTTTTAACTCTTTTCAGTTGCAAACTGTCTCTTGCTGATCTACAACTAAGGATGTTTTTCTATAAATAATCAACCTCGAATTTTAAGAGATGACAAATTTGCTCTGAGAAAACTGCTTAAGATAAGACTCTTAATTTATAATAACTGGCTTATTTTTCTACTAAATTAAATAATCTTGTCTAATTCTTACGACGAAGTATCACTAATCCAATGCATATAGACCATGCTCTTCAGTGAAAATTGCGTTTTCGTCACTGTTGTAAAATACAATTATTTCATTTGATATTCTTATGTACATAATCTTGTTCCGCTTAAACATTCTCGTTAAACATCAGACGTCAAAATACCACCAAATTTTTTTACCACTTCCACTATTTTCTCAGCCTATCATTACCAAGCCCAGAGAATTCTTACGAAATGAAATGAAATTAAAATACTTATTAGTTAATTGGTATCTGCTCTAGAAGAGTTGGATCAGAATTTTTTAATCTAATTTTAGTCAACATGCAGAAGTGTCTTGCTATAAAGATAAGCCCGGTTCAAATTCGAAGGGATGTTATTTGATAATAAATATGTAGAGACTATCCTCATTTTCATCGCAAATACACGATTAATTATCGGAGGAGCAACGAATTTATAACCATGGTCTGCTTGTAGCAAACCTGTCTCTAGATACTAAACATTCAAAACACTGTCTGTGGAGAATCAAATTTTCAGCTAAAGTTTGCTAAGCGCCACTTTCCCAACGTTAGCAATAGAGTTCATTAGTGATGACGCCATAAAATTCTATTCTTAGAATTTTCGTATTTTGACCGCACGGAGTGAGAAAGCACCATAAGAAGATATGTATTGATAATTTTAGGTGAATACTGCCATAATGGGCTGAAATATGGCCATTTGAAGTCAGAAGACTTGCCATACAAACTGCTGTATTTTTCTCTTGGTTCCAAACGTTTAGAACCAGCCTCATAATACAGTGATTTGAAAGGAACTATGTTAGCACTCAATTACCAATATTTCGGTAATTATTTTTCAGTTAGAGGTGAGATTTTTCGGTAGTAGCTATCTCAAAGTGCTTTTCCGAAGCCAAAATCATGATATTTAAAAAATAGAATTTTCGTGACGTCACACTAATGAAATCTACTAAAAAGCACCACAGTCAAAAGCTATAACTGCCCTCCTGAAGTACCCCCTTCTCAACAGTTAAAGATTATGCATGTGTGGTGCCATAGGTGTAACACTCCCAGCTTATTAGCATTATCTAAAAGTTAGTAAAATAATTCATTTTCTATTTTCCTTTTCTTGAGTGCACTTGCTGCGCGATACTTCACACGAGTCGCGCGTGCACCGCTAGTTCTGGAGGTCTGATCTAAATGAAAGGCTATCTGATGTTTAATCGATTTTACCTACGTTTCCCCCCCCCCCCATTCTTTGGGGCTTGGAGGGTATCTCTGAGAGGACCTTAGTTCTAGCACGAGCATTTAGGACCGGATGCCCTTCCTGGCGTCACCAATGGCCTGCGGTGGGTCTCGAACCCAGGACCACGTTAGTCTTAGTCGAGTTCATCACCACTAAGCCAAGGCTGCTCTAAAGGCTATCTGATGTATCTTTATGTTAAATCTTACATCTTTTCTTTAGGAAACAATTTTTCGTTGTTCTACTCTTACGCTCAAGCTCGATTAAAGCTACCAAAGAAGTCACAGATAGCATTAGTTGGTGCTGCAAATGTTCTTGTGGCTGATACCAATTCAAGCCATTCTGATGAGCTAGACAGTGGGGAGGAAAATCTCAGTGGCTGCGAAAACAACAATCCCACAGGAGACTTTAGTCTGTCCGTTGCCAAAAGGTGAATTTTCATGTTTAGCTTTTTGCGCATAAATAGACTTATACATATTTATGCTTCAACAAAAGAGTTGACAAGAGACCAATACATGTTGCATTCAGGCATTTACTCTCACCCTTTGAACTGCATAGCAGAATACTATTGCATGTATTTCTGGTCTACTCTCTCTATATATATATATATATATATATATA
>WIPJ01001079.1:210095-221232 GCA_018155075.1 Cassiopea andromeda
TATATTATATATATATATATATATATATATATTATATATATATATATATACATATATAAAGTATATTTTACATACAAAGAAATAATTAGCGTTCACTTTCATATCAAATAGATACAGAAGAGATCGACACTCTCTTTACACTGGAGGCATGGTGCGTAACTCTCGAAGAATTATGCGTTCCCGCAGTACTGGCGTAACAGGTCATTTGAGTGACAGTGACAAGGAGCAGCGCGACTCGCCTACATTGAAGTCAAATAAAACAGGTACGACCGAAGTTGATTCACAGCTTGATTTCAATATCGAGGCTGAAGAAAGAGAGCGCAATAGCAGTCAGAATTCGGATAGCAACGCTGATTGTAAGCAGGAAAGTCATTCCAAGTCCAACGGATCACTTTCAGAAAAGCCACCAAGTGGGAAACGGAGGACGCGTTCAGGCGGACAAAGAATTCACCCGGTAATTACGTTGCAAGTGGCTGAAGATGGGAGTACCACAAGACTGGATGATAAGAATGGAGACGGATACGTCAATGAAACTTTTGAGGGTGGGAAAATTTCAAGGGAGGAATTCAACTTAAGTGGCCAAAGAACTCCCCCAATCCAAGAAGTCGAAAAATATGGAGGTATTCAGTCGGTACGGAGAACAAAAGATGGCGACAGGCATTTAGCTGCGGATGTAATGAATAGAAAGCAAATGAATTCACCAGTGCACAGGACTCCGACATCAAAAAGTTGTAGTGAACAGAATGGGACAATATTGACATCTGTAATCCCTGAAAGTAGTAAGGAAGCAAACGCTATTGAAGAGACATCATTAGACCTTAATAGAACTGACTATGACGAAATAGTGATGTTTCGCTAGCGAAATTAAGTGGATCAGGAGAAGTAGGCTGGAACCTACTATCGCTTTGGCCATCGGAAGTACTTCTCTCTAGCATGGATGCTGCCTAGTGGGGAGATGGGGGAGTGCTGCATTTCAAATCAAAGCCCCTTGGTGTCTGTTCATCCTGGCATTTTGATTATATGACCTAGGTACACTTTGGGTGTACTCCATTATATTATCTTAAGCGGTGCTTGTTTTCACGTAAAGCCGCAAAAGTGAGTCACTTTGAAGAAATATGAATTTCAATGGCTTTGGGATGGTCTTTGGTGCAGTGTCCAATTAAAATATTCTTTTTAAGGATTATCAATGCACAGAACTAAAGTATACAAGCCTTGCATTGTAGCCTTATAGAAAGTTATTCGATTGAAAATTACGAAAGGTTATGCATATACTGTTGATGCTGTTAAGAAGCTTATAGCAAAAATATAAAAACGTATCTCTCCTCAACATCTGATGCAGACTCATTGTCAGAGTCCTTGAGCCTCACGTCCAGTTCTCAGCGTTTGTTTTAACATCAAAATACCCTCAAAGTCTTCTGCTTTGTGAAACGTTAAGGATCTTACGACAACAAGCTGACTCCCTATTTTCGACCAAAAGTTTCCGGATTTAAAACCCAGGCTAGACGCCAGAAATGCAGCTAACATTTGCAGTTATTGATACATACAGAATATAATTTGAATAATGAGATTTTCCTTGCTTGTATATGCATGGAAAAGTATAGCATAACATATGATGAGGGAGAGTTGTATAGCTAATTGATACTTCATTGTGGCTAGAAAGATAAGGATAGGGTTTACTTAGATGAAAAAAATTATTGGATTTTTTTCATTCCTGTAAATAATATGATCTTTGAGATCTGATAACGCTATCTATGGCCTTTTGATTTTTTCGTTTCCTTCTACAGTTCAATTGCCATGCATAAACAAGATGGTATTGTACACTTACCTCATTCTTAACTTCTCATTTGATATTGCTTACTCTCATATGACTTACATCTATGCAAACGAAAGATAAATGCAGAGAAGTAGGGTACAGCTCAGCCACGTAGCTGAGGGTAGGCAAGAGGGACGTGGCCAACCTAAATCCACTTCCCTTTCCATTTCTGCTCCCATAAGTTTCCTCGAGCTAGTTGTTTTTCCTACTATTTTAGGTATTCTGCCACTCTTGGTAAAATTTGCCATCCAAGACCACCACCCCCCAGCACCCTCTCTTACCCCTCCCATTTTTCAGTATAGAGTAAGATTCACCCCTTCTTCGAAGAGGATGTATCTCAAACCATGCACCCCTTCCTTAATCCTTCTCACATACTTGGACTGTTGCTTGAATTCTTTAAACGTGAGGGAACTCTCGATAACGAAAGGTGTTGCCTGGGCTTCTAAGGTAGATTTCTAATTTCCTTGAGACAGGGGCTAACTTTGTAGATGTTCATGGATACACACCCACATTTATATATGCCAGAAAGTTCTGCGAATGGCTCGCTTTTTCCCCGACGGAGGGACTAGAAACCTTCTGAGGAAAGACAGTAGTTTTTTGTCCACCATCAAAGATGTCATCCCTGTTGACGTTCTTGATAAAAGTTCATGAAAAAATAAAGCCAAGTGATACGAGCAAATGCATGTATGCATGAAATCCCCCTGTGCCATGTAATTATTCATTGGGAACAAATTACATTGCTTGATCGGCACTCTACAGCGGCTTGCTCAATTCTTTTCTAATGTAAAACCTCAAATATTTCGTACTGCATTTTATTGTATTTTTTCAGTCTACTACTTCCATTGTACCATCTTCCTGCGCGATAATTGTAGCTGCAATTTGCTTGAAATCTTGATGGCCCTTTTTCTATCTTAAGAATATTCAATTGCATGGCAAACGCAGCTGCGATGCATTTGCTCAAAGCTCCCAGATGACGTCATGAACTCATTTGTGCGAATGACTTTTCCTTGGCAGCGGTCTTCCGCGAAGAGAACTGTTGAATTAGTTTAGCGTTTTCATTCGACCCGCACATTCCTATCTCAATCATTTTGATCGGTCATTACGTGTAGAAAAGCACGTATCCAGAAGGGGCTTTGCAGACCATGGACACGATGCCTGAATGGTGCGGACTTATCACAACTCATAAGCGGGAATGAAGGGTCTTTAGCTTCGGTTAGCACAAACCATACCCTAGCTAGGAAAATGGGCAACCGTCCCATTCTAAATACTTAAGCTCCGCTGCAGTTGCTGTGTACTTAGCTGCGTGATTGTTAAAATAATTTCTCCTCACTTTGAAAATCCAAAGACTTTTAATTATCTTTCTTCTTTTAAGATTAAGAATGGGGCTCCCCACATCTCAGATTTACCTCCAGGCTTGAATTACGAAAAAACAGTAGCTTTCAACAGCCGCTTTTAATCGCATTATCTTCATTTTCATTATATATTAGCTAAAAAGCAAATCTTTGACAGTTGGAAGCCAAAAAAGCAATGTGGAGAGATAGAAACACTTGTTGATATACAGAGATTGATAACATAAATAGCATAATGAATGAGCTGCTCATTGAGTTACTTTTTACTAAAAGTCTCTAGCAAAATGGGTCAGAATTGGCTCATTTGCCATAGTAGTTCAAATAACTGCAATAGCAGTCTCTCCCAGTCACAGCATTCTTCCACTTATCTGGCTTTATAACTTTGCATGGACCACACCTTCGCAACCAAGGATGGCAAAACAGATATTGGCAACTGCACCTGTAGGCGTTCACAAAATGCAAGCACTTGTAGCGAATCTTGTCAAGCCTGATCCATTGACGCATACCTCGCTTTACGTCAAAATCTATGTCTCTTTGGCTTTCTTCGTTTACATCGAATGGATTCCCATTTAGCTGGTCAAGGTGCAATGCACCAACTGAAAATTGAATTTAGCATAGTTAAAAACTATGGCATATTGTAAATCCATCCATATTTCGAGGGTATTGCTCATTCTTGGATGATTTTCATTAATTATATGTTTGTAAACATAGATATTTTTCATATACATCTACGTATTTCATTCATTTTATAGCTACATACATATACTGTACATACAAACATATACATATATGCACATAAATTTCAAGAAATATTTTCCGTTTCTGGACGGTTCGCTTTCGATTCACCATTGCTGATAAGTGAAAGCGAAACATCCAAATGTAGACAATTTTTTTAAGATCTACTTAAATATATATATATATATATATATATATATATATATATATATATATATATATATATATATATATATATGTGGTGCATATTTCAATGTTTATTTATGTAAGTCAGTAAAGGTTGGCCTACTTGATGGTGCTATAAGCATGAAGATAACTGCGACTGAAGACATCATGAGTCTGTTCATCGTTCCGAATAGAAATTTCACTCTGTCAAGCAGAACAGACCAGACAGGTATCCTTGCCTTACCTGAATCTGATAGAAAAGTGCTTGGATTAAATTTAAATTATCAATTTAGCAAATGCCTGTATCATATTTGCGTAATTAATTTGATTCCCGCCTATTGCGCCTTTTTTAAAGGCTGCAAATGAATAGTCTTTGTTTTATTTTCAGATAAAATGAAAATTAGAGATCATACTTCTTCAAAAATAATTAGAGATCATACGTGTGGCGTGGCTAGCCAGCTATAAGGACCCGCTGCACGGTGTTGCAAGGGATGATGGTTGTAATCCCATCCATTCACAGTGAGTCAAAGGGGGAATACGTAGCAATAGTTGGACTGAGAAAATTATTGAATATTCTCTACAAGTTATTCTGGTAGCCATTAACGTATTGATTTATGAAAAAACTAGTGTACAGCGAAGTTGATTAGATAAAAATGTCCAAGAAGTAGAAATTCGCCAGCAAAATGATGAAACCTATATTTTCTATCAGAATAAATTTGATGCCGTTCCTTACAGTCTTGACTAGTGGCCAAGATTTGGAAACTTGTTAAGAAATTTGTTTGCATCAAAATCATACATTCAAGGGAAAACAGTAATTGATTTTTTCTTAGCTTTATCAATCGAAGTGAAGTCGATAAGTAACTGCAGCCACACAAGTGTGACAGCAAGCATATCTCAGTTTGTATCAGAAAACAAAGCTTATAATCATGGTTCTTTGAGATATCCTCACAAGAACATGTAGTTATGCGAGACAACTTCGCTCATAGAGCTTTCGGAAAAAATGCGACCAAGTATGGCCAGCTATGAGCAACCATGTTCAACCAGAACCAACGATGACCTATTATGACCAACTATGACCAACGATGACCAACCAAAGCCAATGATGACTACAATGACTAACTATGAACAACCATGTTCAACCAGAACCAATGATGACCTATAATGACCAACGATGATAAAGGATGGCAAACAGAATAAATAAATTGCAGCTTGAAGCTTGGTCAAACTTTTTAATGGATGCGAAATTTCCTGCATCGTGGCCATATCTCCTGAATTTTCACAGGCTTTAGAGGGGCTTGACTCCCCACCATCTCCCTCCTCCTGAACTCTCTGCTGGGAACTCTTGCAGACATTGCATGAAAGCTATTGTATCACCCTAGAAGAAGAAAACGAGACGGGACGAAGAAGAAGATCAAAACGAAGAAGAAGAGAGAGAAAGGCAAGGAATAAGAAAACGAGGAAGAAGAAGGGAAAGGAGGAGACAAAGAAGATCAAGACGAGGAAGAAGATAAGAGAGAGGGAGGCAAGGAAGAAGAAGGGAAAGAAGAGGACGAGGAAGTAGAGAATGAAGAAGAAGTAGCTGTTTTAGCTCTTATCTGTTTGCTGAGGTATAAATGCATCACTAAACTGACCAATGATTTATTTATCAACGAGCATTCCATTTCCTTTTTCACACGTAATTTCTTGCTATCAGCTCTAGGTGTGGTCTGTCAATAATTGAGGTTAACCTATCATATTATATTATATATTCATATTTAATGTTGTTAAGCTTAGAAAATAATCTTCTACAAGAAACGGTAGTGCAGTTAAGTGTAGTATCATATGAAGCCAAGGTAGTTCTATTCAGATATATGTGTTTTACACACAGGGTATACTTTGAATGCGCGGAAGATGCATAGTTAGTGAGCTTCTGTTCTTGCTTCACAGAGATATGACAGAAGCAAATCTCCCATTTCTATACTGTGAAGTTTCAATTCTTCTACGCTATGTTATACACTTGTTCAAGCAAAGCATCTCCATCTTAATGCTACAATTAAATACACAAAAACCCACTTTTGTCCATCCACATAGCAAAGGTATCAATTCTTGATTGGATAACAAAAGAATCACCATCGAAGGATTACTGGTTCTCGCAACATTATTGGTAGGAACCGTTTAATGGTGATTCCTTTGTTAGCCAATCAAGATTTGACGCCTATGCTCATCTACATGCATCATGATGGTATCAGGAAATCATTGTTTCTTTATCATCATAAATTTACCCTGTTTCCTGAGAATCTCCTTACAGACAAGCCTAATGTGGTCTCATTAGTATAAAGTCCATATTTCCCAGCCATGAACAAATTAGATACGTTTCCTTTTATTTTCTATCTCTAAGCGATCTCTCTTTCTTTCTCTTTCTTGTCCGTTACTCGTCTTACACGCAATCTTCCTTCTGTTTAGCTGTATCTTTCACAAACTTAGTTGTTTTTTGATGAACCACAGAGAACCAAAGAGAGGTAACTTCTGCAAGGATATGAACTTTTGAATTCTCAGAAACAGTATTGTTGACGTTTTTGCTCACTGTAATCTCACATTGTATATTGTCTTGGTATCTGAGTCAATAACTGAGAAGAAACAGAGACGGCCATAGCCTGACATAATGTTATAAATTTTGTTTAGGGAGGATATTCCTTTAACTGTACCCGAGTTTTAATTCTGTTCCATTAAACAATAAGTTGAATGCAAATCAAATTTCAGTAAAATCACACTTACCCTTTTCTAGTCTTTTCTATTACCTCGTTCTTGATTTGTCTTTACTCTGGACTGAATCTCTATTGCAAAGCTTCTTTATAAATCTTAGAGGCTCTCTAACTTTGTTGGATATAAATGCTCCCCGCCGAAGATGATGAAATAATTTAAGAAAGTTACCCAATCATTGGACAAGAAATGCATTCATATCAGAAATGAAGGTCAAATTACAAATGATTGCTGTGAAAAGTTGCTCCTCGGTGCTTCTTGATGTACAAAAACGGGGGTCACAACTGGGCTTTTCTTGATCCTTCAACATAGTTGCAGAAAATGTAGAGATAAATCTAAAACTTGGTCAGAATTCAAGTTTCAAGATGCAATGTTGAGCAACAGCCAGAGCTAAATTAGCAAACAGCGTTACCATGTCATTTGTGTGGCCGATAGCATTGTCATGAAGCATGAAGAATGTCAAACTATTAATATCTAACTAACATTTCTCTATTCTACAGGATTTTAAGCTTTGCTGTACTAGGCTTCTTCAATCTCAAAATTCACACAGAAAGATAAATTTAAGAGATGAAAGCTCTGTTTTTCAAACCTTTGCAACATTTCCATGGCGGCCAGGAGGGAAGCTGGAAGATTCCCAGTGTACCCTTTTAAAGTGAAGATGCATTTCTGAGGCCACCAGGGGGTCTGTGTTCCCATGTTCCTTAGAAAAATTTCCTAAATCTCCCTAATTCTCAAAAACGTTTTTTGAATGTTTCCTTGCAATAAATGCCGAATTGCTACCCAGAATCCACTTTGATTTCTAGTTCCGTTAAGAAATTTGCACACGTTACCATGTTTACATTATTGAAAACGGCATGTTCCCTTGTTCTTCATGCCCCTGCGAGGCCCTCACCACTCTGGTCATGTACGCAGTTATTTCAGAAACGTTTAATGTCTCACTGCTGTTTTCACATGCTTATTGGTTTGTTTTGACTCTTCTAATTAACTGCTTTATTGGCTAGGTCGAGTAAAATGGGGCCTGGTCCTTAATATTATAGGAGATTCCAGGTCCTTTTCTTGGAGCTACCACTCCACTGTTTAGTAGAGGCAAAACATGCGTTGTAGAAATATCCTCCTACAATGGTATCTGACAATTGTACATCGTTTCAAATAAGCTGTAAATGCTAGAAGGGACATTAACGAACGTTGCACTAGCTTTGCATCCCAAGCACTTCAATTTATGAGATCTCTTTAATTACATGTTTTTTATAAGAAAAAAGTTTATAAAAAGATGAGGCACAAATGGACAGAATCTTAAGAAAAAACTTAAGAAAATCGCAAGGCTCAATCTCCAAACTTAAGGGTTTCTGTTGGCCAAAAATCGATATTAAGTCCTTATCATCAGCGTATGAGGCAGGGGCAGGGGGCAAGCCCCCCAAAATTTGACATCCTCCTACGCCCATAGTCATTAGTACATTCAAAACGTTGACGATGGAATCCAAGTTCGAGTATACAAGATAAACAAAGAAAGTATAACCCATTTTAGTCAGTTTATTTCAGTTAAAATAAAAAAAATTTTAAGAGAATCTCAGGTTCAATTTTGAGAAAAGTTAAGAAAATTGAAGCTCCGGCAAAATAATGGCGTTCTTATCAAAAAACGTATACAAAAATTCCCTTGTACAACTTTATGTGGGACTTTTCAATAAGGGGGTTTGGGCCCCCGTCCAGGATTGTTTCTTCTCAGCTGCCGAGAGTCCAGTTTCAAAGAAAACTTCAATCATTTACAAATATTTGTCAAATGAAGGTAATCAAGATTTGATTTTGTCGTGAATAGGGCACGCCTTACCGGTTTTCGGCGGATTTTTCAACTTGATTGTACTTCTGCGTGAGAAAAATGATGCCCACATAAGGAGTATCTATGTGTTGGTTTTCTGCAAGTTTCATTCAAACTTATTCATTACATGGTAATCAAAAAATATTCTTTGCCGCCCTGCTGATGGGAGGAAATTCTATAAAAAACATTCATGCAAAACATATGTGCGGCATTCTGGAAAAAGAACGGTGGACAAGAAAGCAGCAGTGAATTGTGTTAGCTGTGGAGGAGATAGGGGATTGCGCTACAAGGAAACGAGGAAGAAAGGAGGGTAGGCCTTAAATTGGGCATGACTGCAGATGGCGAAGTTGATGAAAACAATTTAAATTTACAACTAGAAAGGCAAGTAATAGTGAGTTAGAAAGTAAAATTGCTTGTTTGTTCCGCATAGCAGTCATTTGTGATTTTTTTTGATAGAGTGTGATATGAACTGGATTTACCTGGTGTTCAAAATCTTTATTGACAGATAAGTGATGAACCGCCTTGACCTTTCATGATATGATTAATCCACTATTTGAATAATCATTTGATGTTTATTGCCTGTTTGAAATGAGTTCGTCTTTGGAAGTTTCTTCAAAGTACTGGGCCTTCGGTGAAACTATATATCTTCATATTTCTCTATTTAGCTGCTTGTCGAAGTCTGAAATCAGCGAGTTTCTGTGTTCCGTTGTTTTTCAGATTTACGCTTGCTAGTGCATCTTGGATGATCAGGAAATTTGCTTCATAATGTCTATGTCAGCTGTTTATGTCCTTGATTTGAAGGGAAAGGTATTGCATTTCTAAATGTATTTGTAATTGAAAATTTATCAGTATTATGAAGAAATGGGAAGTCATTGGTAGATATAAGATGCAGACTTATAGCAGAAACTTACGTTCTTTATTTCTTTGCAAACTTCTATGTTCATTATTGACATTCATCACTATTTTAAATTGTGAAGATGGTGATTTTGAATAATTCAATTTTGTCACCGTTATCATCTTCATCATTTTTTTTCTATTGGTATACAGCAAATACATACAGAATTAGAAGTTACTAAGCTACTTGAAAAACTATACAAACACTACTGGGATGATACCATGGGGAGCAAACAACAATGATTACCCCATGGTCAGCACATATGTAAAGACACACATTAACCTATTTGCACAACTCTACTGAAGATATTTTACAAGAATAGCTGGCAGCCACTATGCAGCTACATTCCAAAAATCTGAGCCAAAATGGCTTGTTTCATAAATCTTCATCATTTTTGATGGTTTATAAAATTAATCAGTATTCAGTCATTGGGTAAAGAATCGCATACCAATAGGTCAGCATGCAGTATGTGATTCACATCTATACCAAGGCAAAGAATAGAATAAAGTGGAAGATATAGTAGATCAGGTAGATAAATTGGCCTATTCCTGATGGTCAACATGGAATGTAATTTCTTAGCAACCAGAAGAGGTAAAATAGGAGTAGTATTCCAGCAGAATGGAGCACTCAAGGAATTTACATTATGCTACTACTTTTGTTCTCCATTTAGCCTTTTGTTTTTAATTAGCATTTAGAATGCATTCCAAGCTGTAGCATTCAAGTAATTTCCTTTCCTTCCTTGCAGAACCTGATTTCCCGGAACTATAGAGGTGATATAGAGTTTGGTATAATTGACAAGTTTCTGCCCCTTGTTCTTGAAAGAGAAGAAGAGGAGGCCACATCACCCATCATTGTCCATGGCGATGTCACATTTGTTTATATCAAGTACATGAATCTTTATAGTATCCTTTCATATAATATTGTTGATCTTCATTTGAACCATTTGTACTATTATCTTGCCATTATTAGCAAAGACCTTTTCAGGGGAGCAGAAACCTCTAGATTTTATCTTATCATTATTCTCTTGACATTGGAGATAAACAGCAAAGATAAGCAATAAATTTTCCTAAAAGTGGTATAAAGGTAAAAGTAATCCTGTATACTTTCACATGTAGAGAAGTGCTTGCTACAGAGGACACTTATTCTGAGCCATTGGCATGTGAGGTAGGGTGGCCAGTTCCTTTCCTCGCCACCTTTATCTCCCCAGTGTTGCCACCAGGTACCAAGTTGCTGCTGGGTGAACAGTTAGAGAGCATTCAGTCAAGGCCTTGAGTCTGGCTCAAACTGTAGACCTTCTCACAGGAAATATGTGCTCTAACCACTATGCCACCTCGCCAATATGGGTGATATAGGAATCCATTTTTTTGGCTGAACTGTCTAAACACACTTCAATGCAACTTCAATAGCCACAGCAGGAAAACAATTTCATTGTTAGTAGTACAAAAACATTTGTTGAAATAAATAGTTTATTCTAGGTATCTGAATCTTGAAAGACGCAAATTTTTATATAAATTCAGTAAAAAATTTTCAATACACTACAAATACTAACCTTACCAGATAATTGTGCATGGAGCATGGAAATGAATTGCAACCACGCAAAAATTACATATAATAATACTATATATATA
>WIPJ01001079.1:230386-254031 GCA_018155075.1 Cassiopea andromeda
ATTACTCAAATATTCGTGAATTTATACGTATTTTATTACTCAAATATTCGTGAATTTATACGTATTTTATTACTCAAATATTCGTGAATTTATACGTATTTTATTCAATCAAATGATTATTAATGTTTTGCACTTTTGTGTTATTTATAGGCAAAGAGCCAGTTCAAGAAAAGATCAACAGCGAACAATGTTGAAATTGTTATTCCAGTACCTGAAGACGCAGACTGTCCCAAGTTTAAGGTGCGTACCATATTATGATTTTACCGTCTCAATCGCTAATACGAACTGCGTATATTGAGATAGAAAATTCAACTTTAAGTTTCTATTACTTATTTCCTATCCTTTCATAATGCCGTTACTTATATTATTAAAATATTATAAAATATTCATAATTTTTTTGAAATCCCATTTTCCTAGTGACCTGTTCTTCATATTCCATGTGCAATGATTGGGATTTGGCAACTGCATATTTTGTTTACAGGATCCTAACGTTTTGAAAATTTGTGCTCCATTTACAAGCTCAATTGTCCCCTTACTGTTTCTGTGGGTTGTTATCATTTCACAGTTCATTTGGAATAGTATTTGTATTTTATAGTGTTTTATGAGTTAAGAATTATTGATTATAATGTTATAGACGACTATTGGAAATGTCAAGTATGCACCAGAGATGTCATCAGTAATTTGGACAATCAAATCTTTTCAAGTAGGTATTTTCCAAAGCTAAGTGGCAAAGGCGCCAAATCTTGATTGGCTAATAAAGGAATTACCATCAAAGGATTCCTGCCAATTCGTTCGAGAAGCTTGTTTTGGGGTTAAATAGTGTACTTTCATCGCGAAAAAACTGATAACACATAGTTTCGAATAATTGCAAAATATTTTGCAAGCGTGTTTAGAAGGCTTCGATTCACATTTCCAGAAAGAGCAATTTTTATGTCTTGCGCAGATCAAAAGTTATTGACATTACAAGCACTGATGGATGGCAAGTACTCTCAATTAATGCTCTCTTATAGAGCATGTCACAACTAAAATCAACGATATAAGCATTAGTTGATACACGAACTTAATATACTGTGCAGAATATGCCATGAAATTGCTGACAATCTTGTGCTGTTTTTGAATATCTGCTGTAATAGTAATATAAGCAAAACTATTTTACTTAGGCCCCATTCACACTATACCGAATTCATCACATATCGGATTACTTCCTATATCAGATAGGCCTTCCATCCACACTATACAGGATGAATCCGACATGCTCCGTGTCGCATTCGCGGAGTGAAATCACTCCGCTGTGAAAGTGGAATGTATCGGATTACTTTCGATATCGGATCACTTTTGACCTAGTGTGAATGCATGAATCCAGTACATCGTCGCTCCGGAAGCTCTCTCTGGGCTGCAGTCAGTTTTGTTTTCGAGTGTCAATCAATTTTCAAGCAGTGACAGTTGCTATGAAAAGTTCCACTAAGCAAAAGGCGTAGTGATGTGAATGAAGTAGAGCGGAGTAGTGTTAACAATGTAATATTTTGATATCGGATTGGGTCAAGAATGTGGTACAAGATGAATCCGATATATTGTGAATGGGGCCTAAGGAAACAAGGCTCAGTTAAAACCATGGTTACTATGTTCAGTTTTTATCTTGCTTTTTAGGGCGGAAAGGAGTACCTAATGCGCGCTCATTTTGGACTGCCAAGTGTTATCTCAGGTCAGTTAAAACATTTTAAATCTAGCCCTTTTTGCTCTTTTCTTTCCTTCATGCATATTCAGATGGATGTCTTGTACAGACGAAGCGAATACGTAAGCTTTTCGTTTGATAATAGTGAACTTTTCTGGATAATATATCTTTCTGTGCCTAAATCTTTTAGTTTCGAACTAAAATCCTTAATGCTTATGCCACATTTGGTTATCCACAGTCACGTTTCTACGATAACTTTTGAGCAGTCGTTGAGCGTTGCAATAATATGTCATTTCTTCGATTTTTAGAGGAATCTGAGGGTCGACCTCCAATTTCAGTTAAATTCGAAATACCGTATTTCACAGTTTCGGGAATTCAAGTGAGTTAGATTCTTAATTTTTATTTTCTCACAAGCAATTTTTCTGCTTTCTTTTTGTCTCTCTTTTGTACATCTTCTAATCCTCTTCTGTTATCTTTGTATGCCAGTTTTAGTGACCGTTTGATCTATGTTGACTGAGAAGTATTACGCAGCCTCACAGACCATGAAGAATGTCTTGGATAATCTTTCATTACCTTTTGAACTAATCTTAGTTATTTTTCGTCAATTTTTTGCCCATATTTGTCAACTGATTCAATTTGGTGTACAAACATCGTTGCAGGTTCGTTACTTGAAAATCATCGAAAAAAGCGGATACCAAGCTTTGCCCTGGGTACGATACATCACGCAAAATGGAGGTAGTCATCTTTGAGTTTCTGATTGCGTGTATTAAATACATAATTTATCAGAATTTTATCCATCGACTTGTTTTAAAAGTCTCGGGTAAAGAATATATTTGCCTCCCACAAAAATTTCATGTCATTTGTCAACTGATCCATTGCTGTCACTCTTGAAGGAACTGAGTGATTCGATTGAGTGATTGATTGATTGATTGATTGATCGATCGATCAAGTAACGAATTGATTGCATAGACCATTGACCACTTCTTTTGTTATTTACTAACCTAGAGTTCTCCACCCTTTTCAAAAAAGGCCATTTGCAGACTTAAGCCATAGATACAGGGTTGCTTTCCATACCAGAAAATGGCAGTTCACATATTGGCTGCCACGGACGCGTTGGAGAACCCTGTAACACCTGTACTCATGCCCATTCAAGCATGAAGATTTTATGAGATTTGCTGTTGTAGACTGCATTTGTTGTTAAGTTCTTTTTTTATTTACTTTTATTAATTTTATTTTTTAGATTACACTCTCAGAACTTCATAAGTGAACTGCCGTTTACGAAAGACTTCACTAGAATATTGAAAGAACCTCTGATCCTCTGATCACCATATTGATTAAATCTAGATGTGAATGTTGAAATTCTTATTTCAGTACTTATTGATAACTTTTGATATAATCTGTCATAGAAACCATTTTAGTCGGTCTTTTTTTGGCTTATATTGCTCTTCAAAGGCTTGGATACGAAGTTAAAAAGGGGAGGTTGTTTCTGGCATCACCCGTAAAACTAGCTAATAAACTACCTCTTACTTCCCTTCACCGTATTAATGTTTATCAACACTAGTGGCTATTAAGGTGGGCAAGGTGCCTATTCTCAGTTTTTCTTGATTTTACAATTACTCAGCAACAGTAGTAGACCAAAGCAACAGTAGTACATCTGTTTCTAAAAAGAAAATCATATTTTTTCCTTAGGCTCACTCTTCCTGTAAATTTTTTCATCATAAAAGCACGTGTATTCGATAAATATTCTGCTACTTTTAAAATACGCGTTTTGCCCCCCTATAGTATCTCCTCTAGTTACGTGCTTGGCCTGAAATAATGATACATCTTAGTCAATAACCTAACTGTTGAAGAAATACGAACGCAAATTTTATGCCAAACTGTGCAGAGATAGGTTTTTCTTAGGTCTCAATAATCCAGTATAAAAATATCTTATCTTTCGAGCGATTGAACACTATTTTTTGAATAAAAAAAGCTTACTTTTTTGTGCTTAATTGCACGGTGGTCACATTGCATTTTTTGAAATCTTTTACCCCTCATAGCATTTATATTGACTCCCCATTTTAGCAAAATGTGGGCATCATCACCATCAGCAAAATTCTCACTGTCGTTTTCATCCCATTTATTCATGAGTCAACTCTCCATCAAACACTTCACAACCCTTGTCAGGTGGAACTCCGTCTACCACTCAATCAAATTTTTACTTAAACCATCTGGTGGGATCGTCAGCTCTTCTACTTCCTTCAGGGTTGTTGCGATCTTCTCGGTAGGTCATTTTATTATCACCCCTCCACTTGATGAAAATCTAGAAAAATATCCACCCTCCCTGCTAATTCAACCCCCCCCCTACTATTAAGCACAAAAGAATAGTGGAGGAGATGGATCATGCGGAGTCCATTTTCGGCTCGCCTCTTTTCAATTTTTGCAGCCTCATCTTCGTTCTCTTAAGTCGGCGGGAAGCAAATGGCCTCAACTGTAGCTTCTGGCTTATGAGCTTCAATAAGAAAAATGCCGATAATGAGTGAAAGCTCTCGAAAAATCGGAAGCCCGAAATCTGCACTTAAATCAGCTTCAAATGATGTTGATTTACAGCTTGAGTATGATCGTCAAAACGCTGATCTTGGCACTCAGTTGAGTTCAGGGCCTACTTCTGTCAGATCAGGTACTGCTTTTAATCTTACGGTTGATGAATAGAATTCAGGGGCGATATTAATTTTACACGCTTGATGCCTTGCAAGTAGTAGTATGTATGAGGTTGGAGACATTCGCATGAAGTACTAACTTCGTAATATGCGCGTGGACGTTACATGGTCCTGTGTGAAGTCAACACATGGCTTATACGAATGGACCTACTCAACACACGGACTGTTATACTATAACTTATAGCTGGAATCCTAGCGAAAGTATTTAATCAAGCATTATTGTCTAAAACTATGGCAGAAGGTAGATAAATCTTTGCAGTTAGCATCCACAGATTCTAGCAAGCATTTTTGTCGAAAAGTGGTTTGTCATTTGAACTGGTGTAGTGGCCAATGAAATTCGCCAAAACTTCCTAACTTATAAGTGGCAAGTTTTTATAAAGGTTGGTACTTGCCACAGATCTGTTGCAGAAGGGATCTTGAATACAGATTGGCTGGAAAGGTACTAACTGTAATCAAAACTTAGTTTCAATTTATTAAAGTTGATCATTTCCATTTCTTTTTCAGTTGAAGTAAGTCGGAGTGGAGACAACGACTTTCATTATCCACCTGTTCTTGGCAGCCAGCCCAATCTCTATCCAGGATTTGTTTCCAGTTTGCTTTATACTGTAAAAAGAGTTCCATTGCCTGAAGAGCTCTTTGAGCAATTTGAACGTATCCTTTACATCTCTTGTTTTTTTGGAATGTTTTACAACAAAAAGTTAATGAAATCTTCAAGACTACAGTAAAGTTTCATTGTATTTCATTTCCCAAGAGGCAAATTGTTTCCAAAAATCAAAGAGGAGAAATGATAAGGCTGTCAATTCTCTTAGGGATACCAAGGAAAGGATATTTCATGTTCATATGTTAGTGGAAAGCTTCTGCATCATTACAGCTTACATGTTTATTTTAAATAAGAATCATGTCTATATAAGAATCATGTCTATGGGCAGGCTGAGATTTAAACGATAACTTGCAAGAATGGTTTTTACTAGAAAACTTTTTATCAAACTAGCAAGAAAATAGAATTAACATCCATTAAATTCCTCATAAAATCTGAAAATCCTTTTTCTTGCATCACAATTGCCTAATCTGTGTTATTATTGTCATTGGTAAGTCTTTGAATTTAAGAAACATTAAAGGTTGGATTTGACAAAATATTAAGTCCAGGCTGAAGCCAGAGAGTTTCTTATAGAATGCATGTAGTGCAATAAATTTCAGTATACTGTTAAAGGTATGAAACCTCCTAGCAAGGTATTGTTCATGCGTATATTGCTTTTGCAGTTATGCTATTCAATACAATGTTATAATATAACATTAGTAACAAGTATTTTGTGTTAATGTTTTCTCTTAATAAGCTGAAAGATGCCCAAGCAAATATTACCATGGGACTTTTTGCTGAAATAAGCAGGGCATGGCTGGCCATTGATAGTGATATTTATGTGTGGAACTTTGAAGATGGGTAATGTTTTTATTTCTCTTCTCTAGAGACACCAGAGTGATAGTAGAGTAAGGTGAAACGAAAGGCAAATGGCACTTACTCCCACACCCCCTTTCTGTTCTCTTTGGTCTTCCTTGTCAATTTAATTTCTGTGCTTTATTCTTTCTTCATGTTGATTTTAAAATAGGTTTCCTAGCTATTTACAGCTCTCATATTAGAATTAATGGTTCTGACTTCATGGTGCTACTGAGCCCCAATGTAATGTTGGCCCTGACTAGGCTCAGTGCCATATTGCTAATTGTGTTAATTGAGAATATTGATCCCCTATCGTGTAGCTATATTGTCTAATTGTATCATTCAGTTTGTGCCTGCTATGTCATGTCCTGTCCATGTACTTGTTGATTAGTGTGACTCATGTTAAGTACTATATGTGAATGCAATGTAGAATAGAGTCAGTTTTGAATTGAAAGTCATAGAAATAAACTGTAGTTGTCATTTGGGCGTAACTCATTCTGAGCTGGAACATGCCACACCAAGTTATCAGATTTGCTCAGCCCTAATAAGAGCCACAACACCTAATAAGAGTTACAACACCCCTGGATAATATCCACAACTAAAAAATGCAATAGTTTCATTTCACAGACATATTTTGTGGCATTTGAGCTGAGACTGATTGTAGTTTTCAATTTTGTGTTCAAATGGCCTTAGGATAGTCATAGTTGTTTGCTCCCTGGGGTATTGTTCTAGTAGTATTGTAGTATGTAATTTTGTCACTATTGTAAATTTGTACTGTAACTTTTATGGATATAAAAAAAGAATTAATGGAAAAATTTACTGTGAGACTAAGGGTGGTTGATTATATATATTAATTTAATGTTAGTTTTTTGTTATATGCAGGAGTGATGTTGCATATTTTGATGCACTTGATGAAGTCATCCTTACAGCTGGATTGATCACCCCTAAAAAAGGTACCAGTAGTTGTAGGGTTTAGGAAAGATTTTAACTCTCCTAATGTTCAATTATAATTTTTACCAACACAAACACAGACATCACATTTATGCTTATTTATGTATTAGATTTAGTTGCAAATTTAATATCTAATTGTGGCTTGTTTTCTATCCTGTTTTCAGGCATTTTCCAAGAGCACATAGCATTCTTGCTATGCATTACAACACCATTCAATATTGTTATACTTGGTGTAAGTTTTGCAGATAGTTTAGGTATGACATGGTTTCTTTAAATTTTACCATGCTATTTTATCATCTTGGTATTGCAGCCTCAAATTCCTCTTTTGCATATTTCATTTCTAAATATTCTAGATGAACAGGGCTGCCAGGGGACTTTGAAGATGTTGGGGGAAAACTGAGACACAAGGGCTCCCACAAATGAAACAGGCAGAAGATAGGGGGTCTTGGAAGCAGGACTGCTGCATTTCTGTAGTTGCACCCTTTTGGTTAGCTTACAATGCACTACAGAATATTTCTTGCAGTCAAATGTTTGAGAAATTCACTGTTACTGATATAAATTTGTTCCATTCTTCTGTTCTTTTTGGGTTTTAATCTCAAAAATTTGTGTAATTTTTTATACCAAGTGCCTTTTTCTTTCATGTTTTGGTATTCTTAGAACATGGTATTCAACCCTTCAGATATTGTTTCATATCCTCAAAGAGAATATGATGCATCATTTGAAACAATGAGGCTGACTACTGTGTATACATTGCAGTTGACTAGGAAAATGCCAATATTCAATAGCACTTTTAGAGAATGCTTTACTCATGGACTTTTTTGTCTTTATGATTTTGTTGCTAACAATCCAACACATTTCTAGGTGGCAGATTATACGGAGAAATGCATTTACAACCACAGCCACTTTTCACAGTTCCAACTGACAGTGTCTTTATGTCATCAGTTGCTGGTCTTTGGAATGGCAGGATCTTTCTCAGTGGTGCTGATGGATGTTTTTATGAACTTGCCTACCAGGTATGATCTTTATGTTTTTGATAACAACAATGGGTGTTTTTGATAATGTCTTATTTTGAATGAGATGAACTAATTGCCATATCAGATCCTTTAGTAGAAGTGCAAGAGGAGAGGATTGGGTTGGTTCATGGCTAGAGTTTGTAAAAAAGGGGCCTACTTTGCCAAAAGTAGCTAGATTGAAAGTGAAGAATTTGTACACAACAATTTGGCTGTTTTGGATTAGTTGTTTTGTTTTTATGTAAATTTGTGATATATTACTTTGATATTTGAGACTATCAACATCCTAACTATTACTTTGAAATATTTGTGGTGTTATTACTTCAGCTCATTTATGCATCATTTGTCATTTTCCAATCATTCTTGTATCATTTAGGCCCAAAGTAGCTGGTTTAGACAAAAATGCAAAAAAATAAATCATTCTTCAAGCTGGGCTTCTCTTCTTGTCCCACAATTTATTTCTAAAGTTTTCACTACAGAAGGTAATTCTTTGTTTGTCTTTACTTAAAAGTGTCAATGTTAATGTCAGCTTTTCTGGAGTTTGCAAATTATTTTTGATATTTGATATGCTTCTGATGCTTTGTAGATGTGCAGATGTAGCACTCCACTTTCTATTTTGTTGACTTGAGATTAGCCTGTATACAGACTCAACTGGTTTACATGAACACAGAGAGTTGAGATGAATTCGAAATTATTTCTCCAGTTTCCAGTAGAGTCTGTGCAACAGTGGCAAAATGCTTGCCTGCTTCCATCAGCACTTTTTCCTACAGGAAATGATTTCACACCGCATGCCATTTGTCATGTACTCAAACAGGATATGACACAAGCTGTGCAAATATAGATAGACAAAAGACCTGTGCTAAGTGCTAGCATATTTATAACATGGCATTACAAGGCATGTGCTCTTTTATGTTGTAATGCAGTAGAAACAGTGCCACCATAAATCAGAATTGGGTCCCAAAACCTGGGAATTGCATGTGACCATGGACAAGCTTTTTGCTGCTGCTGCACTGACTCTGCAGGAAACTGGAGAAATGGTTTTGAACTCAACTCAACTAATCTCTGCTCAAGTAGACCAGTTGAGTCTGTACACAGGCTACTTAAGATTGGCTGGAGTATGATTAGTATTTGCACTTTTTTGACCATTCCTGTCAGTTCTGTAGGGTATCAGATCCTTGTCCAATGTTATATTATGTGGAAAATATAATTTTTTTGAATTTTTAGATCCAATATGTCAAATTGCTGTTGATAATACAAGGAATATTTTATATGGAAGAACAAAGTCTGGAAGTATACAAGTAAGTTGTTTTTTACATCTTAACATCATTTTTTACATACTATATTTTAGCAATATTTTTTCATGATGTTGGTACTTTTTGTCCTCATCTGTAAGTTCAGTTATTTTGTAATTTCTTCATTTATTTACATTTTTGAACATATGCCATAAAATGGACTGTTGCACATTTACTAATATTTAGTGTTAGCAATTTTGGGTTTTGTGGCAAATATTGAATGTTAGTAAACTCCCATAGAAGAGAGCACTTCCTGAAGATTTCTGTGTTATTGCTGTATGGCATTTTTACATGTTCTATGATTTGTTTTTCTGAACAGGTTTATTATGCAGGACTGGATGGTTCTGGGATGCAGTTTGTGACATGCATGAGTTCACACTCCATTACATCATCTGTAACCAGGTAAGATCCTAAATGCTTCTTTATCACCCCATTCTTCACAGAGTTTATATGGTCAGGGAAATTCAGTGGAAAAGTTTCCTTTTCACTTAGGCCACGGAATTTCAGGGAATGTCAGGGAAATTCAGCCAAACTTGCAATAGTCAGAGAAAAATAGCATTTCTTACTGTAAAATATTTTGGTTTTAATCATCACTAAAGTGTTAGATTTTTTAATTTACATTTAAAGTTTATCCTCCTCTATGTTTTATCTTTAATTCGCAGTTTGATCAATCTAAGAAAACTTTTGATCAGTTTTGTCATTTACAGTCACTAGTCAAATGTCAATGGAGAAAGGTTGTTTCTACAGAAAAAATCAAAGGAGAAATATGATTTTTGCAAAAAAGTCAGGGAAAGCTTGTGGTTTTCAGTTGAAAGTCTGGGGAGTTTTTGTCAATAAGTCCATATATGGCCTGCTTCATCGCAAAGTAGGAATTTGCTTAGTTGTTGTGGGTTCTCATGTGCAATAGGCCCTAGCTCAAGCCACATCTATAGAGTTTGCTAAATACTTGTTTGCTCTCCATCCAAGATAATGTAGGGTTGGTGTACAGGGGAGAAAACAATGCTATGAAAATTAGGGAAGCATCAGGGAATGTAATCTAGAAAATCTTGTGCTTTTAGCCTCCAGAACTTTTTATCACAACATTAATCAAATTTCTGTCAATACCTACTTTTCAATTTAGACATTATTTTCCTCAGAGTGTTTGAGAAAGGCTATGCTAGAAAAGTAATTCACATTGCTCCAATTTCAAAAGCTGAGTCAATAAGCATACACCTTGTGGCAATAACAGAAACAGGTTAGTTTCTTACTGATTAGTCAGTAACCATATTACTTTGCAACTATGTGACTTATTTTTCCTTGTATCTTCAGTTTCCTGGATTATGTAATTTAATATGGCATGCTTGTAAATATCTTTATTGTAGATGATTCTTTTCCATGTCTTTGATGTATTGATGATATAGCCATAGTTTTCCAACCTAATGATTCTCCTCTTGTGCTGTATTTACTATTTTTCTGTTATTGCATAACTGCTATTTCATTCATATCAGATAGTTATATATCTTGTTCAATTGCTGTTTTATTCTTGTTCAATTTATTTTCAATTGGTGCTAAACTTATCTCCAAATTTTTTCAACTGATCTTCAATTGTTTTTAGCTGATTTTCAACTGATCTTCAATTGTTTTTAACTGATTTTCAACAGTTTTCAATTGTTCTTCAACTGTTTTTCAATTGGTGCTCAACTGTTCTTCAAATGTTTTCAGCTTACCTTCAATTGTTTTCAACTGATCTTCAACTGTTTTCTACTGTTCTTCATTTGATCTTCAACTGTTCTTCAACTCTTTTTAATTGTTCTTCGACTGTCTTCAACTGTTCTTGAATTGTTTTTAACTGTTCTTCAACTGTTCGTCAAATGTGTTTAACTGTCCTTCACTTAGCGTAAATAATGTTTTAAAACCAGATTCTCATGGATTTGGATCCAGTTTGTGATTCCCTTATTTTCACTTATTCTTTCAACTGCTTTTCAATCTTAATTCAAATTTCATTTTCTGTGGACTGTTTAACTATTTTGACCCTATTCTCTTCTCTTTTTTTATTCAATTTTTGATTACTCTCAGTTTTTTACCTAATATTAGCATAACCTTCCTTCCTTTACCACCAGTCTAGTTTTCATCAAGTGTTCTTGATTATTTCTGCTCTTTAATTACCAAATTTTTTCTGTTGCTGCCAACATGTCTGATGCGTATTTCCCTTTTTAGGTTTGCGACTGTATTTCTCAACTATGAGCTCAAGTCAGACTGACGAAACCCCCAGTACATTACGCTTAATTCACGTTAGATTACCCCCTGGATTCACTCCATCAGGGTCCACCGGTAAACCAAACAAGATTCATCAGGCGTTTTACAGGCAGGGTAAGTTCCACTTATGGCACTAGTAGTGAATAAGTTACACTTTGGACAACATTTATAATTTTTGACATACAGCTACTGATTTGAAGATTCCATGGAAAACATCAAAAAATGGCCTAAAATCGTTCTCATGTCGAGTTGCGAAACTCTGGAATAGCCTACTAACTGAAGCAAAGCAGTCGCCTTCTGCTTGTGCTTTTAAAAGCAATTTACAGTGGACTGGGGATCCTAGTGATTGGATTGTTGCTATCCTTATGTATACCTGCTTGACTTTCACAGCTCTTATGATGGTCAGCCCTTATTCAGCTTAGGAAATGGGCAGCTTTAGTTTTCAGATCGCTAGGGGAATTCTCAGTTTATTCATTTTATATTACTATTTAAGAAAACTTCTTTACTTAGTATTTTAGCTTTAATTTTTGATTAGGCTATTTATTTATTCTAGTTTTGAAATAATTTGAAGTATATAAGTGTTTAACGGAGGCCATCTTGAAAATCAGGTGAAACTGAAAAGCAACCCTCCTTAATAATCTAAATTGAAAAAATGAAAATGAATTAGTTGACTATCGAGTTATGATGCTTCAATTTTTGCCACTCTCAGTAAGCTACAGCCAAGTTCTGCTGTTTCCAGGCCATTTACATCACATGCATATCGAAAATTGAGCATTTCATTAAGACCTTTACTGGGGATTGTTCTCAATTTTCTCTCCATTTTCAGTGGTTCTGAACTCTGTTCTATTAACTTAACTCTATTAACGCTTATGATATGTAACACTTCTCGATATGAGGATGAGGATGGTTCTTTACATACCGGGTGTTTTTATAGAAACATGCCTATAAGAAACATGAGGCTGAAATTAGGCAGAAATTAAGAAAAATTTAACAAACACAGGCAGGCTGATCTTCAAATGTCTTGAAAGACGTGTTTTCACAAGACAATTTTTGATCAAACTACAAACAAGATGGAAAGAACGTCCATTACATGCTCCACAAAACCTGAAAATTTTCTTGTATCACAGTTGCCTAATCTGGGTTGCTGTTTTTATTGTAAGTTTCAAAGATAAAAGAAACAAGAAATATGGATTTGGCAAAATATTAAGAAACATCTAGATTAGTGGCAAAAAGTATGTTTCTTATAAAAAACGTGTATACAAAATCTGTCTCCCTGTGGTGAATATTTGTTTTTAGTTCCACTGTGTGCCACTGGAAGATTTTTTTGTACTGGAATCCAAGTTCATAGGTAATATCACGATGTTCGTGAGAAATTTAGCAGTTATTTGGATTTTTTGTTTCAATTTCAGATTTTTCAGCTGTTTTCTTTCATATCTTTCAGAAAATGTGAATTATTTGCAGGTATCACGCTGATGATAGAAAACGCATCTGAAGAAAACGACAAGCTGTGGTGTTTAAGCCAAGAATCTTTCCCTTTCCAAGATAGTGTCAAAGAAAGCCAGGTGTGTTTGGATTGTCGTTTTGTCATTATGCAATGCTCTGAAGACTGGCTTCGGTTTTTTAAATACACATTTTTTGTTTTATAAGAAAATCATCATTTTCCCTGAGCGTCAATTTTCTTAACTTTTCCCGAAATTGAGCTTGAGATTTTCTTAAATTTTCCTTAATTTTTACTGAAATAAACTGGCTGAAATGGATTAAACATTTGTTACTAACATTGCACACTTGAATTTGAATTCCATCTTTAACATTTTGAATGCAATAACGACGAAATATCGATTTTTGGCCAATAAAACACTAAATGTTGGAAATTGAGCCTCATGATTTTCTTAAGATTTTCTTAAGATTTTGACGGTTTGGGCATCATTTTCTTATAAACTTTTTTCTTATAAAAGAAACGTGTATGGTTTATAATCAGGGTGTCCACTTCGGCTGGAAAAGCTGGAAATGTTGGAAAAGCTGGAAAGTGAGCCCTTTTTCAGAAATTGGCTGGAAAAGCTGGAAAACAATAGGTTTTTCTCCTGCTTTTACTGGAAGAGCTGGAATTTTATTTTTAAGCCTTATCATGATTATCAGCATTATTAGTTGAAAAATGATCTTATCGAGAAATAGGATTGAAGAAGAAAAGATTGTTCAATATCATGTGGGACAGGCCTTTTTCACCAAGTCGACCCAAGATTGGACGTGTTTCCTATGTTTTGCCAGGGGTGGTTGGTAGATCCTTGCCCTCGAGGGTTGGGTTTCTGGAAGGCATTGAATTTATATAGAAATTCCAATTTATTGGAAATTTTAAGCTAACTCAATACTTTGTGACCGTAGTCGGACAGCATTTACAATGGCTGAAATTTCATATCAAAATTCATGGTATGGCGGGAAAACGATTTGCTTTTTCACCCCAAAGGGCTGGAAAAAGGTCACTTTCTCTGAAGCTTTGGCTGAAATTTCAACTTTAACTCAGTGGACGCCCTGATAATTTGAAACTTATGAAAAATGAAATAAAAAAGAAGGTTCCAAGTCCAGGTCGGGCTGTTGCAGGCATTGCTGCCCTTGGCCTGCCACATTGAGATCGCGAATAAGTCCTCTCCATTGCTGAATAGTCTTTATTTCTTGTCCTCATGTGGATACGAGGCTGAATTTTACAGGGATCGCCACACCCTAACTCTTCTCCTTTATCCGGGCTTGAGACCGGCTCTAATGTCCCCACTTAGATCGGGTAACAAACAGAGAATTGTATAATGAACTCATTTTTGCATGTTAAAATCCAGAGTTAAAATGCAAAAAATATTTCCTTTACCTTGTTCTGTCACTTGAGTACTCCATTGATTGGTTACCTTCTATATTTAACACCTGAAAATTTTACCTACCAGTTCGTATTTTTCTTATCTTTTTGCTTTTCTTTTTCTTATATCTTTTGAATATGTTCATAGTTTAGTTACGTTCCAGAAGCAAAGTTTTATCTGATGCTCTCTTGTTTGCATAACAGCTATATAACTAACTTTTAATTTTGTTTAATTTGCTAATGCATTTATACAACTTTTTCCTTCTCTGGCTTGTTCATCCATAGTTTTCCTTTATTTATGTTCTCCATTCATTCTTTTATTTCATTGTTTGTTCTTATATTGGGAAGATGACATTCGCCAACGAGGCTCAAGTAAGGAATATCATTTAGATGCCAATTCCTCAGTATAATCATTCTCAATCATTGTAGTTGTCTTTTTGGATCAAGCTTCAAACATGGCCTAGAAGGACTCCATTTAACGCAGAAGTAGGACGTTTATGCAAAAGGATTAATTAGTTACCACGTATATTCATATGGATGGGGCTAGCATAGTGATTACAGCACTTGAGTATTGATTAAACATCTTGCCTAACTAGCAGTCCCTACGCACAGTAGTATACAGGACCCTAACTTTCTCTTCACCTTTAGTGATTATGTGGCAAGGATCTGTATTTAGCATTCGAAAATTGATATCTTTGTGTTTTCACTAGGTTGATTACACCATCGAAGGGAGAACTTGGTGTGCGACAGAAATCCCTGATAATAATTATCCTTATCATATTCCTGAAGTATTTTTCACGTGCGTTTGGCCAGAACCGGCAGCAATTGTCAACCAACATGTATTTCCTCAACGAAGATTTGTATTGCTTAGTCCTAAGGTATGTATTTGCTCTGCAATGGCTTTAATTACCTCTTGATCGTTTAGGCTGCAAAGTTTCTTTCCTATTCGATGCCATTTTACACCATTATTATGGAATGATATGCCTGTTGATATAAGAGAGGCCTCAACTTTCAAATGCTTCAAAAAGAAATTAAAAGCACATCTATTGTCTGATCAAAAATAATAACTGAAAACACGACCCCCTGGAAGAGCAAAAATATTAGTATTACTTGCCATTATGCCTGTTAATTTTTTTCTTAATATATTATTTAAAGTGTATATATGCATATGTAATATTTTAGTTGCTGAAGGGCTATTTTTTGTGTATATATAATCGATTACATTACATTAATATAAATAGGAAAAACGTTGACAATATGTGCAATGGGTTATCAGAGACACGCAGAGGTCTTAGGAACTCAGTAAGAATGGGGTCACATCTTGGCTGTCGCTCCATGTAATATTTATTTGATATATTCGCCATCCCTCCCCTGTTTATCTTCCATATATGTCCCGTTACTACACTAGTAGAGTATCGAAACTTTACGCCGTAATGGATTTGTCGCAAATAGCCTGGCTTGCATCGGATATGTCTTCAAAGTAATGGTGTTGTTGAAGAAACAAGAAAATAAGATCAATCATGACTCCTATTCAACCGCTGTTCTACTCCTGAAATTTTATTCCCAAGCTACGTGTTCCTTCATCAAAGTTCATATCATAACAGAGAAAACTTGTTGCTTGGAATCTCTGGAGGCACTCCTTCACGACCTCAAGAATTTGGGGCCTTTTGGAGCTTTCGTAACTCCAACCTACATCGGTTAGCATAGGCATCAAATCTTGATTGGCTAACAAAGGAATCACCATCGAAGGATTCCTGCCAGTAGTGTTGCGAGAATTCGTTCGAGAAGCATTTTTTGGTACTAAATATTGTACTTAATTTGCGAAAATACTGATAGCACATAGTTTCGAGTAATTGAAAAATATTTTACAAGCATATTCAGAAGGCTTCAATTAATATTTCCAGATTTAAATTTATACTTTCTCAGCTACTTTTTCGTAACATAGCGTTTACATTTGGGCACATAATTTGCCTTTCCATCAATTAATTTGCGTCTTTTCAGGGCAGCCACATTCTATCAGCCCTTCTACCCTTTGAACAATTGAGAAATCTTTTGATAGCAAGTGGATGTGGAATATCTGACACAATAGAAGCATTCTTCAAGTTTTACGGGGTTTGTTTCTCTGTTTACTTCATACTTCCTTATTTCCTACATTTTTTGATATTTCCTGTCCAATCATCGTAAGTCCTTAGTAGATCAAAACTTAATGAATGTTTGGGACCGTTGAGTCCTAAATATATGAAAATGCAGTTACGAGTTTTGATCCCTTGCGATTAATTTTTTTTCTCTATAGCTGTCTCTTTGTATCTGCTCCACAGGTGGTTCAGTCTTGTGCCATGTGCCTCGTCTTGATTTGTCAAAGCCCTGAAAGTGAAAAAGAGGTGTGTAAAGCCAGTGTTTGTCCATTAATTTGTTTTTAAGTTGTAAAGACTTTGACTTTTTATACTTGAGTTAACAGCTAGCTTGAGCTACAGCCACAGAGCTTGTACAGTCAGGGAAACTTTTAAGGTTTTAAGGAAAGTCAGAGAAAATCAGGGAGAATGAAGGAAAAGCAAATAACTTTTTCTATAGTCTGGAAATATATATGTTTTCCTGACAAAATCGGGGAATTTTTATTCTCTTGAATCTCTGTGTAACCCCAACTAATGACTGTACATGACACATGGCAGTATTGACAATTTAGTTGAATAGTAGGGTGTAAAAAGATGAACCTTGAAGTGCATTAAAAAATTTTATATTTAGCATGCTTGGATAAGTTTTCCCAGACTAAAGTTCAAAAGGAGTTTTTAGATACGAAATGTTTTTGATACTTAGTCAGGAAAATACATAGCATTTTTAAATAAAATCAAGGAAAAATGTATATATTCATCCTATTATATATTCATCCTATTATATATTCATCCAGGGAAAACTGTAGAAATTATACAACAAATCAGGGAACGTTTTGCCACAAAAACTGTACGAACCTTGACCCATTAGGAGATCACACACGAATATTATTGAATACTTATAGTCATGAAAACCTGATAAAATTTTGATCAATCTTGCACTGTTTGAGCAAAAGTAATCTGCACATATTTTATATTGTCTTGCGTCTCTTCATATTTTCCCGCGTCTCTCCATATTCTCCTGCGTCTCTTCATACTGTCCTGCGTCTCTTCATATTGTCCTGTGTCTCTTCATATTGTCCTGCGTCTCTTCATATTGTCCTGTGTCTCTTCATATTGTCCTGCGCCTCTTCATATTCTCCTGCGTCTCTTCATATTGTCCTTTGTCTCTTCACATTGTCCTGCGTCTCTTCTAGATCGTAAACTGGGCTGTGCAGGCTTTCTTCAAATATGACACACAATCAATTTCAACGACACAGAGTCAAACAGCACCTAGCCAGCCCGGCGCAACTGTAGCTGACGTCACTACCAATGTATCTGATACTAGTTTCCTTTTTAACGGGCCAGCGCCATCTGGAAGTTCTCACGGTAGCTACCTGGCTTCACCCGTCCTCAGGAGGTATTCTTTTTTCGTATTCCTTCCACGTCATTTCCTCCTCCTTCAAAATGTACATGCGTAAGTATTTTGTTTAGTTTCGGTACTTTGCTGTGATGGGCGAGGTGGCATAGTGGTTAGAGCGCATGCCTCCTCTGCGGATGGTCTACGGTTCGAGTCCGACTCTATGCCCTGACTGAATTCTCGCTCAATGCTCACCCAGCAGCGAATGGGTCCCTGGTGGCAATGCTGGGGAGATAAAGGCGGTGAGGAAAGGACTGGCCACCCTACCTCACATGCCGATGGCTCAAGTTAAGTGTCCTCTTTATCAGGCATTCCACTACGTACGAAAGTATAGAGGACTACCTTCACTTTACTTTGCTGTGATTGCTACAGCAACACTTTGCCAAATGTACCTTATAATGTGATAAGATCTTTGCAGTTTCTTAATTCTGCAGTTTAAGTTTTGCTGGAACAGGGTTTGTATAAGACACCTAGAAACCCTGGAAAATTGGCTAATTTTGGCAAATGTCAGAGAAAGTATGGAATAGTTAAAGATCGTTTTTTGAATTACTAGAAGTTCGGTGAGAAGCCAGAGAATTCTAGTATACCATCTTGTTGTGGAAAATTACCCAAAGCTGCTCCGTGCCCAAAGAACTCTCAGTGATGTTAAGAAGCTCTCTGGTTTGTTACATTACAAGTATCAGAGTTTAGGAGGTTTATGTTACATATGTTACAAGCATGCTAGTGGCAATGTTGACAGAATCTCTTCAGAAAAGATGGCAACGTGACTCAGATATAAAACCATGCAAGCGTCAAAACTTTCCATGCATTATCGCAAAAGTTTACTTCGAATAACAGGAAAGGGGGTAGCATACCCTTTGGCATCGAATAGTAGAGGGATCCCCGATTGCAGATTTTAGAAAAGTTCACCGCCCATTTCCATTTATTAAGCACCCTCCCCAACTAAGCAATTTTGAAGAAAATCCATACTAACGTAAAGATTTCACAGCTTTAAAAAGGATAAAGTAAAAGTAAAAGTAGTCCCGTATACTTTCGTACGTAGGGGAGTGCCTATTAGAGACGAAACTTATCCTGAGCCATCGGCATGTGAGGTAGGGTGGCCAGCTCCTTTCCTCGCCGCCTCTATCTCCCCAGTGTTGCCACCAGGTACCCATTTGCTGCTGGGTGAACAGTGAGCGAGTGTTCAGTCAGGGCATCGAGTCGGGTTCGAATCGTAGACCTTCCGCATGGGAGGCATGCTCTCTAACCACTATGCTACCTCGCTCATTTGAAAAGGATAGCTAAATAAAACACTTGGCTTTGTGAACGCAAATCAATATTAACAACTAAGGAAATCAAAACAAACTATATACCTTATATTTATGCAATGCTAGCAACTAATTGCAATAATGTTGAAATGCTTGGGTCCCCATACTGTCTATTGAACATTGACCCCCATCTATTAACAGCCCCATAATTTATGTTTTTTGCAAAAATGCTAACCCCCTCTTAACTGTACCCCACCTACCATTCGCTGCCAGAGTATCTTTGAAGATGGTTTCTTGAAGCGATATTCAGTGTCATAAATGGCCAGGGAAAATCATATGACTTTAGCGATAGGTCAGGGAAAAGCCAGAGAAAATCAGGAATCTTCATCTGAAGAATCTTTTATATATCCTGTATAGCCTTAGATTTCCGTTCGATTAATATAGCTATAGCTAGCTCACATTTTCGTATAAAATATTGTTCTCTTTGTTGTCTTTTTTTGGTTAAGCAACGCTACCCTGTCACAACTGCACTCTTCATGATATGCCTCGAAAATTAGTTAGCTGGCAACCTTTGTAGCTGTTGATATTTGTTATTTACTTAATTTCTGAGAGCTAGTTCATGCGATGAGCCTTAGGTGACCCGAACCTATTATGGCATTGGTTCAACAATGGCGCGGCCGAAAGGGATGAGCCAGTGTTGAATCAATGAATAGCGTGATTGTGGCTCGAGCCGATGCTTTTGTGTGGTTTCATACGCTGAACCGAAGATGAACTCAACTACTGAAATTGCTAAATGCATAGGTTCGGCTCATCTACGGCTCATCGTATGAACTACCTCTGACTTCACTCAAATACAGCTCTGAATTTAACATATTATGTCAATTAACTTCAGGCAGGAGACACAGACACTTGCATCGAACTTCATTACTTCAACACCAGCAGTGGGGCAAGCTCTGTTGCCGCCTAACGTCTTTTCCGGAAAGCATGGTGGAATCGCTTTGTACCTAGCTAGAATTCTAAGGTGAGATTTTTTGCCTTCTCTTGTATATTTCAGGTGACAGAAACTTGCCATTCATCTTCATCTATCATTTCTTAAATGTTTATCAATCTTCGTGTAAATGTAAGCAAGATGTTTGATATAATTCCTATCTTGCGTGTTTGGTTAGTAAATACACAAAGATGTTTTCAATGTTGAAATTTTTTTCTTTTTCAAAGTCCTTCTCTCATTGGCTGACGTGTTTTCATCTCCATTTCTATAGGCCGGTGTGGAATCACCCACTTGTTTTTGTTCATTATGCAAATGAGCGGACTCAGCAGGTGGCCTCTTTTTCATTCATATATTTCTATCGTTTTTTATCTTTTCTGTCTTTCTAGCATCTCCAATGCTTCTACTGAACAGAATTAGCGACATTGTCTCGCACAAACACGACTTGTTTGTTTATGAATTTATACCACTTTTAGTGACTAACTCTGAAGATTATTTTCCAAGTTTTCAGAAGAAATTTATAAACAATTTACGCATGTCGTTTCATAAAATTTTTATACTTGATAAAGTTACGTCATTTAAAACTAGTAAACTTCAGCGGCTGGACGATGGCATACATTTGTTTTACTTCGCATTGATTTGTAAAAGATATTGTTCATATAGTGATTGTTGTCGTAAAAGTCATGCTTGTCGCGATGGCCAATATTCCTACAAGATTTGCCAACTTATTTTGTTCAGTGATAAACGTAACATTGAACATTTTGAGCTTTGCAGCCAAATATTACACACCTCTCTAGAACTTAGAATAATTTTTGTTTCCTTAAACAACTAGGAATAAACTTTCGGTGTTGATCTCTGCATTGCGTACCCCTTTCTCTCCCTTTTCCCGACCTGATTATCTATATCGATGAGCAGTTTACAAGCATTCCAACTTGTCAAATTTACCATTAATTGCTCTGTTTGGAATTGGTCGAAATTCTGTAAAAAACTTTTTTTCAGTTTTTCACTTTTATGTCAACTAAAGTCCATCACTAGCTTATTAGATCGCCCATTTCTTGTTCTAATTTGCTCATTGCACTTTCAGTTGATTAGTCGACTTTCAAGGGAAGATCTTTCATGGTTCATAGAAAGCCTTCGAAAATTAAGAGATTTTATGGAACGCTGTTCTAGAATAGATGCTTTTGGGTATGTAATATTTGATTTGAAAATTTTAGTTAAAAAATCTGCCATTTATCTGAAAATAACTGCTGCAATCTTTGTCCCATGCGCAATAGAATTCTGTTCCATCTCTTTTGCATTTTCAAGACACTTTTGTTGTTGGAGTCCATCCATGCTTATATTCACTAATGAGAGACTGTTCACTGGCACTCTCCCTTCTCGTTCTTTCATCTTCCGTACTCGGTATTAGCATTAGACAACTCTCATCCTTGTGGTGCCGTCGTAAAGCTGTAGGAAGGGTGGCTGTGTTGTTGGCAATATATATGGCCACACCCACAGCCACGCCCACTCTTGAATTTCTGGCAATGACTTGTTTACTACTGCTGTACATGTGAAGATATTGAACGAAGGAGAAAGCCAGCATAGGGTTGTAGCATTGTGCTTCAATTGATGGGAGTGTACCTTTCCTCTTTCCTCCTTTTGCAAGTAGATAGTTATGAAATTTTCTAGCCTAACAAATGTTTAATAAAGGGGGGCTAAACTTCCTAAAATTTCTCATGATTTTAACAGGGGGCTGAGCCCCACCTGAACCTCCTCCGTGACACGCCTACTTCACCCTGAACTGCTGTTCCATAAAGTCACTGCTTCTTCTAATGAATTATCCAGAACAGAGTGAATCGTTTATTTTTTTGAAACGTAGCTTAAATATGCTGTAACATTGTCAACGGTAGTACGCAGATGCTACTGTACTGCAACTTTTGTAATGGTATTAAATAGTACAGTAAAAATCCGCATATAAGAAACTACAGTTTTGAATTGATCCTGTTCAATTTCCTATTTGATGAGGTAATTCCATTTATCAGAGTGCTGGCTCTTAATACAGGGTCCAGAAATTGCCAGGGAAAATAATAGTTGACAATTCAGCACTGAAATACTGGCAATATAGTTAGCCACCCAAAGCTTTGTGATTAAAAACATAGGTTTGAACCTGCCTATCGTAAAACGTGTAATAATGGAAAACAATCATATATCATTCAATTAAACTACAATTAAATATCTCACTATTACAAAGCAGTTTGTAATTGGCTAGCCTGAGTTACAATACATGCAAAAGTGTAAATATCAATTGTTGTATATAAGACAAAACAAAAAGAAAACAAATGTGCTAAAAGCAAAGTAGATCTGGGTTGTTCCATGGTTTGTCTCTGCAACAGAAGATGTAGTAGGTTGTTCGAATTGATATTGTAGATAGTTTAGAAATGAGAAAGCGTTTGTGTTGGTTGTCGATAGAGAGAGAATCACACATTTTAAGAAAAGAAAGGCGAGTTAGCATAGATCCCAAGAGAGCTCATTGAGAGATTTACAAAGGTGACAGATTTGTATTCAAGAACCTGTTTCTCATGTATCATATTTCGAGCATCCATGAATGGGATTGATTTGTAAATAAGCTTACGTTATTTACCAGTATAAAAAACGAACAATTAATAGATTAAAATAAAAATTTCAGGCCCTAGGTATATGAAGGTTTTTGTATGCGGCTTTTTACTGTAACACACCTAATTTTTGATTCATTGTGATATGAGTAGTTTCTGTCATGATGACATGACTGCACTCTTCTGTTACAGCTCACCAATGGTTGCTAAAAGTAGGCGAACAACATTACTTGGAAAGAGAAAAAACAGTAAGATTACTTGTTTGTTTTCAATTTTTAACAGACGCAGTGCTTAAATTGTTCACTTGTCTTAGCGAGTAGAATTAGCCAAAAGCCGAGTAAAGATTCCTATCCCCTCAGGTTTCTCCTTTTTTCTTTTTGTCAAGAGTTCGTTTTGATTTGACGGTAGCTTATTTTCGTCTCATTCGAACCAGGTGAACAAGAAGCAGCTTCGATAGAAGGACAATGTTTGCTGAACCTGTCACAACTGATTCAAATGTGTTGTGAAGTTCTTGAACTGTGGAGAACTCTTTGTGATAATCAGATGCATATTTTGACAAGCAACCTGTCAGTGGTATGACATTCGCTACATTACATATTCTCAACTAGCAAAACCCATATAAGACCAAACAAGAACTGCTACATTGCAATGACGTCCATTGTTCGCATTGAGATACAACGTCGCATATTCTTGTAGGTAGAATTGTGGCTTAATTAACACGAACTATCAATGGTGCAAAGATGGTATTCTTTTACGATGGTTGGTGTGTCATATTTTACACCCTATAATAACACGATGTAAAGTGAGACACACCGACTATCGTTGAAGAAAACCGTCTTTTCGCCATAATTATCCAACACTAAGAGATTTCCTAATGGTGTTAGGACAAGAAGTAGAGCTTTCCACAGAAGACGGCTACCTGTGATTTGTCGCCGCCACTTCTACCTAAGCTGCCGTCTATTTTGACTTGAAGCTGTTTTTCATCTAATCGCAAGAAGTCGCCGTCAATCGCAAGAAATTATGACATAGTTCTAAGTAGGCGCCAAAGTTCTATTGTTTGTGATCGCAGGGAGTTTCTTTTTTTGTTTGACTATTAAGTTCTATATGTTATGTTACTGTGTAAAATTTTATTTTGCTGTATATATATATATATATATATATATATATATATATATATATATATAT
>WIPJ01001079.1:258123-276358 GCA_018155075.1 Cassiopea andromeda
CAACCCCCCCCCCCCCCGATATGAGTTCGTGCTCGCTCAATATATCTTCACTTCCAGCTTGATATAAATGTGCTACCTTCAACTTCTTAGCTTTTTGTCTTAAATTCTCGATACCTATTATGGCTTTATCTTCCATTGTCTTTCATTGTTCTCTGCTTCCTATAATAATAGAGATCTAAATGTCTGCTTCTTAGCAATTGCAATACGACCATCATGCACTTTTGTGTTTCAGAAATCGGCAGCTCATCTCTTGTTGATACATCGCTTGATTTGTTCATTCTTTGACAGCCGTATATGAAGCCAGAACTTGCTAGTAGCATGTATTTACAGTGTTGACATTTCTCTGTGTCCTTGCAGTTCATCATTTCGATGGCGTTGTCAAATTGGCTTTGAGTATTGCGTCAAAATTAGACCCTACCGGAATTGGGTTGCATTATCACAAGTCTGGTAGGCAAAGAGATGATTTACAAGGAAAAGAAAGTTATATGTTAAGGTACGATCTGTCTGTACAGATAAATTACTTTAGAACGAATAACTTGCTCAAATTTGATGAGTGAGATGCAAAATGCACTAAAGTACTGAATTAAATAAGCCTTGCGAAGAGCTCCTCCTTGAGAATGCTTCAATAATATGATGCTACAGTCCCGGCCAAAATAGTTGGAACACTTCGAAGATACCACGCATTTTCTCTCCTGATCTACCTCTCCCCCGGTACAATGTTGAATTATGAAGAATTTTCCCACTTTTGGAGTACCTTGGACTATGGAACTTTAGATCTGTCCTTCCTACCCACAAATCAACATTATTTTGGGGGGAGGGGGAGAGGGAGGCGAAAATTCGAAGGTTTGCCAGAATCACTAAAGTAACTATGAAACTTGTCTAAAAAATAACTTTTTGCTAGCATTCCAACTAATTTTGGCGAGGGTTGTAGGTTGCCTAATGAGGCTTTGTTTTTCAGTACTCATTACAGATAGTTGAAGCAAATTTTCTAGGGATCATTTACAATAGAGAACTAGCAAATCTATAACTGAGTCAACTATTATCAGGATAAAGAACTGCAAAACTCAACAGATATTGTTTTTTTCAGTCCATGCCCGGTAGAAGTTGACGCAAGAGCGTCAATTCGCGCTTGCGCCCTTATCTGCACAAGTGATTGTTCTTAATTATTTGGAATTGCACGAGTGATCCAAGATTTTTGTATCCGAAATACATAGTTTCTTGTCGCTTAAGCATGTCAATTGTCTCGTTTTTAATATAAATTAGGATAAAGCAGAGATATGATACAAAATGTGACAGTCACTAGTGTTGCAGTTGCGACAACAAATTTCCTATTTGGCATGCGCGATTGCAAGGTTGATAGTAATGTCTGCACAGGCGATTTTTCGCTCGTGCTGAGGATTTTGCACGTGTTTGAACACACGCACGTGCGATCACACGTGTCTCCGGGCATAGACTGTTTTTAGGCGTAAATACTTCAAAGTTAACTGAATGTTAGTTGTAATATTCTTTTAATTACAGGTTTCAAGCTTACAAGTCTGTATTAGATGCTCTTAATGAATTATTTGAAAAATCTTCGGATCAACCAAATCCATTGCCAACAGAACCCGGCCCTCCAGTACAACCGGATCCTAACGATTTAACTGCTAGCCAAGCTAAGCAGCGTGTAAGTATTCTAAAGATTTTTATGGATATTTTATGTGAAATTTGAGGCGTAATGCATTGAAGGCGTGCTAAAAGTGACAATATGTTGGTTTTTTTGATCCATAATATCTTAAGAATGAATGATAAAGAATGGCCGATCAAAAACTGGCCAGAAATGTTTCTCTTTCAAAGGTGGTAAGACCTATAATGACCTCACTGCAGAGGGAAAGCTGGTATCATCCCTGACTCGCTTTAAAAATTGTATTTAGCATATTTGATATGGGTATTTTAAAACGCAATTTTATATTTTTGTCATGGTATTTTATTGTCAAGTTTGATTTTTGATTACTGTTTTTAGGACCGTTCTAGGTTCACTTTATTTGATTTTAGATACTGTACCTTTATTTTGTAATGTATGTTATGGAGAGGCCTTTGAAAACCAGCACTGCTGAAGGGTCACACTCCTAAAATATGTGAAGTGATGATGATGATGATGATTCATGATAATTATGATGATGTTGATGATTGATGATGGTGATGATGATGATGATGATTGATGTTGATGATGTTGATGATGTTGATTATGATGATGATGATTGATGTTGATGATGTTGATGATGATGATGGTGGTGATGATGGTGATGATGATGATTGATGATGGTGATGGTGATGATGATTGATGATGATGATGATTGATGATGATTGATGATGATGATGATTGATGATGATGATAATTATAATGATGATGGTGATGGTGATGATGATGATTGATGATGGTGATGATGATGATTGATGATGATGATAATGATGATGATGATGATGATGATTGATGATGATAATGATGATGATGATGATGATTGATGATGATGATGATTGATGATGATTGATGATGATGATAATGACGATGATAATGACGATGATGATGATGATGATACATAGACAGTAATAGATCAAACAACATCAATTTGTATTAGCAGAAAGTAGCAAAATCTTTGCTTGAAGATCTTGGCATGGGGCTAGAAGATTTACTGATGAATTTCAATACATGGAAGAGTAAATTTTAATCTATAAATGGATAAGTAATTGTATTAACCAAGCTACCGTAAATGCTCCAATAATCTCCCCTTGAAAGGCTCCCTCAAATAAACCCCCACCCAAGCATGTGACCGGGGTCTATTGAGGCTTAATTAGTTCTTTACTTTATAGAATTACAATAGAAAAAGCAGCAAAAAATCATATGTCATTTGAAAAACACCCTATTGCTCGTATTTTTAGGATCAAAAAGTAACTTGCTGGAAGAATAGTTTCAAATGGAGTATGACCAACTATCAGAAGAATGTATTGGGATCCCCCTCGAATAAACCCCCATGCAAAACCCAAAAAATAAATAAGCCCCCCAGGGGGGCTTATTCGAGGATTTACGGTGGCGATTTCTGTCATTTTTGGTTCGCTTAGTTGCGTTGTAATTTGCAGGTTGTTATATAGAAGCTGAGATTTATATGATGATGTGTTTTCAATCTCCTTCATAGCACTTTCTGCCAGTTACCGCTCTCACTCTTCGCATCATGTCTGTGTTTTAGTTCGAGCAGACGCTAAGAACAGCTCTTCAAAGCGATGACGAATTGTTCCACGTGACGTTGTACGATTGGATGATGTCCAAAGACCTTAGTGAAAGACTTCTTGAGGTTTGCTTCTCAAACATTCTTTGAAAAATCAATCATCACTATTAAATCAGTAGCCAATGATCACATCTGTTTTCGTCTATACTTTTTCATACACTTTTTTATGAGAAAAAGTTTACAAGAGAATGGGGCTCAAATGGTCAAAATCTTAGGAACATCGTAAGAATATCACAAGGCTCAGTTTCCAAAATTAAATTGTTTTGTTGACCAAAAATCGATATTACATCATTATTGCATTCAAAATGCTAAAGATTGAATTCAAGTTCGAGTATACAAGATATACAATGAAATTGTAACCGATTTTAGCCAGTTTATTTCAGTAAAAGTTAAGAAGATTTTAAGACAGTCTCAGGCCCAATTTAAGGAAAGTGGAAAAAATTTTCAGGCTCAAGCAAAATGATGGTCTTCTTATAGAAACAACGTGTATTGTTATTCGTTCCTGTGCCTCCTTAGCTATTTCATTTGTATAAACCTCCATAGTCCTTGATTGTCCTAGTTTGTCATTCAAAATTTCCCCGAAAATTTGATGCTCTGTCCTTACGTTTATAGGGTTTGAAAGCTCACCATTTCGTAATATATCAACGACATGTTTAACTAGTGTACTCACCTAATGCTTTGCGGTATCATGTTTCTTCATAGATATCATCACCATTTCTGGAAAGTTTTATTACCACAACTGCAAATGAAAAGGTGAGATTGATAACAATTTACTTCAAACCACACAGTTCCATTTTGCTTCTCACAGCACTTATGGGATGTCCCACAAAGCTCTCCTCTTGGTCCATTGTTTTTAAGTATCTTTCTTTGCCGATTTTCATATAAGTTTTGCAGTTGAATTGGCAGTTTTTAACCTAAGCTTTTTTGCATTTCTAGCATCCAAATGATATGCCGGAATTGAACCTGCTGTGGAAATACTATCAAAAACGAAAACAATTTATTTCTGCATCGAAAGTCCTGATTGGATTAGCAGAAAAAGAAGGGTTTGTCTGCTTGTGCTATCTTTATCAAGTTTTTGTAATTTTTCATATCATGTATTTTCCAGGAGAATAAGTTAATTTAATTATATTTTTCTGAGTGCATAGCATTCTAGACAGGAATAAAAGGGTGTTTAATGGGAAGAAGGAGAGAGAGGAGGACAGAAGGGAGACAAATAAAGGGAGAAAGAGGGAGGGAATATGTATAGGAGGTGGGATTGAATTCAGAGGGAGAGAAATGAGTAAAAGAGTATGCATTCTTTGCTTTGTACTTACGCTGTTTTGTTCTTTGAATATTTTATTTAAGCGTTTGTCTTCATGGATTGTTGTTGATTGTAACTTCAACCTTGAACACGTGCTGAACGATTCAGCCAACGTATCAAGATGACTTGGACCCCGTTTACACTGTACGAGTGCAATTTCTATTCTGTAACGAATCAACGGTATTTACATTGCTCCGGTGCGGAAATTGTACCCGATAGCATTACCATTTACTCTGTACCGGTACAAGAAATGTACCACTACGGCACAAGGTCGCCACGCATTTTTAGCAGGAACTGAAAGTATTCCGACAGGAGGAGCAAAATGTGTCACGGAGCAGTGTAAATAATAGGCTGATCCGTAACGTACATCATACGATTAGCCGTAGATTACCCGAAGCTATATGTTGGATACTTTGTCACGTGTAGCACTCCTCCGCAATTCTTCATATATTCCGACAGGAGGAGCAAAAGTGTCACGGAGTAGTGTAAACTGTAGGCTGATCCATAACACCTTCTGCTACGGTACAGAAGTTACACTTGTTTTGTGAATCCAATATTTTAGCTCGTGTTACTACTTAAACGGTACTGTGTTTTGACGTAATTGAAGTCATTCAAATGAAGTTTATTCGTCCTCAGTGCTTCCATCACAATCCAAGAACGTGTTGCTTATATTTCAAGAAGCATTATGTGTGCAAAAAATTCATTGACGATGGCAGGCTCACATTTGGAGAATGAATTCCTTCATGAGTTAGAAGACAAACTCGAGGTTACTTAATTTGCCATTAATCCCAAACTCTTCTACGTATGCTGTGTGCACCCTAAGCTTTGTGCGTGAACCGTGCCTCCACGTAGAGGATTCTTTCAATAACTCCTTCAATATTTTGTGGTTCTCAGTCAATTTGATAAGCAAATTCTCTATGCAAAACCATCCTTCAGAATCTTGACACAGCAATTTCATCGATCGTGTTCTGTCTATTTCTCTCCTTAATTTGAACTCCTTGTCTCTTTGACTCAACAATGATAAATTTTACCTCGGTATTTACAAGAAATGTACCGTATCTTGAGACCAATTTGTGGCATAAATCTTAAATATTTAGCAGATACAAACCTTAATTGTTAATCGACGTGCTGTTGCCTTTTCCCGTGGTCATTTATAGCCAATCTGAATCTTCTGGTTTGATAGATGTTTTTTGTTTGATGATTTTTACTGTAACCCTGGACCTTAGCGCTCCATGCATTTAGAGCATCGAATTCCCAGCATTGATGCAATGGAACTATATTTCAGGTAGCGAGAATACAATCTCAGATTCACCAGTCTCTCACAACCACAAATGTACCAAGGAAACTTATTCAGGAAAAAGCTGATGCTTTGAAAATGTTGGATTCGAAACTTATTGATATTTCACAGGTCAGAAGCAGAGCTTTTATTCCCTTTTCTTGCTTTATCGTCATTATTTTTCATTGGAATCTAATATTTTTCTGTCTTTAAATGGCTGTTGAGATTTATTCCTATCTAGCTCATTTACCTCTTCTTATTTTCATTCATTTATTCATTCATTTATTCATTTATTTATCATTCATTTATTTATCATTCATTTATTTATCATTCATTTATTTATCATTCATTTGTTTATCATTCATTTATTTATCATTCATTTATTTATTAATTATATCATTCTACAGTTATTCATTCATTCATTCATTCTTCAATAAGGCTATTTACTGTAGATTAGATGTCCACGCTATGCAACCTGTTTTTAGTGCCCTTCCCTCCATTTTGGGCCCTCCTTAGCCAAGTCTCCTTCAATATTACCATAAACTACACTTGCCAAAAAACTTGTCTAATATATTACCCCAAAAACTTCTAATTTATAACCTCCATCATTTTGATTCATCTCCCTAGCTCTATGGCGATTTTGCTGACCGTTTTGATCTGCTCGACTGCAAATTAGGAATACTCCTTTGCGCTGGACACCAGGATGAAAACCTCGTTGAAAGCATTTGGAAACAAATTGTGGACAAAGGTTAGCTCATTTTCTTATTATACTGATGTTGTAACACTAGCACTCTATGTCATTTAGGGTGACTGTGAATTCGCACAGCATTAGAACGTCAGTTGAAACAGATAAATGGAAGTCAAAACTGGAAAGAAACTCATATCCGAAACATATCATATGGTATATATATATATATATATATATATATATATATATATATATATATATATATATATATATATATATATATATATATATGTATATATATGTCACCTGAAACATATCACCTGAAGGCAACATTGACAGTACTTTTCCAGGTTAATAACAAATATGTTCTCCAGCTATTTTGTGATCCAACTCTTCATTCTGAAAGGATTATGTTTAAAGTTAATTTTACATCATTTTGAATATATGATTTCCATTCCATGAGGACTTATCGTTTGAATCGTTTTCTTTCAGCTATGAGAATAGATGGCAGCTTGACAGGAGTCAGTCAGTCACTCATTTCTACCGGAAAAGTTTACATAAACCATGCTGGATATTTTCCGTTAGGTAAGTAGATTCTTTATTTCTTACAAGTTCAAGCTATTAGCCCTATGGAGGCCACAGGCATCTAAACTCCTTAAGTTTTTTATTTACTTTTTTTATCGCGTAAACTAATAACACAATTTGTATCTCCTGTGACTGCCATAGATGGAAAGGACATCCTGTCAGCGAGCTCCATTTACGACAGCCGCTTATAATAATTATGAAATGTAACGCCTTTAGTTTGCAAGCCAAGCAGTGGTTCTTGCGTTGATTGCAGTGCATGAAGTAAGTAGTCTTTGGGCTGGATGTAGTACAGAATACGTGTTGCTAGCATGTGCGAAAGCGCTCTTTTCACTAGGATCTTCAATTGCATTTTGCAGAGTTTTTGATATTCTACTTGGAAAAGGTGTCATGTGGAAACAACTGGGACCCGACTTGGGTGTTTGCTACCATGAAGGAGATTGGTGTTCAAGTGCAGAAATTATGGTCAGCGTATGACAGGCTAATTAAAAGCAAGGTTTGATGATTTTGTCTATTGCTCTTCTACGTTATTATGACGTCATTTTTCTATGGTCCAGGACTTCAGTTTCAGTTTTCATTTTCAGTTTTCAGTTTCAGTTTTTAGTTTCAGTTGTCAGTAACAAAAATACCTAAATACATGACAATACAATTACTTTCATTACCTAAATTAAAATAAATAAGACAACACATGATACATGTAAACAAGATACTTGGACGTACACTAAATAAATTAACAAAATAGGAGAGCACTGCAAGACATTATGTATTTAAATATATTGGTCTAAGGAGGAGCTCCCTAATAGATAAACTAATCGAGAGAGAGCCCCCCTCCCCATCTAAAACTAAAAAGAAAAACAGAATATTTTTCTAAAAAAACCAGAGTATCCCTCAAAGAAGAATTTGCTTTTGATTGAGTTAGGAATTAGTGGTCAAAGCCATTAATAAGGAATTCCATTAATTTTGACTTGAAAATAAGCAGGGACTGGCCCTGTTGGTTAGTGGACTGCCAGTTAGTTGCTTCAGTAGGGTGTCTGTCAAATCAAGGAATTCAGGGAAATAAGGGAAATGCCGAAGAAATGTGTTTTACCTAGAAAAATAAGGGAAAAATCAAGGAGCAATAAGAGAAATATCAGGGAAATTTTAATTCCTCTTTTTCTTCGATAAATCGATTTCCTATTATGCTGAAAAATTAGCAAAAATATTGCATGCTTCTTTTATTTTGCAGTGCTATAAAATGTTGGTTATCTTTTTTCATGGTGAAATTATAGCAATTTTCTTTGCTCAGATAGGCTAAGGTTTACCTAGACAGGTTTGCATTTTGATAAGCGTAGTGTGTGGTATACAGTAGAAACCCACGTAAATGAACCTCGGTTTTCCTTGGCAGCCTGGATAGGTTCTTCAGCAATTGTTTGGTATTCCCTATTCCAGTCTGTAAGGTTCTTAACAAGGTTCTTATAGTCTTTTTCAAATAGTCCTGTGTACCCTTTAGTAATCTGTTGTGTGACTGAAAGAGTCTGAAAAAGTCTTAAGCATTCATGTAATGTTGGACTGTGATCTTAACTGTGTGTGTGGCTTTGTTTCTTGTGATTAATTAATCAGTAAACAAACAGCCTAGGGCAGTTTCTACACTCGAATTCTTACACTAAATAGCATGAAACCATTCTCCATTTCAGCGTCTTTGGGGTTCTTATGTAGGGGGTTCAAAAGATGAAATTTCAACCTGAAAATTCTTATAAACACAAGTTCTTTTATACGGGTTGCTACTTTATGCTGAGGGCTTATATTGAATCAGGGAAGTCGTGGTCGAAATCAGGGAAACGTCAGGGAAATATCAAGGAAAATGGCTTCCCTGAAGTGACAAAGATCCTGTTAAATAAGGTGATTGAATCGGGTACACTTAGTCCTTTCTGTTTCTCCAACTGTAACTTGACCCTGCTTCATTAACGTCATCATGATTGCTACTCTCTCTTCTGTTGTCATAGTGATCATTGCTAGTAGTAACAATTGTTCTTGAGTTTCTTTTAGTGTATACTTTATTTTCTGTCTAGGATGTGACCTGGCAGTCATGCGGCAAGCCTTTACATCTCTTTAACGTCATATCACTCTTCATAAGAGCTTACATGGAAGATACAGCTGTGGTACCTGAAGGAGAAAGGTTTTTACATGCTTTATGTCTTTCTCAGCATTTTTATTGTCCTTCAACTCCCTATTTACATAAATAATAAGTACAGCCCTGTCATATACACAGAAGGCTTTCATTCGGTAGTGAATCCCCCAACCACTGACGTAGGGCCAAGCTAAATAAAGCTTTTCGCTCCTTGGGTATGTAGAGAACCAAGAATAGAACAGTATGTGGGATTTTGACCTACCATGTACCAGGTTCCCATTCCTAGAAATATTAAAATATCCAATAAAGATAAAACTATCCTAGAAGATCCTAAAAAATCGTAAAATTTCAGGAATATGTTGCCGTCCTCTTACAGTTCTCCTAAATTTTTATATAAGTTGTTGTTTTCAGCAGTTATGGTGCTTGATAAACTATTTTGTGATCGTTTATCATAATAGAAGTAGTCAAATATTCAATTCTCTCAAATTCTGCCTTGAATGTATTATTTTTTGAATAGGCATGATGACTTTTGTGCTATACCAAACATCTGAATGACCTTTTATCCATTTTTTTCCCGAAAATAACCCAACACTTACCAAATTTTTCTGGAATCTGCAAGACCTCCTGAGAAGTGGGCGAGCAAATCTCCCAAGTTCTCCTAAATATCCTACAAAAAATGGATGAAAAAAGATTGGGAGCTCTGCATGCAATAACACTGGTGAAAGTGCATTCAAAATCATGTTTTTTGTTGTTTTCAAACATGCTTTCTAATCGTTGGAACTTCTTAGTAGACCCCGAAAGGCCCATTTTTCCACTTAAATATCCTATGCTTTGAAATTGTTTTCATTATTTGCATTATTTTTCAGGCGTACATTCAGCAGAGCACTGTGTGAATCATGTTCGGGGTATCTAGTTGAGATAGAGTCAATGAGCGAACGCCAGCCATTAGTAAAGAACCTCATTTCCAGATTTAGAGGCATAATTGCAGAGTTAAAACGAGAGTTTTGAATCCACATCTACTTTATGGTGCCACAGTTACGGTATCAGAGAAGGCCCTATACTCTTTCACTGTTTAGATCAGATTAAGCTGGACGTTGTAAAATGTTTCCGTAATGATGTTAACTAGTTTCTAAGCAGAGAATCGGTTACGTACTAAAGATGTTGCTATTTATGACATTCAGGAGGAGCTTCCTATTGTCCAATCCGTATGAGGGTGTTTTGCATGAGATTCAGCAATCGTCTGCATTTTATATGCGATTTAATTTTAAACCTTCTTGTTTTATGGGAATTAAGAGGCCTGGGCTGAGATCTTCGAAGTGAATCAAATTTACCGGGGGGACCAAGCCATACAGATAATAAATCAGGGGGAATTCAATACCAGGAATGCGATTGGTGAATTCAACGGAAGTTAGTTCTGTATCTTGTGAGAACATAGGAGGTGAAGTTATTGTATATGGTAAGGAACGGATATGCCCTGAATCTGAAACTATATTTGGATGTTGTTCACTGAGAATCTTGGATTCACGGTTGCCACTAAATCAGGGAATTCAGGGAAAATCAGGGAATTTTATTTTCATTGAGGGAAAATCAAGGGGAAAAGAAAGATATTTTGAAAAATCAGGGAAAATCAGGAGAGTTTTAGAGTTACAATAGTTTCATTTTTAAGTGTTAACTTTCTTTATACTCTGTCACACATCCAGTTGAGTGTGACAACTACCCAAGTTGTCCCCCTTTTTACAGCATTTTGTTATGTGCCGTCATTTTGAAGTACAGTTTCGCGTTTTATGAGCCAAAACTTTGAAATGCCAGAAATAGGGTCAAGGCTCTCTCAAACCCCGCATCTGTCGATAGAAATGATAAGAATATCAGGGAAAATCAGGAGGAATGGGCAGCATCTCACGAAAAATATCAGGGAAAATCAGTGAATTTGTCTTGAAATAGCAGTGGCAACCCTGATTCAAGAAACTTGAAAAATACAGTTTTGATTGTAAAGTTTCAAGAACCATCTAGACTCGCACTAGAATTCAAATCCCACAGAGTTATAGAAGTTTAAGAGTAGTTTCGCTGGATAAAATATTTGACTTGGAAGACAAGAAAGGCTATATATCTTTCCATTCTGATTTTGTTAATTCGAGTATATTCGTGAACAAACCGAAAGGTTTCATATTTTCGGGGTGTTTCTTGCCTATTTGAGTTGTAAAAATTGTTTATGACAAGAAATTTTTCAGAACCGAAGTTTGCCAGCCTTCTCTAATGAGTTGAAAGTTGAAAGGAAATACACACCCAAAGATCTTTAGTTTGTAAAACAATACTTTTTATGTTAAGTTGTTTAGTAGATACACTAGCTTGCTTTCTTGATAGGATTCCTACCTTGATTTAATGTACTTTAACATCAGTGATTATATATTCTATATTTTCATGAGAACCCCCTTATTATGAGTTTATCTTTATGAATCTTGTAATCAGGGTTCGTACAGGTTTTAGAATGTTTTGGACAGTTATGGAAATTAAAAATGTTTCCAGTTTCCAGGATCTGGAGAGTTTTGGAAAAGAGAAGATTTTCAAAATGACTATAGAGAAATTTTGGATTTTTGTTTGGAAAAATTCTAAATATATCCTAAAATGGATGCAGCTTAGTGTCATATTAATCACCGTTCATTTTATGTTCGTTCATTTTGTTGTTTATAATGTAAAGCATAGTCCACCAGAAAATTATAAAATATTTCCATGGGCATGGGGGGACATCAAATATATGGGGACTGTAAATTTTCTGCCCGAAATGTCAAATAGAGCTGGAAAGCAGGCAGAAAAGTTTCCCCCGACTTTCCTATTGTTGTTTCAGAAAATTTTCCCGAGTGAAATGGATCACCGCCCAACATGGCGGCTGCAGCCCCCTGTCCCCTCCTAAGCTTATGAACATATCGGCGAAAATAATGTTTTTCTATTTTTATGGGGTTTCAAAATGCAAATGAAAATGAGTTTCATGGTTTTGGAAGTTTGTTTGGTTTTGGAAATTTTTAAATATTCTGAAACTTATCTCCAATCTTATCGGTAACTGTAGATTGTTTCAAAACTACATTTGGAAAAAACCCTTTGATTTAGCCATATTAACGTCCATCATACGGTAGTGTATGATCTGTTTTGTTCCAGCCACGTGTAATTGAAGCTCCTTTGCGTTCAATGTGTAACATGTAACATTTGATTCAATGGTTGCAGAAGAGTGGATTATTACTGAGTCATTTTGCATGAATCTATTCAATCTAGTATTTTTTTAAACAGTTCGAGCAGTTTTTCTTCTGGCGTTTCACTTTTTTGGATTAAGAACCTAAGCAGAAGTTTCTAGAAAGGTAAGACCAGGGCTTCCATAGCACGTGGTAAAGCATGTTTGGTAACATATCTTTGGCAGTGACTGTTTTGTCACTTGAACAGTGCCGTATATCAATAAGTACGATAAAATTAAAAAAGGTAAAGGTAGTCCCGTATACTTTCGTATGTAGGGGAGTGCCTGTTAGAGAGGACACTTATCCTGAGCCAATGGCTTGTGGAGTAGGGTGGCCAGATCCTTTCCTGGCCCTCTTTATCTCCCAAGTACTACCACCAGGTACCCATTTGCTGCTGGGTGAACAGTGAGCGAACATTCATTCAGGGCATCGAGTCGGACTCGAACCGTAGACCTTCCGCATGGGAGGCATGCGCTCTAACCACTATGCTACCTTGCCCTACGATATAAGTAAATATCCTAATAACAATAGAAACGTACCAGAAAAATACATCAAAATCGATGTTTAAATGTATTCTATGAGCTCCATTACATTTTGGAACAAGGCGCTACAGGTATTTACTTTTTCTTACATGTAGTGTCCTTATCTTCTCAGCTTTAATAGTGATTTTTGCTGAAAAAGTGTCGTTTTTATTGCTGTGATCAAAATTATCGTTCGTGGTGATGACGCTTGAGGGACGTCAGCATCCTAAGGGACTGCGGAGGAGTGGCAGTTCACTCTTCAATGTGAAAGGTGTCTTCTCACAGATGGAAATGGAGAGTGCAGTGCTTGATAAAGAAAGCCCCATACCAACAATTGATGGAGATATTAGCGTAGACAGGTCAATTACTTCACCGTTGGCTGCCTTTGGTCCTAATGATGGACGTATTCAGGTAAGATATGTAAGAAAAACAATTTATAGTATGCTTCTTCGCTTAGTTGAAAAGCGAACGAAAGTGCAAAGGATAGTGAAAGTTGTCCACTGTCAAAGAAGGAAGTGGTTATCACCTATAGCTACTGTAGCTGGAAAACTTATATTGGAATATACAAAGAAGTGTTTTACTTGTATGCAAAGAACCTGTGCTGAGCCAAAATCCAATATTCAAGTCTTTGCTTTTTGGACGGTGGGATTGCGTTTTGGGATAGAAGGATTTTTCTTCACACTTCTCAAAGTAATGTCATGAAGCCTCACCAGAATGCACATGTAAACATGATACAATGTGTAGTTAGGGCAGTGATTTTCATCCGGGGTTCCCCTAGGGTTCCGCCAGCACAATCCAGGGGTTCGGCGAGAAGTTATAAAAATGCTAAGATCTACAGTTTATTTTAACCCTCTTGTGCAGATTGTGAACAAGTGTTCCTCGAGCCACTGGAATACATCCTTGGGGTTCCGCTCCACCAAAATGGTTGAAAGCCACCGATTTAGGCCTTGGCTTCCACCACACGTAAACAAGTAAAAGTAGTCTTTTTTATTTATGTATTGATTACTTTTGATAGATACAAGTTGCTGGTCTACAACTGGAACAAGAAGTGAAACTTCTCCTCGGACAGCAGCAAAATGCTTCAGCTAGCAGTATCCATTTTATCACACATCCTTCACAAGATGTTGGCTTTAGTTCTAATCATATACAGTTCACAACTCTACATACTGAAGCCGAATTGCATTCAACCACAAATGAACCAACAGCTATTCATGTGACCCAAGATAAGGATAGCATCTTTACTCCTTTTCAAATTCAGGACAAGATAAGACCTGATTTATTAGATCTGGTATGTTATTATAGATATTTGTACTTTTTTATCCTTTCCATGGTGACTTTCATATGACATTAGCAATCAAATAACTCTTTCAGCTGATATTCTTAATAAATATTGGTGGTCTGAGATGTTTTAATGCTATCTTCCTTTTCTGACTCGCTTGTCTGCACTAATGAGCTTTGCATTTAGTGAAATACTCTCAAGCCCCAAGTAGATGGGGAGGTTGGAATAGTGGGAGGGTTGGAAATATCTTAAAAACCCAAATATAAGGGAGTTGGAATAATTTGGATGGGCAGGAAGTTTCTCTGATATTGAAGTACAGGCTCAAGAATTCATTTCATTTTCCTTTAATATGTTTTAGGGGAGTGACCCTGCAGCAAAGGCTGTTTTTCAAAGGGCTCTCCAACAAAATTTGCAATATTGACAAATAAAGATAAGCTAAAATAATAGAAGAACTAAGTTTTGAAATCTAATTATAATACTAGGATAAATATAGGAAAAACTAAAAGTTTAGGAATTGTATTTTTTAAATTTATGTAGGGTGGCTACCTGTTTTGAATTGTAATTGTATAAGAATATTACATAAATTCTCTAAAATAAGGATGTCATAGATGGATTTTTTTTTAAAGTGATAGATGTAGGATATGTTTATTCAAGACTCAAGAGTAACTGATTTGCTAATTAATTAGAATATCTTTGAAGTTACAAGATTTGTTTGAGTTTAAAGATATGTTTAACCATATATTTAGGTTGGGCAAAAAGTTTCATTGATACCCAATGACCATATACAATGAATATCAGCTTACAAATAAGCATTTAATTATTTCATTATGCTCCCAGGTGCACTTTATCTCCATCAAATTTTCTCAAACAGTGTCTGATATTTTGAGTAGTGAGAATTATTGTTGTCGTAGAGGAATATATCTACAAAGCCAGCAGAAGATGAAAAAAGAGCAAAGTTTATTTCACAGAAACTGAAGAACATAAAAGCAAATGTAAGAAATTCAATATATATATTTTATGCCTTAATGTTTTGGATAATGCAAAGTAGAGCAACCCCAACTTGTTCACTTCATCATAGTATTTTGCTTTCTATTATTGTGAAGTTTTCTTCTTCTGTTGGTGAGTTGTCATTTCTTGTATGCTAGAAACTGAAAGAGAGGAATTAGATTCTGCAGCATAAGAGAAAGCTGAGGGCCAAGAAAATCCCCCAAGGAACATTCGCTAAAAGAATTTCCAACAATGGAGATTTTTAGGAATGACCCTAGTTAGAAAAGATAAGTTATTGCAGGCATCCAACTTCTTGGCAATTTACAAAAATTCTGTTAATTATTCTAAGTTTTACATCAGTTTTTTGTGCTTCTGGAAGGATATGCAATTTTGCTTTTGATAACATTTAATAAAAGCAAAGTTATATATCCTCCCAGCAATGTGATTTCTATTTTTGTCTTATTTTCTCACATTTTATTAGATTGATGAACTGTATAAAAAAACTGGCATTGCAACAATTGCACTGGCTGCCTTTGATGGAAATGTTCAGCTTTCAGGTATGTTTGGCTCATTCTCAGTCATTTAGAACCAATGGTCTTGACACCTCCATATATGTTTGCATTTAAACTGTCTTGATAATTTTTTCAAAATATCTTGCGCTCCTGCTTTGTGCATTTGGCACACCTGTTAAATTGTTCACTCACATTTTGCACTATTTTTGCTCAACTGGCAAAAGATCACAAAGTCCAGGGCTGTAATTATCCACAAGTTTAAATATTTTTTGGCTTTCTTTGTTGCCTAGGACCTGACCATTTGAAACACTTAGACGAAAACATTTTATTGAAAACTGTTTTCTTGAATGCTGTCAATGGCCATGATGAGCTGTCAACAACAGGGAGAAAGCAAAGTGGCAAGAAGAAAGGAGGAAATGGTATGCTATCATTGCCATCAACTTCCCTGTATATGGTTTTTTGATTGCTATGAAAGCTTTCTTATAAATATACCTTTATATTTCTCTTGTACTATAGAAAGTAAAATTACTTATCACTCATTTTTAATGGTGTCATCTTGTATAAGGTGTAAAGTGTCTTTGATTCTGGAAAATATGAAGTTTCTTTGTTACTATCTGAAACCATAGATGTGCAGACAGCAAGATATAGAAAATAAAAGTCTGCTTTTGTATGAAAAGGTCCTGTTTTCAAACATGTTTTGAGGGGCTATCAGGATTGTTTCCAATGCCCCAGTGGACCAGCATAGTCCACTCTGAAGCCTAGTTTTATTTTTCAGCACAATTTTGAACCATTACTGATACTGATAAAGGACAGTGATGTATTGCTTAGGTGAACATTTATGAATTATATTCTGTTTCCTCTCACAAAGGCCCCCATTGAAAGAGCACCCTCTTCAAGTTTTTACCTCCCCAAAGCTGAAAAAGGTTTAATGAGCACCTCTCCTTGCCACCCAAACTTAAATCCTGATTAATTTGAATGTAAGCAGAGTTATTTGACTCTGTTGGTTAACTTAAATAGAAACTTAGAAAAATTGACAGAGACATAGAAGCCTGGAAAATTTGAGGTTTTCTATTTCATGTTAGGTCAACTTTCATTCCCTGCTAATAATCAGCTTATTTGTGATTGAAAGTTACCCAACTTTTTTTTCCTGTAGGCAAGATCACACTGCAACATTGGACCTGTGGGAATTGTGGTGACTCATTTGGCTCTGAGCAGGAGCTAGTCCATCATAGATTGGTGTCACACAATGAATATCCAAGTTATACATGTGACATTTGTGACAAGAAATTTGTAGATGAGTCTGTATTTCAAAAACACATAGCAACTCACCAAGAAGCTAATTATTTTCGCTGCAAAGTTTGTGGCATCTCATTTACTGCCAAGAATTTATTGACCTCTCATCTGAAGATTCACAATAGTGAAAAATCACACCAGTGCAATATTTGTTCAAAAAGTTTCAGTAGCTCATCAAGTCTGAGATACCACATGAGCAGGCATAATGGTAGTAACAAGTGCATATGCAGTTTCTGCAATAAAGAATTCACAAAGACAAGTAGCTTAAAAGTGCATATGCGGATTCATTCTGGGGAGCAGCCTTACAGATGCAGAGAGTGTGGCAAAAGTTTTGTTGTATCAACACATCTGACAAGGCATTTACGTGTGCACAGTGGGGAGAGGCCATATTTATGTGAAGTTTGTGGCAAGAGATTCAACAGATCATCACATTTAAAGATTCATTTTCGGATTCATAGTGGAGAAAAGCCATATGAATGTGAGATATGTGGTAAGCGATTTAGCCAGACAATAACACGAAAGAAACATATGAAGTCACATGCAAATTTGACCTGAGTAGCACAGAGGATAGCTTCATTTATTAACAGGGTTTTCCTGTTGTTAAAAAAAATTTTCTGAAGTGTCTTGGAATGGAAAACTTAGAAGATAGATTCATCCCATAATATTTATTTGAGTTATTAAGTGTCCCCTTTTGTCATGCCAACGCCCCCTTTTTATCGTGCTCTGAATGTGAGTGAATTATTTACTTCACCTTAGAAGCAAGTTTAAAAACTTTATTACCTAAAAGATTTAAGAAACATGTAAGAAACTTTTACTACCAATATGGCCAGAAAATTTAAGGAACTGCCTACCAACACCGGGCATTAGTTTCTTTTAAAAAAATTCGTGTAATTCAGAGCCGCATTCGTTTAGCTTATAAAGTAGATATGTAGAATACCTCAAAAATAAACTTTTTCCTTTGCGTAGATGTTTCGATGTATATAAATCTTCTTCAGTCCTCACCTGTCAATGATACAACGCCTGCTTAAATTACCTATTGAAATTGGAGCTGAAACTGAAGCAGGCCCTGTATCATTCTAAGGTTAGTACTGAAGAAGATTTATATCGAAACGGCTGCGATTTATATCGAAACTATAAATGAATATATATATTTATATATATATATATATATATATATTTATATATAATATATATATGTATGTATATATA
>WIPJ01001079.1:279320-311346 GCA_018155075.1 Cassiopea andromeda
ATATATATATAATTTAGTTATGTTATATGGCGCTAGTGTATAGATGGAGTATTTACTATTCTACTGAAATTGAAGCTTCATAATAATTGTATCATCATTTTGTTATCTTTTGTCATTTACTAGAGCTGTACCTGTAACGTACATGTCGGCTCTCCAGGTTTTGACTGTCTTGCCCCGGTCTCCTGGATTTTGTAATTGTTCTCCCGGTTCTTTAGACGTCATTTTCCAGAAATCTATAGAACTCCCGCTGCTATTTCATTGATTTTCTGACATCTCGTTTGATTTTGCGCTATTTATTTTAATAAATTGTTTCACTTTATGCGTATGGTATGATGGTGAAATTGACTGGCACATGAAAAGATGGTTGATACTGAATGATTAGCAAAGCTATAATAAAAGTTGTCATGAAAATATTTCTCATGATCACTTTTGTCATTAACTGCTTGCCGAGCGCAACACTTTATTGGGCGTATTTAAGTCATTTTCAAAGTTCTGTGATCTCCCTGTGTTTGATCAAATCTCCCCTTTTTTTAGTAGGAGAAATCTAAAATCTCCAGGTTTTGAAAATTTTAGCTTGACACATTGGAAATGAGTACAATATGTTTATATGTTGTGAAGTGTTTGAAGGAATTTTTGAATTCACTGAATATTTCTGGAATTATGTGCGTTGTGCTATCACTCTATTGAATGAAACATAGCTATACGTTTAATGCACAGAAAAAGGCATGGCACCACGAAATAAAAAGTGGGGACTGGAGTAAAACTGGGGAGGCTGGAAGGCAATAAAATTTTTATCTTTAGAGCATTCTGTCTGTTTGAAGTCACTCCTTGGCTAGAAGTGGGGGGCTGAGGCCTCCTCCAATGGCGCCGTGCATGAGAAGGAAATCCCCCAAGATTCAGTAGTTGTTTCCACTTCCTTGATAAGTCAGGATGGTTGCAAGTGTCCCCGATTCACCGATCCTTGGGCACAGAATCCCTCACTTTCATATACTTAAAGGAGGCTGCGCGTCCGTTGACAACAAGCGCGAAATTCTTAGGCCTGTTTGCCTGTGGTACTACTCAGTAGTCTACTATATTTCGCTAAAAATGCCACGTCCTGCACTCTGCTGTAGAATAAAACTAAAGCTCAGAAAGGTATTATCATCCAGTTTTTAAACCCATTTATTTTCTAGCTTTTTGGAAGAGAGCTTTGAGAGTAGGCCCAAGGCAGCTGTTTTTCCTTTTATGGTCGCTCCTTGAAAATCAGCAATTACTGAAGGGCTACCTTCAGTATTTTTTATATGGTACTTTTAACAGTTCAGACAAACAAAGATATATTACTTACAGCTTCAGTAAATTTTAAGTCATATTTCAACATCTTGTCTATTTATAAAGTATTGTGACATGATTATTGACTGTTTTTTGTAGGTAACTTGCCCTGGAACATTGCACCTTGCAGACAGAAATTTAGTTTTCATAACAGTTTCTCTGCTAGCACAAACAAAGCAAACAAATTCCGTCTTTGCAAGCTTTCCATTTGATTTCCATGAAAGCCTGACTTTTGAAAGAGTAAGTCGTTATATTTGTATCCTATTTACAATTGTAGCTATTTTTGTCTTGTTGTAGATAATAAATGACTCTTTCAAGATTTTGTACAGTATTTGGTTACTTTGTTATCCTAAACCCAAACTGGAATTTTTCCCTTGAGCAGGGGATTTATTCCCTGTGCACATCAGCTGTCATCCGCAATTGCAGCTGCGCAATTCTTGTAAAATGATTGTTTCAGCCACACAAAATTCTTCTAGGTAGGACAGTTTTATATGTTACTCTTTATTCTCAGCCATGCATACATTACTCTCAGCTGTGCATACATTACTCTCAGTTGTGCTTATATTACTCTCAGCCATTCATTCATACATTACTCTCAGCCGTGCATACATTACTCTCAGCCATGCATACATTACTCTCAGTCATGCTTATATTATTCTCAGCCATGCATACATTACTCTCAGTCGTGCTTATATTATTCTCAGCCATTCATACATTACTCTCAGCTGTGCATACATTATTCTCAGCCATGCATACATTACTCTCAGCTGTGCATACATTACTCTCAGCCATCATGCATTCATTACTCTCAGCCACGCAAAATTTTTATCCAAACTACTTGCATCTGTGCAATTTCTAGGCCTTAAAACAAATCCTCCATGCATTATTCAAAGTTTCCAATCTGGTCCTAAACTAGGGTCGAACAACCTAGAAGCTTACTGGCAATACCCAGCTCACAAAGGAAATTTTTGTATTGTGAATTATGCTTTGAAAGTACATTGTGCCAGCTTTGAACTTTTGTTATTGCTGGACTATCAGCATCTATTCTACCTTTGTACTGGTATTAGACAATAGTATAGAAGTAAAGTGACAGCTTGGGGAGCTCTATTGATAGTTAGGGGGGCTCTTTTCTTGTATGAATTTTTGTAAGAAACTTTGACATTAATCAATGCAGTTATTAAAGAAGATGATTATGTAGTCAAGTAAACAATGTATTTTTAATACCATATATCTTGTGAACTAACACTTTCTCAGCAACTTTTAGATCTAAAATAGCCTTCTACAACAGAATAATGATTCTTCTATGCTCTTTTTTCCAAGAAATTTATAGACTTGGGGGGCTGCACCCCCATGCCCCCCTCTTCTACACAACTGGTGTTAGACTTACTCATTTGAACAATTTTCCACTCTTACATGCAAAATGAATAAGACTTGTACATTCATAAAGTAACAGTAACACACATGTAAAACAAAGATAGCTCATTTTCCTGGATGCTCTTCTGGACTACATGACAAGATTTGGTGCTTTAGGCTCTTCCTTTCTACTTTTCTATTGTAAAATTTTTGGAATGCATGAGATTTGTTGACTTTGCATGTGAGAATGAGAAGTTGCTCAACTGCATGAGCCTCACACCTAATGCATGAGACTTGAGAGCTGTGATGCTGGTCTGGTGCGAAAGAGGATTTTTGGTACTGTATCTCATTATATACATTTCCATGAGTTGTGCAAATTCCATTTCTCCAGGTTTTTGCTAACCTTCATTGTTGAGTGGAATATAGATGACAGTAAGGCCTTAGTTCATATCTCTTTGTCTCAAAAGGACCTCTTTATAAGGCAGGGCATTGGGCATGTTAGCTATGCTGTTGAGTAGTTTTCCATCTATTATCTATCATCTTCCTGTTGATATGCAGGTGGTTTTTGAGAATATACTCTTTATATGTTGCTATGATAAGCTTGGTGGTGATAAAATTTTATTTGTTTACAGATATTCACAAATGCAAGTAACTTGGATCAGTTATTAGAAATACTAGAAGGTAATATAAAATATAGTTAGTCTTCAGTTCATAACACATCTAATGCCCAAGAATTCACATTTGTTTTTTGAGACTTGATAAAGTAGATAAAAGACGTAAAAGAGTATCCCTTCAAAATCCTTTACAAGTTTTGAAAAAATATAATCTCTTTTGGGAGATTTCGTCACAGTTCATTGTCTCTTTTATGTAGAACACAAAAATTAGAATTGATACATGTGGTATTGTTTTATTGTTCAACTGTTTTAGATGAAATTGTGAGCATAGAACTAAGACAATATTCAGAGAAGCATCAAGGTGAGTCAGTTTTGTTTTATAGGTTTTTTCAAACTGTAGATTCTTGGCTAATGGGTGTCTATCTTTTTGGGAAAGCAGTATACCCCCCTTTGGAAAATGCTTCAAGGAGCACCAAAAAAGCATAGCAATTTTTGAACAGATTGTATGGTACTATTTTTGGCTCTGAGTCAGAATTGACGGATGCTGCTTTTCTTGTTAATGGAAGTGCCCCCCAGAAGTGTGTCTTGTAGCCTCCCACTGTTTTAGGGGGGGTATAATTTCTAATGGATTGATAGATTCACAATGCTGGAAAGCCCCATCTCTTCACCCTTTCATCAAATATTGCTGCCAGTGAGTTAAAAACTTCTCTGGTTTTGGTTGCCTATTCCATTTCCCAACCTCTAAATAGCAAGGAGAATTACCAGTTTTTTAACCACCCAACAGACATGTACCTGCAAGGTGGCACAGAAGGACAGTTCCCTCCAATTGAAAAGTTTTGCATGGTTTTACTCCCAAAATAATCATTAGCATGGAGATTTGAATAAGAGAATAGGGCTTTTGCCCCTCCAAAGTGCTTGTTGAGGCAGATCTTCCCCCCTGGGCATGTCTTCTAGTAATGTGCTTGCCTCCCAAGCACAGGAGGAACAATCACAATAATCTATCCTTTGTATTTACTATGCAAAAATCTGAGGTATTGCAGCAATCAAAAGCTCTCTTTTGAGTTTATTTTTCATGTTACTAGTTTTGTGCCCTGTGTTATTGATTTAGAAGAGGCTTTTTGTTTTACAAATAATGTTGTTGCAATGCTTTTAGGTGGAAAGGTCTTGGCCAACTTTGAAGCACCATCCAGACAATTTTTATTCCCTGCTCCATCTTTCACACCAAAGGATGATGTAAATCGAGAGTTGCTTTTAACAAGAACTCCCTATTTTTCTGCAGAAAAGGTAGGGCTCATCACTTTTATGGCAATTAGTCTTTCTTCAAGTAGTCTGACTCATTGTACACCAGCCTATAATCCTCTTCTTTCTTGCAATTTTCCAGGAAAGTTTGACTATTTTGATGTCATTTTGAAAGATATCCTTTTGGATTGTTGCATTTTCTAATGTCGACTCCTTCAACTGCTTTTCATGTGTTTTTTCTGTCTTACATGTGTATACAATAAATGTTATTTCTGTCAAGGGCTTAAATCCTATGCTCGCTTTTTCAACCAAAACAACAATTGAAGAAACCAGAATAGCTTCAAGCTCCAAAGAACATCTTTCCTTGCAATCAAAGAGTCCCAGGAGTGCCAAGAAGGTATTTTGAGAATAACTTTTGGAAAATGTTTAGTAGCCATAATATCTTGTGAAATTCTTTGCATTTCTTTTCCTTGTTTTTTATGACAATGTGCATTTATTTTGTCTTAAAGTATTTTTTTTGAAAGGCTGAAGCTCTAATATTAAACTTAATGTCTTATTTCAAAATCAATTTTTAGTGTATATCTACATTTCATTCATATACTTTGATTTCCTTTTAAAATTCTTTGCAACTAATATGGGTATTCCCATGTCTCCTTCAAATCCTTTAAAATTGTTCGGAAACAAAAATTCCCTTTGAAGTCAGATTGTATCAAATTTGTAAACGTCTTTTTCAAAGAAATATTGTTTCTGATATTCTTTTGTGATATTGTATAGAAGAAAATTCAATATACAGAATTTCTTCCCAGTGGATAGCAAAAATTTTTTTAGGAAAAATCTGATTGTTTTGTTTTGTAATTTCACTTTACGACATAGGTTGGTAGGGCTGATCTTATGTGTTTTGGTGATAACGAAAGGCTATTAACACTGAAACCATCTTGAATCTACTTCTTATTGACTTTTACATACTCTAGCTAAATTCTCTTTATAACGTTCTAAAAAAATCTCCCTTTTTGTCGTTAAAGTGTTTATATTTTGAAGTAGAGAGACTTGGGAACTCTGTGGTAACTGGTTACTATATGGTCACCAAAAGCATCAGCTTCTTGATGCAGAAAGAAGAATATAATTTTTTGCACATTGCCCTTAATTCTTCATCACCAAAGTGAAGAAAATACATTTTATCACTTGCATGTTCAGTTTACGTTTTTGTTGCAAATTCTCAAATGAAGCAATTCAATGATGTAGTTATCTTGGACTAAGCTACTCTGATATTAATACATAGCATTGTTTTGCAGAGCCCATCCTCTAGAAGCAAATACCCCACCCATCCTGTATCCTCATCATCTGAAACTGAAGAGGAGATTATTATTATGACACCTAGAAAAGGCACAGGAGACTCGATTCAGTTTCAGCATTGTGTTTGTGAATGCTGCAATAGACCAGAGAACAATGGACAATACATCATCAGATCGAGGTCCGTGTCACCAGGGAAGGAAAGCAGGCAAAGGTACAGGTTTGGTAAGCCTCCCTTCAAAGTTGGGAGAGCACCTGCAAGTTTGATATCTAAAAGAGATTTTGGAGATTCCCCATCAAGATTCAAGAGATCTAATCAAGAGGACAGAAGTGGTGAGGAATATTGTCATTTTGCTATTGGAAAAGATGTACAAAGCAGAAAGTTGTCTACATTTTAGAGACAATTATAGTGAGATCACCATAGGTCAATGAGTTATTCAGCATGTCTTGCAATCGATCAAATTAAATTAAGTGTATTTTTAATTACAGACGTGATCGAGTGTTTTTGATAAATTGCTGTTGACATCAAATTCGGCAGTCGTCGATTTATAAGTCATGGCCTTTGGAAATACACGTTTTTATATAAAAAGCCACTTTTTTCCCAGCCTCAGCTTTCTTAATTTTCCCAGAAGTTGAGCCTGGGATTTTCTTAGGATTTTCTTATATTTTACTGGTATAGACAGACTAAAATGGGTTACCACTTTAAGATATTTATACGGGTTAACAAGGTTCATGCAAAATGTTTTTCAACCAGACCTTTAGCAAAAATTAATAAACCCTAGAATTAATTACTAAGTAAGTATGTTTATCTTGTATACATGCCTAATTTGCAGAATGAAAAGAGTTAAATTTAATAAAAACTGCCCCTGCTTCAAGCTCATCTTTGAAGAGTTTCAGAGAGGCTATCTGCTTAACTTGCATCTCTAGACCGAGTTCAGCTCCACGATATGAATAAGCCTTTTGGCCATTGATCGTTTTTAGGAGTGATATCCTAAGATGAGTGTCTGATGAGCGCAAAACCATTTGGTGTTGGTACAAATGTGATTATTCCAAACATTTTGTAGAGTTCACTCCAGTTAGCTTCCATAATTTTCTTTCTTTCTTTCTTGTTCTCCGATGCCAGCAATATCTCATTCTCTTCTCAAAAAAAGTATTTTACCAGCTTCATTTTCTTGAAGAACTTTGCCCATTGGATAATTATTTGTATTAAGACTGATTTAAATATTTTTTTTTAGAATTTCCATGTACGGATTGTCGTGTTCCCCACCCAGACTGCAGTGTCTGCGCAGCCTACAAGCAAACGTATGGAAAAGGTTTCTTACAGTATCGGTTTCCAAGTGAAATTAAACGAACACCTCCGAAAGTTTCGCCTGATATACGCTCGCGACATAAAACGCCACCGAAGAGCATAATGACAACACCGAAAACTAAGAAGAAAACGCCGAAAAGTAAGTCAAAAACTCCACGAGCTAGAGCGAGAATTCCAGTAATTTCGCCTATCTCAAGTGACGACGATGAAGATAGATACCGAGCTGCCTTGACAGTGTCATCAGGACAACGAAAGCACCGGTCAAAAATGTTTCACAATCCAGTTGCAGAATCTGGACGCCATTCAAGCACTATTAATGGTAATCACTCGTATGTGCGTGGAACTGTAAAGGAACTCCTAAAGAAGAATGACTCTGTTTTGGTAGGTATATTTTCATTAATTGGGTGTATGGACATCAGCATTCAGTCTAACGTATATATTAGCAGTCATGCTTCTGAAGAGATGCTGTAAGATTCTGAATGAAAGCCCCCCTTTCCGAATAAAAGCCTCCGAATATAGGCCACTCGTAAACTAACCCAAATATCCTTCCGAATTTAAGCCCACGGGAATATAAGCTCGGGGCTTGCATTTGGGATTCTGTGTGCATAGTTAAGATAATGAATAAGCATGGACAGAGCATATATTCAGCCTCTGTATTTACTTTTGTTTTTTTTGTGAAGTTTTACGCATTAAATGTTGTTATTAGTCTCTCTGATTGGACACCATATGGCGAATTCTTTAGCGTACACACGTCACCTGTTAACCTAAAAGAAAAAATGCTTACGAACCTATATAAGCCCAGAGCTTATATTTGAGATTTGTCGGTTTTCATTAACAGTTTCTGTTGTCTCTATCATCACTAGTTAAATCCACCATTCTTGTTTTAGCAATATGAACTAACAGACTCCGAGTTGGAAAATTCGTTTTTGAGTGATGTGTAAGTAACGATTTCTTTCTAATTTTTCAGTAAAGATTTAACTACAAATATTCATTGTCGAACATCCAGAAATACTTTCCTCTAAAGTAGTATGGTTCTTTCATCTGCAGTTAAATATTCAGTGCTCGTGCAGGTCCTTCAACTCCTTGAAAAGTGCTGGAATTTGAAATGCTTTTTCAAGAGTTCTTGAAACTCCTTGAAAATGAGAATTTTTCCTTTAAAATTGACCAAACTCATTGAAATTTGTGAATGTTTACTTTTAACTTTATTTCTAGCAATAAAAATACAAAAAAAGTAAAGGAAATTAAGAAAAAATTTTGAAGAAGATCGTACATGTCAACTCGTGAAATGCCAAGAAATGTCTCGTTTTCAGTATTTTGAGCTTCCTGTGTGTCTCGTTTTTGGTATTTAAAGCTCCTTGAAAATGTTTGTTTTTGTCCTTGAATAGAACCTGAAAACTCCTTGAAGCTGATTGTCAAAATCCTGCACAAGCCCTGAATATTGCCAATGAGCTGAAGAAGTTCATATTGAAGCAGTTTTTCCATCTTTAATATCAGTCATTTGACTTCTATGCTCATCCGTTTGTGCTTCAGATGTATTCCTGCATTTTCCTTCAGCTCTCATATGATTTTTCCAGCTCTGATGGTGAAGATATGACATATGCATGGTCCTCTTCAAGAACCCGTCGTCCTGTTGATCCACCTGAGAGAAGGTAATCTCATTAATGTATGTTAAAATCTCTTTGAAAATCATGGAAGTTTCTTCGGAAGTTCTATTTGAAGGAATTTTGGCATTTAATAACATGTGGTTAGGCCCGGATCAAACGTCGAACTTTTCATGTGCAGAACCTAATACACATTTTTTAAATAAGAAAGTTTTTTTTGCCCTATAATGAAACTTTCATAACTTTTTCACAATTCAAGTATCAAAACTTTGTTAAGACTTTATTAGCAAATATTGTTGAGTTCCAAAGTTTCACGCATGCACATCAATGGAAACCGAAAAAGCCCCATGTACACTTGAAATGATGATAAATCTTAGTAAATAACAGAAATTGATAGTGGGTAACCAACACCACATACATGAAATTTTTTGCACAGATAAATAGAATTTTAAATTCATAGACACCAAAAAGCTTTTTTAAGTCTCAAAAATCCAGTACTAAACTTTCTTAACTTTTTGAGCAGCTACCACTTTCTTAAAATTATAAAAACGTGTACATGAATGAGGCACATGTGAGTTCATGACAACATTTGGGTCGACCCAGATCAATTGGCTTGACTGATCCAGTCGAGTAGCACGACTACGGCACAGCTTAAAATCAAACGTCGTGCTTATCACAGTCCATGCCCGGAGACATGTGCGATCGCACGTGCACGTGTCCACACACGTGCAAAATCCCCCGCACGAGCGAAAAATCACCCGTGCCAACATCAATATTAACCGTACAATTGCACGTGCAAAATAGGAACTATGTTGTCGCAACTGCAACACTAGTGACTGTCACTTTTTGCTTTCATAACTCTGCTTTATCCTGTTTTATCCTAAATGAAATATTTGATATGCTTCAGCAACAAGAAACGCTCTATTGTGGATACGCATATCTTGGATCGCACGTGCAAACCCAAATAAGTAAGAGCAATCACTTGTGCAAACGAGGGTGCACGTGTGAACTGATGCTCGTGCGCCAATTTCTTCTGGGCATGAACTGCTCTCATATGCCGAACCTAATTCATAAACCATCCCTTATTGTTTTTAGCATAAAACCGCACTAGTTCCTAGTGCCTTATGGAACTGTTGTAAAAGTTGATTGGTTCGACCCAGTGGTTTCGACAATTGATTCAGCGTCGTGCCAAAGTGGAACTTTTTGCAGTTAGGTTAGGCACATGACAAACTCGACTTTGGTCTATATCATCTCTTATCAGACCTTTCCATACTCTGATGATTGTGGATATGCACCTCAACTTATCTTTGATGTCTTCGGAAATACACTCTTTTTATAGGAACCAGTAAATTTGAGGTTCAGCCTGGCTGCTCTTAAATTTTCCCGAATTTTGAAGCTGAATTGTTCTTAATTTGTTCTTAACTTAGTAGCGTGTAGGCCATTTAGAAATATATAGAAAGACAATATGCAAGATAACATTTGATGTTTTGACTGATTGGGTGCCAAATGTAACAACCAAGATGGTCTCTCTTGCATATGAATGTTGTTTTATTGAAAAAGTTTACAAAAAATTATAAATAGACAATGTTAGTAAAGTACCTAGTTTCGCAAGGACCAACTAATTTGCGAAAATGGAAGACAAAAAATCTGAAGGCTGTCAAGTCTCCTCACGTTAACAAGGAAAGGACATTTCGTGTTCATTTGTTAGTGGAAAGCTTCTGCATCGTTTTCCAAAATTATATGTTACGACAAGGCTTCAGGCTCAGCTTTGTTCTTAATTTTCCACCAAATTTCAGGCTCGTGTTCTTATAAGATTGTTCTTATAAAAAAAAAGAGTGTATATACAGGGTTGCCACCAAATCAGGGAAAAGCAAGCAATTTTATTTTCAACCAGGGAAAATCAGGGGAATATGAGAGATTTTTTTAGAAAATCAGGGAAAATCAAGGAACTTTTAAGTTTCTAATTGTTTCATTTTAGAGCAGTAAATTTCTCCATACTCAGTCATGCATCTCAGTGTAATTGTTACCAAATTCTACTTTTTGTATGTCATTCTGTTCTATGCAATTGTTTTGAAGGGCAGTTCCGTTTTGTTATGAAACCAAAAGTTTGAACGGCCAGAACTAGGTTCAAGGCTCTCCGATATCTCATATCTATCCAATGAAATGATAAAATAGTAGATATGGGTTGTAAGAATATCAGGGAATATCAGGGGAAAATTGAGTATCATTTCACTGAAGATATCAGGTAATATCAGGGAATTTTTTCCTGAAATAGTTGTGGTAACCCTTTGTATACAGTCCCTTGTTTATCCATGGTGTGTACGCTTTTGATTGACAATGTGAAAAGAGAATCCATCAATCTTCCTTTTTAGCATCGTTGTTCCATTAAGTAGCGAGAGATATTGGTCAACAAATGCACGGAAATACACTGGAAAATCTCATCGAGAAATCTTTAATGATAGTCTAAACGAAATTTACAAGTCCATGTACAGCACTGCAATAGAATCAGATTAAATGACGAATATACTTCGTCTTTCTTTGCACCTTGAGCATTCCTCTTAAACTATTTATCAATAGCAGATGAATGCTTACATGAAGTAATATTTAAGTAATATAAAGTTATTATTTCGTAATTTGTACATTTCTACACGTCATCGTATATTTTTTTCAGCTTTTTTTTAACATGGTTCCTCTCCTACAACACATAAACTATTCAACAATCCGCTATCCCACTGAGATATAGCCCTATTCGCTATTGCCTTTTATACCACTCCTAGGCACCGACTAAGTGGGGGCTCGGGGACTCGAGCCACCCCTGGACAATGCTACGGCGAGCTGAGAGGTCCCCCTGAAAATTGAGAGAAAGAATGCATATTATTTCTCCAAATCACAGAAGTCCAACATCTTACGTGACTATGATACTGAATTGACACGTCTGTTATACATCTATATGTCTCTTTTATTTGTTATTTTCAGTACGATATATTTATTACATAAAATATATTGCACAGTAGTCTAAATTCATGGTAGGCAATTTTCTAAATTTTCTAATTTAAGCCTCCCCTGAGAAAGTGAAAAGTCTTCTCCTATAATGACACGATGTTACTGTCATATTTTTCTGAACAAACTATCACGTGTAGATACCCTTATTTTTTCGAAAATTACTTCGCGTTGGTCACATCTATTTTCTTCCAAACTGTCTCAAGCTTGGACTATGTATATATTTTCGTCAAAATAACAAATTTATAGCATTAAATTCCTTGATATTTGCTATGTTTTTGCTGTTCTGGGAAAACATTTCAAGCTGGTATAGGGTGGATTTTGGCCAACCTAGCAAGTGTATAGTCTTACTTTTTGCCCAAAATGCCTTGATTTCTGCATCTTGTCAATAGAGAGATCTTTAATAATAGCCTTAGCGAATTGCCACAAGTTATCTTCCATGTTGCCACCTTGTGATTTTTGCCATGGTTGCAGTGACCGAGCAAATTATTTTAGGCTGATATGGCGATTTTTTTATGAAAATATCAACTGTATCAACTCAATATCAACTCGATTTTCAACGAAATTGACTCTACCTAAGAGTTAATGAATTGAAACAAAGTACCATGTGAGTTACTATTCACTTTGCCTAAAATTGCTAGATTTTTATCATTTAGTTATAATTTATTTAGTTATCTTTTAGTTGTCATTATTTTATCATTTTATCAAATTTTATGGAAAGCATGTAAGGTTAAAATTGGGAAATTCGCGGACAAAATATCCTTACTATCTGCCAAAATTGCTTGAATTTTGGCATGTTTTTACTCTCTAAGCAATATCTTAGGCTGAAAGTTAGTGAGTGATGTAGAAGGTAACAAGTTTATAACCTTATGTTTTACGGAGAATTCCTCAATTATTACGAGTTGTCAATTTACAACTAACCTATCTCTACCTAGAATTTGGTTAAGTTTTGCTTCAAACCCAAGTACCTATCCTAAATGCTGCTTAGAAATCCATGATTATAACCTTTCTTATTTCTAAGCAAAATATCTCAAGCTAGAATTTGGCGATTTTGGGACAAAACACCAAGTGCTTATTCCTACTTTTTGCCCAAATTTGCCTGAAGTTTGACACTGTTGACTGTCCAGCCAAACTTTCTCCAACTAAAGTTCAATTATCCTTGGCAAATATCACTGATTTTTGGACAAATTGGTAGTATTACTTTAACCTAAAATTGCTTGATGTTGCAAATATCTCAAGCTAGATGTAGGTGAACTTGGATAAAGCACTAAGCTATAGCTTTACTTTTTCCCACAATCGCTCGATTTTTGCCACTTTTAGTTTCTGTCCAAAATTTCTCAAACTAGTTGTTTTTTGGCCAAAATGCAAACTTTATATTGTTAATGTTTTTCCCGAGAATTCGTCATTGTGGCCACTTTGCAATTTCCAGGCAATATCGATTGCTAGAAATGGGTGAAATGGATGACAAAATACTAATTGTATAACCTTGCTTTTTGCCGAGAACTGCTTGATTTTGCCATCCTTTTAAGGGCTGAAAGTAGGCAAACTTGGGATAATAAAGCAAGTATATAGCCCCACGTTTTTCCCAAAGACACTTGATTGTGACCACTGGTTAATTTCCAACCAAATAGTCTCCATCTAGAATGCAATTAATTTTGGACAAAATGCCAGATGTACAGATTCCTTGATTTTTGCCACAGTTTTATTGCCCTGGCAAAATGTCTCATCTTGACAGGGAGGATTTTGACCAACAAGGCAAACGTGTAGCCTTCATTTCTGCCTAAAATGCTAAATGTTTACCATTACTCAGTTTTCAATAAAACTGTATCCACTTAAAGTTCAATGATCCTTGGCCAAATTTGCGAGTGTATAGACTTAAGTTTTACCCAGAATGTCTCTATTCCTACCACTGGTCAATTTTCACCAAAGATATCTCTAGGTAAAGTTCAGTGATTATTGGGAATACATAGCCATATTTTTTGACCAAAATTGCTTGATTTTATCATGTTATTAATCATTAGACTAAATCACCTAGGGTGAAATTTAGCGAGTTTTGGCAAAAGCAGAAAGCGTATTGGCCACTTTCAATTTGCAAGTAAAATATATCAAGCTATAATTTATCAATCCCTGGACAAAATACTAAATACATAGCCTTACTTTCTGCCAAGCATTCCTTGACTTTTGCCAGACGAAGATTTTCAACGAAATGTCTCTATCTACAATTTGATGATTTTTAGCCAAAGTCCCATAAGCAAAGTCTTACATTTTGCCCAAAATTACTTGATTTTTCCACTGGTAACTTTCCAGTGAAGATATCTTCTGCGAAAGTTCAGTGCTTTTTTGTTAAAATCCCAAGCGTATAGGCAACTTCTTGCCTAAAATGTTTTGATTTTGGCATGTTTCTACTGTCCTGGCAAGACATCCCAGGCTGATGTTTAGAAAATTTTAGCCAAACAGCAATTGCATATATAGTCTTACTTTTTGCCGAAAATTGATTGATTTTGTACATGGCTTTGAGGTTAATGCAAAACTTTTTTATTATGGACAACAGGAAAAACCTAAGTGTTTATGTTGTATTCATGTACTCTACTTGGTATTCCTAATATTTCGTACGGTTGTTTGCTTCTAATTACTCCACTTATTGTTACGAGCCTTACCAAGCCGGAATGAGTCCCTTCTCAGCAAAACGAATGGTAGTAGAGAGTTTCCGATACACTACGTGAGATACTGCGGCTACGTTTGGAGGCCTAAGCACTAGCGCGGTCATCAAAGTCAAAATGTAAACAGTATAGCGGATCAATTTCGAAGGTTGTGCAGCACAGTTTTTTTCTGGTGAAGAAGAGCTTGAGTAGGATTATGGAGAAGCTACTAAAATCTTCCTAGAGATGTTTAGAGGTCTACGAACGGTGCTTTTTGACTAGTAACTATATGTTGTGAGGATGAAAATAGCTCTGTTGGGGATGGAAATACTCTGTTGTAAATAATATGCTACTTTATATCATATTCTAAAACAGTTCAGTGGGCAGTTAATTCTACCAAATTTTAGCTTCATAATCATGCCTGTTGAAAATACTGAAGTGGCTTGCAAGAATTTTAAGGGTGTAGTTTCAACTTCTCGCTCAATAAAATGCTAATGTTGAGCAATTCCATGTGAAACAGTGTTCACTAACGCAAACCGTTATAGAATTAAGCAGCTACGGTGCCAGGCTCGAGGATATATAATGAACTCGAAAAGGGAGACGCCCTCCTGTAGCATTTTGTATACAAATGGTTGAAAAGTGGCTCCTTTTGTGCACCAAGCCAGTGAGAAATACAACAAGGAATACAAGTATCATTTGCCTGGAAAACCAAACAGTTATTCTGTGTTTTGATGTTTGTAACTCTTTACTTTACAAATGTAATCTGAATGAATTCACGTTCAACTACACCAGGGGTGGCCAACCAGTAAGAGGCTAAGAGCCGCATTATTTACTTTGATGCCACAAAGAGCCACATCAAACACATGGGGACACATGAACATTACCTTCATCCTTTCCTCTCACTGGCAAACATCTTATTGAACCAAGCGAAGTAAGCACATATATAAAAAACATACACTTCGATATGAGTGGAAGGACCGCAAGAAACTGGGCAAAGGGCCGCATGCGGCTCGCGAGCCGAGGGTTGGCCACCCCTGAACTACACTAGATGGCTTCAATAAGACAGAAATTTCTACACGATCTTTCGATATCATATGAACATTCAATCTTGCGTATTCCAATTTGACTTGTTCAGAAATTATAAGGCATGTCAAATAATAATGTGAATTTAATGAAAATACTTTAGGGCCTAAAACAAACGGATCATGTAAGGGAGATTGTTCTATGGTTTTTATCAGTGAAAGGGGTCAACTACAATAATAATTTTGAATTTATAAATGTTTGTTGTCATACGGTTGAAAGCTGCAGACAGTATAGAGAAAAAATAATCTATATTGAAGATACATTTGCATCGATCCCCACATAAAAATTTCTTCACATGTATCCAGATTATTGAGGATTTATACACGAAAGAATAACGAGGATTGAAACAAGGGAAGATCTCTAGAAGCTATTATGGATATACCTCCCTTTGTATTTGGCCCTAGAGTAACCCTAAATGGAGCTCTATACTTTGACTAACACCATAATTGCTTGTAGCAACAGCAATCTACTGACAAAAACCGACCAGCGCTACACTGCAAATTGCTGATGTCTACATCTAAACCAGCACGACAAACGAAGGCAGACTCCTATTCCAATGGTCAAAAGAAAACTCGAAAGACCTGAAGGTATTGCTTATCTATAACACCAATGAAGTATCTTTTGGAGGTAATTTCACCATCTTTCATGTGTCAATTAGTAGTCCAATAATAAATAACACAACTACGGGCCTTTTTAAAAGAAAAGTTAAGTGATAGGCCTTTCGATGGAAAGGGTATAAATTTTACTCTTTCTCAAAAATTTCTCTTTGGCACCGAAAAGTAGATGGCCCCCGATTACAGATTTTTGAAAATTTCGCCCCCCATTTCAATTTATTAAACACCACCTAAACAATTTTGAAGAAAATCCAACCCCCATTTTACTAGCCTAAAGATTTCAAAGTTTTAGAAAGGATAAGTAAATAAAATACATTGGCTTTGTGAACGCAAATCAATACTAATAAGTAAGGAAATCAAAACAAACTATAAACCTTATACTAACACAATGTTAACAACTAGTTGCAATAGTTTTAAGATGTTTGGGTCCCTATACTGTCTATTGAACATTGACCTCCATCTATTAGCAACCCCCAAATTTATGCTTTTTTAGTAAAAATGTTAACCTCCCTCCATGTTATACCCCTTATTATTCGGTGCCAAAGACACATCAAACCAATAAGATATGTTTTGAGAACAGCCGAATGGAAAAGGTAAGTTACAGGCAACTTTCTCACGCAAAAATATTGTGTAGAGTTTCTTGAAGAAGAACACTTGGCATTACATATTTCAGAAAGTACTGGACCACTTTTAAGGGCTACTTAGTTACTTGGGCCACCAGTACATTACCAAAACAGGTCTGCAATTTCAATAAAGACACTCAGTACATGCCATCTTTCACGAGATCTCACAGACCCAAATACACAAAGGAAACCAGACCGCCTCTGAGAGGATATTCTAAACATCTCAATAGATACAAGAACTCCAAAAATTCCATGACACCATCTTTCAAATAAAGCTTGCGTTCTTCGACGTGGATATTTACATAATGTAAACAGTTACTATGACTGTGTAGTTATAGACCCTATGATAAGTTCAAGAGTCTTCGTAAACAACCTTTGCTACAAAACTACAATTCCCTGAGACATAAAAAGCCCTTTTTGTGGCTACCTACATTTGATCAAACATTGTCAGCAATAGTAGCCTGCAATTTAAAAAGTCCTACAAAGATATTCCTACCAAAGCAAGGAATATAGCTACAAACAAAATCAACATCAACGTGTCTAAAGTAGCAGAACAGTCGAAGTCCAGCTCACTAGATTGCAGTTAACTCTTCAAGGCCTCTTCGAGGAAATTTTTCCATCAGCCGTCTCACATTTTCCTTATGCTCCGCAACTCGATCTTTTCGAATGCACCTGCCATCACTACCAGAGTTGAGGCTGGTGTAATCGTTCTCTTTTCCTGAATCTGCTTCGTTTTCATTTTTGTCTTCGAGGTACGAACCATTCAGCTCGCTAAGAAAAAAGATATCAAATTTAGTCTGAGACTACTTAAGTTCACTGACTTGAAATGAAAACAACTAATTAACTATGCTATTTACATTTACTACATACACTTGAACACAAAACTGAAAATGGGGTGCTTCTTCCCATTTTCTTCTTCAGGAGTTAGCGAGAAATTAATAATCAGTAAAAATACACGTTTTTTGTGAGAAAAAAGTTCATAAAAAATGAGGCTCAAATGACCGAAATCTAAATAAAATCTTAAGAAAATCACAAGGCTCAATTTCAAAAGTGCAATTGTTTTGCTTGCCAAAAATCTATATTTCGTTACTGTTACATTCAAAATGTTAAAGATAGAATTCAAATTTGAGTATAAAAGATTAATAAAGAAAGGGTAACCAAATTTAGCCAGTTTATCTCAGTAAAATTAAGGAAAATTTTAAGAAAGTCTCAGGTTCAATTTAGAGAAAAATTAAGAAAATCGACGCTCAGGCAAATGAGAAGAGGTTTTCTTATAAAAAAAAAACGTGTAGATATAAGAAAGATAAAATAGAACAGAAAATTTGATGATAAATCCTTACTCGTTTTCGTCATCATGGATTGCTAATGACATGTATCGATATAATTCGTTTGTTGTTGGCGTGTTTGTAGCGCATGCGCTGTCTTGCTTCGTTGATGAATCTTTTGTTGACGTTTTTGGAGCTGGACTAAATGTGGGGACAACTTTCGTAAAGTTAGCCCGTGGTCTCGATTCATCTTAAATAGAAACAAAAGTAATTGAAAAATTCAGTGAAAAATAAAATTAAATCGGAAACTGGAATACATCAAACTGCAATGACAATAAAATATGTTTCTGACAAATTAAAAGCTACATGATTTTGATATAGGGAAATGATACAAAAGCAAATTTTTAGAGAATGTTCTTGCACCAAAAGTAGTACTTCAGCTAGATGTGCCTCACCAACAGTTCATAATTGATCTACAGAATTTTATCCTTACTTAAGCTTTAAAATCAACATCTTTTCTTCTACGATAATTAACACATGATCTTCTTTAATCTTCCGCAAAATCCTCAAAACATCTGCACCATAAATAGTAACCAAGGATCTGGGCCTGGTATTTTCATAACCAACAATTTTTCAACACAAGCATTTTTCTGTTATCCAATCAACGGAAGTTGACCTCAGAAGAAGGGCCACGACGGAAAACATTGTACATATTTTCATATCTTTAATTCGACATACCAGAAATTAAGACATATCCATACTATCATACGGGTTTAATTGCACGTTACCATTTTAGACGTAAACTTGAGATTGTTTCGAGACAACACATCTCATCATCAGATTAATTAATTATAAGTAACTGGGGCTTATCTAGATAAAGGGGAAAGCAAACAAATGGGAAAAATAAGCGAGGAATCAGGGCAGATTAAAAAGGGAAATTCAAAGGACATGTACCAGGTAATTCAGGAATATTGCCTAAACAAGTGAAAACAAATCACTTAAATGCCTATATAAGTTGAACTGAAAAGGTTTTTTGACAGGGGATCGAATATGCCAAAGTTTGTACAGAAGGCTAAAGCCTGGTACTCACTGGGCGTTTAAGTGCGCGCCCCTGGGCGTTTATCTGTGAAATTTAAACCCGCAGACATACTATGTGAATTTTTAAACGCGTGGTTTTAACTGAGCAGTTGAGCCTCAGGAATTTAAACGCACTACCGGTACTCACTAGGGTTTAAGTTAAACGCCCAATGCATACCAGGCTTAAATGAGCTCTAGAAGGACTTTTTAACTCATTATTTCCACTAACTCCGGATTGCAGAGTGCACAATCCTAACTTACCCATTCTGTTATCTGCAGATTCTTTCTGGATTACTGGAGTCGAGATGCAATGTTTATAAAACTCCATTCGTTCTCTCTCAAACTCTTCTCGCTATAAAAGAATGGTTCTTATTCAGGAAAAACACTTATTGTGATATTTAATAAATTGGAACAAAAAGATCTGTTGTTAAATCTACTGAAATGTTTCATTCAACTTTTTTCTAGCAAGAATGCATTTACATTATCAATTATAATTTATTATTAATGAAATAATTATTTAAATGAATTCAAATTATTCCAACATAAATTAATTCGGACTACAGCCACAAAAACAATCCTACAAAATTGAGTACACAATTCTGTATAGGAAAAAAGTTTATAAGAATATTCAGGCTTAGAATCGATGAGATTTAAGAATAATGCTAGACTCAAGTTTCATCATGAATTTTTGTGTATTTGAGTTGTAGTACTGCTTGTAGATGAACTTTTTCACTATCGATACAATATTTGTTGTTCTGCTCCACTTTTATTTTCCTTTATGATGAAGTAAGATATCAATTGAGATTGAATATAATCCTTTGATTTTCAGACATAGTTACACCTTTGATATTTAAGAATAATTTTAGAATACTCTAAGGTTCAAAACCGAGAAAACTTAAGAGTATTGAGCTTCGGCGAAACATTGGATATACCTATAAAAGTGTGTATGCCTTACCTACCAGTGAAATGAAATGAATGTGTGGCTACTTGGAAGGAGCACTGAAAAACCGTTCACATACCTCCTCTGCTAGCTTCAGAGCAAGTTCCGTCATTAACTTCCTTTCACTTAGAAGTTTCTCTCTTTCACTCTTGATTCTCTTTTCCGTTTCCCTGTGTGTCTCATCACCCTTAGAATATGAGACAATCAATCGTCAATAATTCTGCAATTGACTGGACTATCTTGGGCTTAAAATCGGTCACAAGTTTAGGTGACAGTGTTCGTACTACGCCTTACATCCTTAAAAACTCATTTGAATTACTTTACGCTTTAAGGGCGTTTAAAGCTCCTTAATTTTGCGACTTCTAAAAACACACTCCTTAAAAACTCCATATTTTTAACTAATTCTTGAAGGAAAGGATTTTCAGTGGCAGATTTTTGTTAGGAAATCATTTCATTTCTGTCAAGAAAACATACAAAAACTACTTCTTAAAAATTAATTTTTCTTCCTTAAATTTTGCCTACTCACCAGAGCATAAACCCTAAGAGGAAGCAAACTGAGACATTCTGAGTTATACTTTTTCTTGAAAAAGTTAAAAATTAGTATTATTCGCTACAGCGATTTAATTAAAACCTATTTAATGTACTATGAGAATACATACCTTTAAATATGTCTCAATTCTCTCCAGCATATCTCCATCCTGCATTGACTAAATGAAAATTGAAAGAGTTAAAACTACAATTTCCAGAGTTCATCATTTAAGAAGGGAAGCAAATATTTAATGAATTGACAATTTTCCACGCCCATTGCCAAAATAATGCAACTTAAAATTACGTCAGGGAAATTTACCTGCAAAAGCTGTTCCTGTTTTGAGATGATCGCCTGATAATTTTCAATCTGCTCCTTCATATTGGCTATCTTCTTAACAGACGCTGCTGATTCTGTCTGGCTTTCATTTTCAACAGGAGATGAGCCTGTGACAAAAACGAATCCGATTGTACTTAAAAAGTTCAATCTAAACCATGAAACATGTCACTCTCTAAATACCCGTATAGGACAATTTATATCACCTGCCATCTTCAATAGATCTGCAAACAACGAGTGTCAGTGATTAGAAAACATTAGAAAAAAGAACTCCTTTCTTCCATTTAGTAAAATTTCTGAAACGGAGAGCTTAAAGTCACTTTGCTTACAATTGAAGTAAACCTATTAAAATATCAAAAAACCTTAAGCCAAAGGAAAACAAAACGTTAACAGGAATACAAGGAAGTTTAAGGAATCAGTCGCTTGTATTGTCCTTCACCTAATGACGCAGGATGTGAAATTATATATTAGATTTTGGTTAATGACGGTTTCTAATTACGAAACGACGTCAAGAAACTTGCTCTATATTAATTTCTCATTTCTTATGGTGGGAAGGAGGATAGAGAAAGAAGAGAAAAACAAACACGAAGCAAAATGAAATTCCTGTCTTCTAAGTTCTAAAAATGGCAAATAATGACGAACAAGTTGAAAATAAAACGGACCGTGAATCGTTATTGGAAAAAAGAAAGCAATACCTTTGGAAGATCCTTCTATCTTTTCCTTCAATTGCTGCCAGGTCATTCTGAAATGGTTTTTTACATCTGCAAAAAATAAAGCAGGATTTGATTATTTGGATTTATTATAATTTTTGGATAAATTGAAATAACCAAAACAGCTAATTATGGAAGATAGTTTTAGGAAAAATGAAATCTTGTGTGGAGAAATCAAATATGTATGATTGCTCCTACGATTCCTGATTAAATGACGATGTTTTTGATGATTATGCTAATGATGGTGATGATAATGATGATAGCTAGCCTTGATACCCTGTGGTGAACGCACACACAGAGAGACAACTGTGCCTAAGTTGATAGTGGTACTATACAAAGAGTTACAGAATCAGGGCAAATGTCAATGACTTGTGACCAACTGTCCTACCAGGTCCTTTCAGTAAACTGCATGCTTCGTGGTTCATATTGCAATTCGACCTAAAAGGTTCGTGCTGTGGCGAGTGGATGAAATTTGAGGAGTTTTTAAGGATCAAGAAATCATTTCTATGGAGTACTTCTTGTGTGATTCCATGAGAAAAAGCAAATCAGTTCCTAAAGAAATCTCCCGCTGAAAATGTTTTAATTCAAGAATTGGTTACAAATAAGGAGTTTACTCTACAATGCACGTTTAAGAAGTTTATAAGCACCCTTATAAAGGTAAACTACATCTAAGGAGTTTCTAAACAGTAGCATGAACCATGGACTAGTAACTGTTGGGGAACATTAGGTTGAGCGTATGGTTGATTCAGTCACGTCTGTTGAACAAATAGCGGGCAATCAACTAGCCATTGAGTTAGTCCCAGGCTCCATGTGGGGCACAACAGGAAAATGAACATTATGAGGTTTCTATTAAAGCTGAATGACGTAATCATAGTACCTTCTCCAACCACGTGAAATGGCATATGGAAATGTCCGTTGGCTATTGTCGGTATATTGGCGTCTGAAAATTTGTCCTGAGAAATAATGAAAGGATTTCATTGAAAATAACAGTAATTAATAAACAATAATTGTTTGCTAAGTTAGGTGAATTTAATACGAAGATAGACAACTTAATTCCATTAAGTACAAAGTGTGTTGTGTTTTCCTTGCTGTTGGAGAATCAAAGGTTATGTCTTGAAGTGTAAATGGAAGTTTACAAGAATCTGTCACAGCCATCAGTCATTATTTTCACGCTATCAATAATGCGTTCTTTTTCACAAAGCCTGTTTATTACTTAAAAGCGAGACATCAGATAGTATATCAAAGGCGCATTGTAAAATTACTGACATATTGGTACAATCTCATTAAAGAAAGGAAGAAAACAAGCTGCTAAAGAAAAACTTTTGGAGAGTAAATTCTAATTTCCAAGCCCCCTTCCACAATAAGCATGGGCAAAGTACACTCCCCTGGGAAAATACTACTGTTGTTCAACTTCCAGGGCAAGGGTCAACTTACATCAAATTCATCATCATTTTCATCTTTCTTTTCGTTTACAAGAGACACCAGCTCTCTTTGTACGTCTGCTAAATATTCTCTAAGAAGGCCTATTTCCATCGTTAGCTCCTAAGAGAAAGAAGTAATGTGAAATTGCAGGAAAATATAGAGATACAACATGGTTTTTATAAAAGAACATAAAATTTTCTGATTTAGGATAACACGGTAGAATGTAACAGTGACAGACATACGTCACATATACACAGAACAGATGTCACAGATATACGAAAGAGGAAATGCAACATTCAAAAGGTTTTGACAAACAATGATATATTTAAAATAGAAATAAGCTGTAAAAATAGAGTACCTTGTGCTTTTCCTCGTAATTTGAAATAATCAGACGATACATCTCTTCCTCCTGTCTAACAAATCAATTTGCAAAATAATTTATAATTTGGAAATTTATGACTGACAACAAAACATAGCATGACAGAGGAAAACAGAAGTGACTACAAGACAAAAAGATAGGTATTTAGGTATACTGAGAAGAAACACCTAAGAAAAATATCAAGTTAATTACTCTTTTTTTCTACTCTTTTTAATTACTCTCTGGTACCGAATAGTAGGGGGCCCCGATTGCAGATTTTGAAAATTTCACACCCATTTCCATTTATTAAACACCCCCAACTAAGCAATCCATTTATTAAACACCCATTTTACTAACCTAAAGATTTCGAAGTTTTAGAAAGGATAAGTACGTAAAACACATTGACTTTGTGAACAAAAACCAATAATAACAACTAAAGAAATAAAAATCTATTTACCTTTTAATTACACAATGTTAACAACTAATTGCAATGGTTTTAAAATATTTGGGTCCCCATACTGCCAATTGAGCATTGACTCCCCCAAGTATTAACAACCCCCCAATTTATACATTTTTAGCAAAAATACTAACCCTCCTCCTTATTATACCCCCCTCCTATTTGGAACCAAAGAGTACATAAAACTGATACAAAACATACTTTCCACCAGCTTTCCATAACTTTCTCTTTCCATCGGTTCTTTGTATGCTGTTTATAATCTCCATACCCAATCGTTTTTCGTGGCTTTTGTCCGTCAACAACTTGAAAAAGAAACTATCATATAAGCACAAAGATTCTTGAATTATCTCCATGCCAACTAGGCAAATATTTCAACCAAAGTTGTGCCAATATTACAATAATCTGAGTAGAATTTACTGGTTGAATATGATACAGAAACGGAAAAAGCAATACAAATTCACAGGGAAGGTACAATCAACAATGAAACTAAAATGAACGTAAAGACAAGAAATGAAAATGAGAGGGCGAAGCATGCGATTGAGGTTATATACGTTTTTTTATAAGAAACATGTCTATAAGAAACATGAGGCTGAAATTAGGAAAAAATTAAGAAATATGTAGGAAATATAGGCAGGCTGAGTTTCAAAGAATAACTTGCAAAAACTCTTTAACTAGTAAAGTTTTTATCCAACTATCAAGAAAATAGAATGAACATCCATTATATGCCTTACAAAACCTGAGCATCCTTTTTCTTGCATCACAATTGCCTAATCTGGGTTGATAGTGTCAGTGGAAGTATTTAAATTTAAGAAACATTTAAGAAAAATTTAAGGCTGGATTTTTTTATATGCAAATATTCAAAAGTATAAACAACAATATCATAGGACTATACGAACACAAAAGCGCTTTACCACACTACAAGGACGATACCACAGAGTGCAAGATGTCATGACAACTCTGCAGGCTGGATTTGACGACATATTAAGAAACACTCAAGGTGAAGCCAGAGAGTGTGTTTATTACAGGCCTCCCAGTGCTCCATTTCATTTTTTATTTAGGAATTTAGGAGATATTTTGCTAAAATTTAGAACTTTTTAGGACTATGGGTAAATCATGAAAAAATGGAGAGAAAGTTAAAGTAAACAAAAAGTGACAGATCTTAAAATCTTACCTGATTTAGCCTTTCCTTCAACTTCAACATTTCTTTCTCTTTTCTTTTTGATTCATGAATATACTGTTTTTGTTTATGTTGCATATCACTTTTCATTTTCTTCATCTGAAACCGAATAAAGGATATATATGATTAAAATTTTAAATCTGTAAGATATAAAACTGAACTACATAACATAAACTTACTAATGAAGAAGGCCTTGGTAAAAGGAAGAAAACTCTTTCAACCTACATCTTCACGCTCCATTTTCCGTTCATTCTGCAGTAACTTAAATTGGTCTGCTAGTCTCTTCTCTCGCATTTGTGTCACGCAGATTTCCCGTTTCGCGGCCTCCAGCTCTTCCTAGAAAGAGTGAAGATAGATCTTGTAAGGACACAAAGTGTCAGTACCTTCCAAACGATAAAAATCAAGCCAATATGGAGAAGCAACTAGCAAATGTGTGGTGGCTGCGTAAGTATGCTGTGCTAAAGACTGGTACCTAATGACGTCAAAAATAACTTAGCAAAAGGCAGTAGCTTTGCATGTGTCAAATGATTACTGCGCAAACATGAACCGAAAAACATTCAGGGAGACCAGAGGTGTTTTCGGATGGAACTCTCTGACTTTTCGCTGATTTCCATGACTAACTTGGGAAATATCCATGACATTCTTACCATATATCAATCCAATATATAAAGAAGGCATCAAATTTTCCTATCAAACAAATACAGTTAAAAAGAATGCAATTTGTAAAATTTCCTAATTTTTTCCACACTTTTATTAAATTCCCTGAGTTTCCCCTAAATTCCTTGATTGCTGGTGACCATTATATCAAAACCTAGTATTTTATTTATACAAATTTCTGTTACGACGAGACATAGTGCAGACATTGAACCTAACAATCCAGTATATATCCATATCCTTCCATTTTCTACCGCTATTTTCACGGACATTGCTCTCAGGAAATCAAGAATATTATTCCTGACCCAGTGAGGCGTGTTCGAACCACCAGAAGCTCTACCCATTCACACCCTTTCCAAGTTACACTACCTAATCCACGAACTCTAGCTCACAAATAATCTTTCATTCCAAGAACTTCTCAACTGCGGAGCTGATTGCCACCCACTACTTTCCCTGAATCCTACAATTTGTCATCTTTTAAATCCAACATCAAAAAAACTTGACCTTGTCTCCCTTTCTACGTAAACATCTCCCATTTTCTCAGATTTTCCTTTGTCGGGACTTTGTTATAGGCCCTACGGCCTTTCCCCGACATTACTTACCAAAAACAACAAAATATCTTCACAATATCGGGTAGAATTTAACCCCTCCAGAGCAAAAGCACTTGCAAAACCTTACTGACTTTGACTATAAAGCGATACAACTGAGCTGTTTCACATTAAAAGAATCTTGAGCTAAGCTCATTGAAAATGCAAGATCAGAGGGAAAGAATATCTACAAATATTACCTTCAGTCTGTTCTGAGATTGAATCAAAGCCTCATTGTCACTCTCAGATCGTATTTGCCTAAAATCCAAACAGAGATTACACTTAATTAAACAATCAAGGAAATAAAGCTCTCATTAAGTCAGCTCAAATAACAACGCATTTTGAAGTAGTAGAACCACATATGTAAGCTCAAATAAAGGCCCCTGGAAAACATTTTTCAATCGTCCTAAACAGAAGTGACAGAATAAATAAAACGTCTTACTTAGCTTCGAGATCATCTCTAGCTCGTATTTGTTGCTTCTGTGATTTGAGTAATTCGTATGTCCCATTTATCAAATGAGAAAGATCAAATCTTGCTTCTGCTTCACGACCGGCTACGACATTCCTCGGAAACAAAGTTTGGAAGCCCAAAGCGAGAAATTCCTAACAAGGGAAAGAAAAGACATAGTTATTTAAACACAGCAACCCCTATATCTCGGCTATTTCCCATTCCAAGGGGTGACAAAGAGATATGAATCATGTTATTATTTCTAGATTAAATCTTATCACTCTTAGATTCATTACCTTATTGAAATTTTCAGCTCATGGACTTACACACTTTTTTCATGAGAATACTTAATTTTTGCTGAACCTCAATAGTCTTGAATTTTTTCGGTTTTCAGTCTTAGATTATTCTTACATCATTCTTAAATATCGAAGGTGTAACTACGTCTGAAAATCAAAGGATTATATTTAAGTCTTTATTTATGTCTTAATTTATCATAAAGTAAAATAACAGTTGAGCAGGATAACAAATATTGCATCGATATTGAAAAAGTTTATCTACAAACAGTACCATTACTCGAATACACGCAAATTCTAAGTCTTGATGCAGCTTGAGCCTTGCTTAAATTATTCTTAAATTTCAGCGATTCTGAGACCTAGATATTCTCATGTGTGCTACATAAAATACGATACCAAATCAAAATAAACGGCAGTGGAGAATTGATAAGAATTCCACCTGAAATTAGTTTCTTTAATATGACGTATTTATGTTGAGCAATTGCTTCATAACGAAAGGTCAAATGAAAAGATTATTTTGAAATGAAGTCAGATGTATTTCATAGGAAAGGGAGACGCAAGGATGAAAGACTAAAACTGAAAAACTAGATAAAGAAGACATTAAAGGCAAAGCAAGGTTATTTTATTTCACAACTAACTATTTTATTCAAACAAATACACACACGACATTCTAATTTGCGCCATAACAGAAAAGAGCTCTTTTATATAAAACGAGATTATTGTTCTCATGAATACCGATCAAGGTATTCCTGTACACAATAAAAATCAAAGACAAAACACGTCCATTTAAACTATAAGCTGATTATCTTCCCCTTTTAACGTTGCCAAAAATTTATGATTCAAATGTCAAAAGTGCTGTGAAACATGCAAACTATCATGTTCATCATTATCATAATAATCATCATCCTAATCAACAAAATCATAATCACTATCACTGCCATTCATCATCAGTTTCCATTTCATGGTAGAGATAAACAGTCTAATGCTAATCATAGTCTGGTGACCAATATCTAGTCCCATAAGAAATATCAAGACTCAAGTTAATGTACAAGATAGGCCCATTAATTCAAATAATTGAAGATTTCTTTTCTATTGAAAATTACAACAAAAAGGCTTAACAAGAGATCCTTTTGAGCACCTAGTATCAATATAAGGTTCTTGCTGAGGCATTTTATTCAGGACAAACACAGCTGTTCAAACAATAATACCAATCAGAAAAGAGCAGACAGTCTCAAGCGACATCAATCATCAAATTCAAAAAACCTGATATAATTAGCAATGACAGATCAAGAAAATTTTGGGATTTATCTTCTGTTAATATGCAAGACTTTAACTCACAATTCCTGTCATCCAAATAACAACTATGTGTTTTTTATAAGAAAGTTTTTTTCACCCAGTATTGAAATTTTCTTGACTCTTTCACAATTTAAGTATCAGAACTTTCTTAAGACTCTCATAGCAAAAGTTATTGAGCTCCAATTTCTTGAGCATACATATTGATGGAAAGTGAAAAAGCTCCATGTACACTTGAATGATGATTAATCTTAGTAAATAACAGAAGTAAAACTGTTAGTGGGTAGCTGACATCACATGCATAACATTTTGTACATAGATAAATTGAATTTTAATTACATAAACACTGAAAAGCTTTCTTAAATCTCAAAAATCCAGTAATAAATTTTTGAGCAGCTGAGTGCCACTTTCTTATAAACCACTTTTTATAAAAATGTGTATCATGGATTGTCTGGCACATTCTCCTCCTACAGAAGGTGTTTGGAAGTACAACTCCAAAGCCCCCTGACTGTAGCCTACTACATCAATCTCCTGTTCTCATTATTATCCTTGCCCACTTTTGGAATATGATCTTTAGCTAACAATTTACATAATAGTTAAACAAGCAGAAAGTATATGTCTTCAATTCCTAGACATACCATCTGGCATCAACACATATATTTCTCACACTTAATTAGAAAAAAGTTAAGGTTACTAGCAGTAAATTTGTAAGTAGTTCAAAATGTATGTTAAAACATACTGGGCTTTTCAAAACATGTCTTCTTTCAACTCAGAATATACACTGCAGATTACTGAGAAAAAACTGATTTGACAATATTGAGAAAATACTGTGTTTAGTTTCTTGGTCCAAAATGACTTCTAGACAAAAAATATGTTCTAGATAAAATATCAAGAGCACTATCTTTTGTAAAAGAAGCAGCATCTTTCAAATTTCATAAAATATACAGCTGAATTTCTCTTTGCCAAAGAAGGTTTCCTCAGCATTGCTAAAAACATCTTCAGCCCAAAATTACAAAGGTGATATCAGTGGCTATGTTGTGTTTCAAATTTTCTCCTATGAATCTTCCAGCCCACAATTCAGTATTTTATTGCCCAACTATCTTTAAAAGTTGCAAATAAATAAAGATATGGCAGTGGGAAGGCTTAGTTTTGACAATTTCTTAGAAATGTGGTTTCATAAACCAGTGACATTGTAATCCCAATACATAAAAAATTGATACACTACCTAGTTTTGCATATAGTTGCTAGCAATTATCCAGTACTCATGCTAGGAAAAATGACCAGCAACAATATGATACCAAAAACCCATAAATTAGTATATTTGCTTTTCAATTGTGCAGTTGCTGGGATGAGCAAAAGATCTCTTGAAAACATGTAAGGCTGTAACGGGTGCTCCTTTCTTTCATATGTCAACAGGTAGCAATATGGTAATGAATAAGCTTTTTACGAATCGAAAGAGTCATTTTATCAACATGAAAAATAGCGGGGTGATCATTTCACACTATAATGCAACTGGAACTAATTATAACAAAGATTCCTGCTAAGCTTCCTTTTTGCGTCATCCCTTGGCCGTTTCCACAGCTACCCTAATGATTATCACGAGTAAATAAACGTATCTGTCTGTAATACTTGCAACTTGATCACCAACTTATAGCCACTGAACTACAAAAATACAGACACTTCGCTAACGGCCAGAACAGAACCAACAATTATATATAAAAAATTATCGGGGGTTGTAATTTCACCCACTGCAACCCTTTGCGTAACAAAATGTACGCACACTCTGCACCTTTTTGAAAGTGCTCCTGCTTTCTCTGATATAAGGGATAGTTCTCTGACATCATTACCAAATTTTAAAATAATGTATGAAGGCAAATCTCATTTGGAAAAGTGATCTGGCAAAGCACGAGCTTGGGGCAGTACATGGACACAGTTACAGGCTCAACACCTTTTGCAACAAACGTAATGACAGGAAGTCATGGCACTTTTACCTGATTCAGGAATCGCAGCCTGCTATCAATATTTGCTCTTGTGCAAAATTGCTCATCCTGTCCTCTTGCAAATGGTGGTGTAGTGAATATATCCATACCATTTTGATCGGTGAAACTATTTAATTCATCATCCCGTTGGAACATCGTGTCAACAATGGGCCTAGGCATATTGGACGCATACTTCGATGATTTCTGGGTGGTGATGAACGCTGACAGATCCCAGTCTGTATCTGTGGTGTTTGAGTTGTAGTCCATGATAATTCACACTATTTCTAAATAATGCTCTGTTAAATACAGTTTATAACAGCTTGCTGATTGTGTATATTTTCACGTCAAGATTAATTTATAAGCAAATGCAAACTTAAGCGCGCTAGTGGAAACATTAGGTACCAGGCTCCTAATGACATCTATTGATTCATAAATATTACATTTGTTCATTTATAACCTGCAATAGGTTGTAAGCATTATTTGACCACAATACACTGCGTAGCAAAGACTTAAAAACCTCTTATTTACACAGTAGGTTTAGCAATAGCTTCACGCCTTGTAGTCTGTATGTAGCAGTGTATATCTTTTCTGCATTTGATGACAAGGAAATATCGTAGCTTCTTAAATAAACCATGAAAGAAAAGTCTATAGAAATAACCAAAGTCCATGAATAATAGAAGTAAAGAAAAATACGTAATTCATGCCTTTGCCCGTGGAAAATGACAATCACAGCCTATATTGAGCAATAATAAAACAAAGATGGGTATGCCTTTTCCCCAAAAGTCTAATTTGAAATGATTTACTGCTCATTAACTACTTCTGGAATTTCCTTTTAGGAAACCGAGACAATCTGCTCTTAATAAAGTTTTCTTTACCTAAGAATTGATAGTTTCTCCGCTGGAATCACATAATCAATCCCGTGCATATTTGTTTACCCGACAGGAAATACAGTTTACATGAAGTTAAAAGACAACAGAATGCGAGCGCAAACGGTTTCACTCCAAGCTCATTAGGGTGAGCTTCGTTACCTTCAATCGCTTAAGTTTTGACGGTCTTTTAGCAAAATATGTCATATAGTTTTATCAAATAGGGAGTCATTCACAAAGGAAGTCCAGGCTCAAGGGAGAGGGAGGTCTGGTGAAACAGGACAATCTTGGACATAAGGGGAGCAGGCCCGTAGTTATGGGGTAGCAAATGCCACCCATGAGCAACAAGATGCCAGCTTTGTGCCACCCCTGGCAACTTTTTTGCAATTTGTTATGGTTACTTTATGCTTTTAGCTAAGAAGACATCTCCTCAACCTTGGTGGTTGTGACATGCTAGAAAGTTCAATCTTTTCCTGCACACACATTATCCATTTGATTGTGAGAGCATAAAGAGTGAAACAACTTCTCAGACTTTATGTCACACGATGCTTTCAGAACATTTTGCCACCCCTGAAACACAGGCCTGGCTACGGGCTTGAAGAGGAGGGGGTTCTAGCAAAACTGTTGTAGGAGATCTCAGAATTGTAAAGAAACATATTTATATTCAACTCTTATACTCAAATTTAAAATGATGCCTGCTTCAACGCGGGCAAATACCCCCCCCCCAAGTTACCCACAAATTACTCAAATGGGAATTTGGTTTGTTCAAACAAGTAAACATCTGGATAGTTGCCGACCAATTTTTCAATTGTGAAGCCATAGCTTCAAGCACGGTATTCATCTATGCATCTTTCTCATAGCTAATAGAGCGGTTGCAATAAACTTTCGCTAGCCTCGATATGATTAGTGCCGCCATCTTGACGGTCAACACAGCTTTTTTGAAAACGTAAACATGGCCACTAGGT
>WIPJ01001085.1:31381-47386 GCA_018155075.1 Cassiopea andromeda
CGACCAGTTTACATGTAAATAACATAAAAACTTGCAGAAATCGACCAGTTTACATGTAAATAACAAAGAACATGAGTCAGTTCTACATTTAACTAACAAAGTCGACATTATTCATCAATTTTGTAATCTTCAGGATTTACGAAATCATCTGACCAGTCTGATTCTTCTTCGATATATTTTCTTGCTTCACATAACTTGCAGTCTGTTAAATCACAGAATAAACGTGAATGGTCATCATCATCAAATGTTAATTTTCTCATCAACTCCTGTATCTTTTCAGGTACTTCCACCCCTCGTTTGACATACCAATCATTTTCCATACACGTTACTATTATTTCATAACATCTCATCCATTCTTCAGGTAAAATGTCACCATGGGTTAAGAGTCTCTCAAACTTTTGCATGAATAACTCGAATGTATACTTTGGTGAAAATCCAAATATTCTAAATGATTGGTGTTCTATTGCTTCCCTCGCACAATCTTCATAACATTCATGAATACTCTCCATCTTTCTTTGCATAGAACATAGTACCACGCAAAACCCCCCTATTTCTTAGCCACCATGGAGAGTCAAGAGAAAAATGTAGAAAAAACATACCCTTAGGTTGGTAAGAAGAAACCCTTATAAATTTCAAACTGTAGCACGTAAACGCAGAGCAGGTACGACATCAACCTCACGTGGTGGATGCAGATATCATAGGCGTCGACATTACCGAAGACGCAGATAAAACAGCAAACAACACTAGTGCAATATGGGTAGCAGCAACAAAAAACGACAACAAGTAAAATTAGCACAAAGAGCGCATCCATTATCTCGTATAATACGAAGTATAACATCTAAAACTAAACACAGACTATTACGTGAGCAGTATAATCATCATGGTAGTCGTAGACAGCCAAGAAGTCAGAAAACAGAAGACCTATTATCACCAGGGTTTACATTTAGTGGAGCTGGAGCACGATTTCAACAATATGGTAAACTTAACCATAATGCATCTGGATGGAATGCGGACAGAATTGATAGATTATTGGAGCCGAGGGTATCGAACGAAGAAATGAATCTGCCAGATGGGCCAGAGCCCCGACTTGACTCTGATTATATTGATAAACACTTACTGTGCCTACCAGAAGAATTACGCAGAAATATACGACGACAGGGAGTAAAAAAAAGACAACGCAGGATAGAGAGTTATTTTGTAAACACATACGGCTATATCCCCCCTAGGGTACGACGACTTATTAGTGGATCATATCGCCCCTCACACAAGGGACTACCCGCATTGAGACAAACAGCAAAATCTGATGCTAGAAGACGGTATATACAACATTTATCCGGATCGTCATCACCGTCATCACCATCATCAACAATATCAACACCACCACGACGTCAACAACACCCTCGACGCGCAGCAGCAGCAACAGCAACACGTAAATTACCAGCAGATAGTTCTCCCTCAACATCGCATATGTCGCCATTAGGATTTGATATGTCTCCAATAAGTCCTTCAATACACGACATAATACAGCAAGTACAAGGTAAACAGCCTCTTCCAAATCGTCCATCGTCATCATTGTCTAGCAGTTCACCATTTCAAGTTGTAAATCGCTGATATGACAGGTCCCGATCACCCTCAGTAGAAATTACAGGTGATCAAGCAGGGCAAACACCACCACCACCACCATAAGCACATCGTCCACGCCCTCCTCCAACTCCAAGATGTTTACGTACTGTTTTTGCTATCCACGATTTTGCTTTCGATGTAGCCCATGATTTTAATCTGTGAACGGGATTACGATGTCTTTTGTTACGAACTGGTTTGCCACCCATCCATCGTATTGCAGATCGTCCTAACAACGATGTAAACAACCCTCGCCCTCTCATACGTCGATGACGACCTCTTCCTCCTGTTCGTTTTCTAAGTTTCCGTAACTGTCGTTGGGCTTCTAATCCTGTAAAAAATCCTTGCCCTCTCATACGTCGTCGTCTTCGTCTCTGCTGTAGCCTACGTCGTAATCGTCTTCGGGCTCGCCCACCACCAAATATTTTTTTCGCAACTCTGTCAACAGCAGTCCCAGCAATTGCACTGCCTGCTGTTTTTCCTAATATCTTTAATATTTTAGGGGCTAATCTTGCCCCTAACATTGCTGCTCCTCGTAGTGCCATTACTGATTGTTTCTCTATCTTATAATACTATAATAATGTGATGATGTGTTGTTTAATATATACTACTCTTCTGATATTATATTAGTTCCACCGTATATGTCTAGGAAGTGGTCTGTTTCCACGACGTCTTCCTCGTCGTGCTCTTCTTTTTCTGCCTGCACATCTATGTCTAGCTCTGCCACACTTTCCACATTTTCTGTAGCCCCATCTCATTCCCCTTACACCACCTCGTCCCAGTATTGCTGCCATACGTCTACGTCCGCGCCCTTTTCCAATACCAATCGCTTTCAACAATGGAGGTACTACTAAACTTGCTAATCCTCCTAACAATGCTCCTGACATACTCGTAGTAGTCACTCGTCTCTTGTTTTACATTATAACAACTGGTGGTTTAGTAAATATATGATTTTTCAGATCGTCAACATTTCTGTTCACAGCATAGCCAATTATCGTACAGTCTCTATTTTTTTCTTGTGGAGATGTTCTAAACATGACAAATGGAAATTCGGTAGGTGGCTCTTTTTGAAAAAAGTCCATAATTTTATTATACACTCTTTGGTGTACTTTATTTGGATACATCTGTACCAACATTGTGTTCAACTGAATTCGCAATTCAGGATTCTCAAATATAATTTTGTACTGTGTATTTCTAGATAGTGTAACAGCATACTTTTTTTGTGGAAATAAATTTTGCCACACATGAAATATACACAGCTTTCTGTGGTGACACTCTCTGCTAAAGAAATTAGTTATTGTTTCATCATTGCACATTTCATTCATCAGATCATCAAATACGACAATTGCCATGCGAATATCATCCAATAATATTCGAATTTTATCATCCTTAAATGACGTTACTTGAATGAAATGCAATTCTGTATCTTTACGATTTACTCCATCCTCCTGTCTCCATTGTCCAAATATGTCTCTTACTCTATTCGTTTGTTCTATGGACACAGTACCATAAAACCAATATAATCGTCTGGAATAGTGCCCACTATGATCTGTAGTTATGTATCTCCATTGTGACAATATTGTCACCAATAATTCTGTTTTACCACACTGCGATTTACCAGAGATTAGGCACGAGAATGGTACACGCATCCTAAAATCTCTACATTCTGCAGCACTCACTCCATACTTTAATCGATCATTACAATAATTTACTACACCGCGTTCCCACTTGCCATGCGTCATTAATGTATCCTTACATGTATCAAATTCATCCTGTAACATCCTACCCATTATTTCCATATAGTATTTTTCTACTTTTTCAGCATCTCTATGTAACGTCTCATCATCGTATTTTGTGTTGTTATCACACATTGTCATGCAGCACAGTATACACGAGAAGTAATCTCAACAAATGACTATAATAATTATCACACAAGATCATATATATAGTTATATATATTACAATGGTGTATATTTGTTCAAGCAATCACTACACATACAACTACCAACATCTTTATGCTGCTGTTGTTGCTGTTGCTCATCATCTTCATTACTCACTTCTTCGTCAGTATCATATTCTTCTTCTTCAGTATCAGTAGTAGTACCAGTGGTGTCACTAATATCGTCTTCATCATCATCCTCTTCTGTTGCTGTTGTCCCATTATCTTACGATTCCTGCTGCTGGTGCACATGACGAGTGCGACGACGACCAGATCCGCCCCGCATTCTCTCTTCTACTAACTGACGACGACGCTCTTCTCGTAATTGCTGATTAATTCTGTCTAATTTCTGTTTTTCAAGTACTAATTTGTTAACTTCGTGTTTTAATGCTTCTTTAAATGGAAATATATCCAAACGGTATTTATCATATGAATCAAATTCGGGTGTTCCAATAATTCCCGCTTTAGTAAATAATGGAGATGGTGACATATCATCATTGGTGTCACCATCAACATCATCTCCAAAGCCAAGACCGCCTTGTCGTTTTGCATATTTTGCTGCATGTGCATAAGGATGGTGTTGTAATTTATTATCTTTTTTTACAGCACGTCGTCCCTTTATTTTTATGTGGTTTGATGTATCACCACCACCTTCTGTTCCCATGCTAGATTTATTCACATTTAATGATTTATGAACATAATGTGGAGGATTGCGCACTATTAGTGGGGATTTTGTACCTTCTAGATGCCTATGTTTGGGTATCGGCTTAGGACCCATAGATACAGCAAAATTCTCATGAACATGACGTTCAACAAAATCTGGTACATCCAATGTACGTGTTGGTGCTGTGCCATCTCTCCAAGCACGTTTCATAAGTTTCAGTGCATATTCTACAGAGAATAATAGATATGATATAGTACATAGAATTACATAATCAAATTTATATTTGACATTAACATAAGTGAGTCTGAATTAGTAGTTCGTTTTTTCGCTTGTTTAATATATCGCCGTCGTCGTGGAGGTGGACGAGTAGACGTAGTTGAAATAGTAGTATCATCATTCATATTAGAAGTACTATGTTTGCCCTCATCCAGCACTGGTGGTGTCGTATCGTCATCGCTATCATGATCAATACAATTTCTAATGTCTTTCTTATATCGTCCATATCCAGATAACTCTGCTGCTGCTGGTTCAACACCTGTCGTTGGTGGTGGTGGTGATGGTGATTGTAGTGGTACTGATGAGGCGCTAGTGCTAAATAATGTGTGTAATATGGACTGAAACATATCATCATCATTGGTTGATATATAATCTGACCTGTCGTCTTCTATCATCTGTAAAATATAAAAAATACACACACGTCACTCTCTACCACTCGTTGTTGTTCATAAATGCTAATTAGCAAGAGAGAAGACTTTTACAATCAACTTTACAAAAGAAGATAGTGCAAACGACATAAAACATCGATATTCTATTCTCAAAACCAAGAAGACATGTCTCAATCAACCTGAACATCCTTTTTCTTGAATCATAATTGCATAATCCAGAACGCAAAGAAAGAGGGGGAGAGTACGAGGGATAGTAGTATATGGGCGACAATTGACAAATTTATTAAGGCATTGGAAATAGAGACCAAAACCCACCAACAACAGAGGATGAAACACCTGATGAAAGTGACAATGATGCTGAATCATTCAAACTATCAATTGATGCTATTATGTGCCATATATTTATATATTATGTAGTATATATTATTATTGTGTCTTGCTATGTATATATGGTATTACACATGTGTCTTGCTATATATGTGCGCTATTAGTATTATCGTTGTATTGCTATATATATATGTATTCTAGTGTAGATATATGACACCATCACAACTATTTTGAAAGATATCTCTAACACAACATCACCACCCCAGACAGATAGATATGAGTAGACACAAGAAACATCCAAATGCCCTAATATATGAGAAGAAAATTGTCGATTTGAAAAAGGAAAGGAATTACTGTCACACTGATCCAAATCCGCCAGGAATCCAAATGCCCTAATATATGACAAGAATATTACCATGGACACACAGATAACATGATTGCCACAAGACTATTGCCATTCTGGATTCACAGAAAACACGATGCTAATACATCACATACAACAAATAAGTAGTAGAGAGTGACGTGTGTGCTACTTGCCTGTTTTTGTTGCTGTTGTTGCTGTTGTTGCTGATCATACCATTTACTTCGTAGCTGTGTTTCGTGCTCATATAAACGAGCTATAGTATCAGGATCTCGTCGTTTTCTACCACGCTTTTTTTGTTGTATTTGCTGCTCACCACCACTTTCTGCAGACTGCTGATTTGTCAATGTGAACTCATTGGCTAACAGCAGATATCATTGAGATTGTACAACAATCTTGTTATATAGTCTTGAAAATAGTGGCACATATGTTGGATTGACATGTTCCCCCAACTCTAATTGTTTCATAGATTGAGTTAGTCTACTGAGATTTGTTCCTTTCTTGATCTCATCTACCTCAAATGAATAGTAGTCTAATATAATCTCATCAGTATCGAATGTGTGAATGTCCAATTTGTCTTTGCAATACGGTATGACATCTACTGATCCTCCTCTATGATGGTGACAACATTTTAATACGATTGTGTGTGGATATGATTTTCCATACTTATATTGCAATACATAATTTCTCCACGCCTCCACAAACATCCGACCAACGTCCCGATGTGATAATCGAATAGACGATGGGGGAAGTGCCATCAGAACATCACCACAACCACTCTTGTTGCTATGCTGATGATGTCCATTTTGTAATAAAAATAAATGACATTGTCGAAATAATATCTGTACAGATATTTCCATGACAATAGTTATTGTTCGAACTGTTCTCTCGTAGGACATTATGGGATATACCAATAATTGTTCATGTACAATTCTACATCGTGGAAATGTTCGTAGTTTAGATTCCAATTCTGCAGATGTCTCATACCGATGATCTTCATATCGATACTCTTTCAGTTCGTCCACGGGTATTGGTATGTCCTCATCGTCAGTAGTGCTCTCTCCCGCCGTCGCCTGGGATGTTGACGAAATAATATTTGAAATATATGTATTTGCTGATGGGAGTTGCAACGATGGGGACGATTGCTGCTGCTGCTGTTGCTGTAATGGCGATGTGCTAGCTCGACACATAAAAAAGTCATAAAGAAACAAAAACGTCTCATATTGATATTTTGAAGGACATGTTAATCGTTGTAGTATTGTATCTTCAGTGAATACTGCTGTTGGTGCGCGACCACTACTGTGTTTTGTCGTTGTACTATTGCTTTTACTACTGGTACGTTTTCGCCCTCGTCTCTGTTTTACATCTCCCTCCTCATCACCACCTCTCGACGACAACGACGACATACTACAAGATAATAATATTTATTAAATATAGCTACTACTTACTATCAATAGTTGAATTTAGCGACATGATGTTACCAACGATCGACAACCCAACGAACGTCCGAAAATGATGATATATAACCGACAAACTGTCAAAAGTACCTGCTATTGACTATATAGACAATGGTACTGTATGTATCCCATCATGCAGTATTCTTCGTTTACAATAGAAATTTGTAAACATTATTTTCTCCTGCTCGTACATAACCATTGTGTCATACTTCCGTTTCAATCCGCGGTTCACAGCCATCTGCTGCCCGGTAGCCGAGGGGACACTACCTTCATCACTATCGTCGTCATCATCATTCGTTGCCAATGCGTTACTGTACATATTGATCACCGTCTCACCAAATGTTTGTCGTTTACTCTTTTCTGTATCATGTGCCCTATTAAAATTTGCCTTCTGAACTCCTTTTGCCGAATATTTTACAGTCTTCTTTCCTTGATCGAAGACACAGTATGATTTTGAACACAGCGATAACATAAGATGTCCTTCGCATTCCACCTTATAACGATTCGGCTGTCGTTTTCCATATCTACATTTGTCCTTGTCATCAGTTATAAAATATTCCGGTTTCAGCTTGTCATATTCATCTAATTTCCAGGGGTCAATGTTATCTTCAAATCGCTCATATTTTGTTGCAATGTAGATACTGTCTGTGTCAGTCTCTAATAGGCAAAAACAATTTGGTTTCAGAACCACCTTTAAAAAATCATAATAGAACTTTAACACGGATAATTTGGCACGATCAAATATTGTCTTTGCGATATATCGTAATTGATCGTACATCACTTTGTCATGTTTTCGCTCCACCTCCAGCAGTCTCGGCGCAATCTGTTCGTATTTAATAAAATTAAACAGTGATGCAACAACAGATCTGTAATCACCACCGGTTCCATCTACTAACTGATGTTGCTGGTCTGCTGTCTTATTGTAGCTTTCCAACACGACTTCTCGGTGCTTATCTTTATTTGTTATAGTTGATCCAAATGCACTATTACCAATAAGCTTCGCCATCAGAGCTGGCATTTCACTGTGTTTGTCCTTATCGCCCTTGATACGCATTTCGGTAATGCTGTTGGCAAATTCTCGAAATATTGGTTCTTTATTGTATCGTATAAACATGTACACCCTGTCGACTACTAATCCTTTATTTAACAGCCACACCAAATACTCATCTGTCAGAGCTATTCCTTTGGCAAAATAAGAGTCGATGACACAACGTCTGTTTTTCACTTTTATTCCCATTCTATCTGCAACATTTTGCATGTACTCACCAATATCTTCATAGTTTATATTCGCATGTTTAATTATTGGCGCAAAATCGCTAAAGTAGTCCTTCAGCTCGTCCGGTACTCGTATGTCACAGACAAGTATTCCATATACTTTATGTTCTTGTAGTTTCTCCAACAAATCCAATGTCAGAACCAGATTGGGCCGCTCTTTATCAAACACCAGTGGGTCAATTTGTCGACTTGCTCTCGTCTTGCAATACTCGTCAATTGTCGGATTCTGTCGTCTCATCTCGGTCCATTGACATTCGCGCATACGATGTATAGAATATCCTCGCATTTCCAGAATCTCATATCGTAATTTGTACACCATTTGATGCTTTTCACGTGTAAGAAATAATCGAGTGCTACCTCTCCTACCATACATTTGCTGCCCAGCACCACAAACTTCGCAAGCATGCCAGTAGCATCCATCAAACTCTACGATATGTCTCACATGCCTGTCTAGTACTGTTGCTGTATCATCATCTTCTTGCTCTAGCACAGTGTAATAAAACCCATCAACACAAATGTTACTAAATGTGCAAAACAGTGGAATATGATGTTCTGCAAATTTGTTAGCCAACCATTTTTTCTCAGACACTGTAAGAACTATTCTCTACTGTCTGTAGAAATGGATATTACATTCCCGAAGATGCACGTCTTCTATGTAGTCCAAATATTCCTCTGCCGCAATACTATCTTTGTTAGTTAAATGTTTGTAACCAGGATGACGTCTCATAGGCATACGACACATAAGGAATCTATCTGAATCCACACTTTTGTATATTATTGGCTGTCCTGTATATTGTCCTTCGCCAAGACAGTATAGATACAGTGAATTTGCATCAAATCCCTTGACATAAGGGTGCTGTGTACCATTTCTTCTTGTGAAAATTATCGATTGTCCACCAACTTCATTCCGTCTAATTGTTGAATAGAGTTCTGGATTGTCTATATAATACAGTGATCTGTGTGGTACATGTTTCATCAGAATTTGTTTGGCAAGTCCAGGTAGTGATATTCCATCTCTGACCACATCCACCTGTTTTGTCCGCATCTCCTTTGCATAATTACATACCCCAACCAGGAACGGTACCACATCCTGAATATTATAATACTTCAAATAATCAGCTACCGAGTGCCATTGTTGCTCTCTCCACATGTCCTTTAATAGTTCATACTTCTCCTCCCCAGTGCGAGGGCATTTCTCTAACTGACTATTACTGAGGTCTTTTTTCTGTGTGTCCCGCGCCAGTCCGAGTCTTTGCACAATATATTGTTGGTATTCCGATTCTAATTGATTCTCTTGACGTAGCTGACTGTAGAATGCACTATATGGGGGCATCTCTGTCTCTGCCAACCGGTCATAACTGTCTATGTATTCGTAAGGAAAATACGATTTACCCCCGTCTCCAGTAGCATAATTCTCGCCAGCAAATGACTTTATAAATGTGTCCAGATTGAATCCAGGTGCCAAATACTGCATAATGTCCAGAAAGACAAAACCACCTCCATCAGACAATCCATTTACTGTTATTGATACATATCTAGATGTCTTTTTCACAAAATGAATTGACTTCTCTGCCGATGGCACAATGTGAGCAAGCTGTGGAAATAGATAATTCTTAATCAATGGAATATCATATCCACTTGAATTAAATCCCAAAATTGGAAGATGATTGATAAACTTCTTCAATTTTCCCAACAGTCTTATCTCCTTGTTGCATATCTCCAGATTCTTCTCGGCCATTTGCGTATATGAACGCAGGTCTTCATCATCAAGTTCCTCTCGAATCACCATCTCTTCGATAGCATCATGATCTATTTCTGCAAGTACTTCTGATGAATCGTTACACGATCTTGTCAGATCAATCTTGATGTATTTCTCTGCAAACCATCGAGTAACAAAGTCTATAATATCACCGTATTTTGTCAGCATGACCTGACGTCTCACTCTCGCTATTGCCTCGAGTGTACGAACAAATTCCATAATTAACTGTTCTGGATCCTCATTAACAGCATATGCTATTCCGTACGACGATTGTTCATCATCATCATCTGCAGTTGTAGTAGAAGTTAGCAACTCCATAAATTCATCATCTTCTTGCCCTTCAGATGTGTTGTATACATTGCATGCAATAGCATACGATAATGGTCGATTAACAATTATGTACGCCTCGTCTTCATGTCTCTCCAAATATTCCTGTTCTGTGCACGGTTCGCCATGTTCATCATACACCATAACATCTGATGTTGCTGAATATTCTACATCTGCCACACTCTCTTTGTGCAACATTGCCTCGAAATCGTATGTTGCATAGTAGCCAGTATACAACATATCTTCATCATCTGTATGTAGTATATCATCTGGAATTGAGAACATTTGCTTTGCCTCCTCCCACATGTTTCTGTGTGGCTCCACAGCACCACGCCTATACCGATATCGAATCTTACCACATCGTTCTTGAATATGTCGTTTGATCACAGATACCTGACGACCCTTAAATTGTTGTCCACATGATATACAACGATAATGCAACGTTGTTAATTTGTTCATATTTGATATTGTGTAATAGTGATTGTCGTGAAGCAACAGATTCAGCGTGTCTCGTTTGTACACATGTGCACCATTACTTGATGACAGATACAGAGGCTGTATAACTGGCTGATACTTGTTTGCAAACGTTTCTCGTTTTGGTCTTACTCTATCCTGCTGAGATCGTTTCTTTAGTGAATGAATTTCATACACATTTATTCGTGTCTTGTAAATGTGCTCCAATAAATGTACCACAGTTACATGCACCCCTTCAAACATGTCATCTGACTGAATGTTAAAATGATATTTGTATGTATTGTAGAATTGTAACGCCTTCTCTCGTATTGCTTTTTTCTCATCAGATGATATGATGTTGTCTTGTTTCAAATGCCACCGTGCAACCTGCGCGAAAAAACACAATTTCTTGTACAACAATGCACTGCTACCCTGTGATCTTGCATGATGGTGTGACATCGTATCTTTTAAACTTATAAGAGTAGCATTTCTTGTTCCACGACACAGGGATTGTACATATGACCGTATTCGTTCCTCCTTTGTACGACCACCAGCACCATTATCAGTTTCACATTCATCATCATTGTCTTCTTCTTCATCATCGTCATCTTCTTCATCGACTTCATCTAATATATATGGATTATGATGATGTACAGCTGTTGCCTGCTCCTCATCATCAGTATCATCATACTCATCATCATTCTCCACCATATCATCATCTTCCAGATCATGTTCGTCATCACTCACACCACGCCCAATGTATTGTCGATTACCAATTACTTCATTGTGAATATCACACTTTAATACGGGAAATATGTCCACAGCCATGTGTGTCATTCGAACAATCAAAAAATTGTACTGTTCTGCATTGGATTGATCTCTGAGTAGATCAAAAAAATCTGTCTGTTGAATATCTCGAATCACCGAATCTTCGTCGTCTTCATTCCGAATTGTCCATACATTGGGGATTTGATTTATGACAACTTTGTCGGTAGGATCTCTTGCCAAATGATCCACAACAAAGAACTGCTCAAATTTGTCTGTTTCCATCTTATACAGGATGAATCCAAATGCTATATTCATTTTATACGGTCGTTGATATCTGCATGCATCAAATATAGCTCTTAGTGCAGACTCTACTTGTGAGAGAAAGGGTCGATTTTCCAACATGTTCACATTGAATCTTTCAATTCTACCATCTTTCGATGTAGTGTGATTGACATATTGTCGTAGATTGTCCGCATATACTTGTTTTAGTCTATCACTGTATTGACTGGTCACATTTTGATACACTCTTAATTTCATGTCTTCGTGCTGTTCCCGTGTTAAACGTCGTCTCTGTTGCTGACCTCCTGGTGGGAGAGCTGCACGACGCAATTCAATATAATGGGCATTTATTCTATCCTGTAAATGTCCTCGTCCATATATCGTCTGCACATCTTGATCCCACGGTTTTTGGCGATAGATTAGTTTGTGCCATAACAATGTATGCTGTCTTTGTGATGGTATTATGTATGGTGAGCACGCTCCAAGTCGTGATATATGACTTGCCATATGTGTCTGACACTGTGTTAATGTATTAAACACTCTATCACATGATGTACATGTATAGCCACGCTGGCAATGATCCATTTGATGGCTATACAATCCCTCAGGAGTTGTAAACATATCGCCACAAAAATTGCACACATTCTGATTATGGGTAGTTGCCACATGTTGTCGTAATTGATGAACAGTTGCAAACTTTGGTAATCGATTGTATCGATCTCCTCTTCCATCTACTATATCACCGTTATCGCCACAACAGTATATACATTGTTTGTTGTGCACAATTGCTATATGACGTCTGTAATTGGCCTCACTAGAAAACACACTGTTACAGCTGTCACAATGATGCACTGTTTTGCCATGGTGGCTATCTGTAACATGTCTATGCAGTGCTGCTGGTCCATCATAGAATGTATTAATCATTGATGCTGGACAAAATGGACACTGATATCGTCTATGCACTTTGTTCTTGTGACGACTTAGATTAGACATCCTGGTAAATCGTTTTGAGCATATATTACAGACATGACGATGGTATTTGATAGTATGTTCCTCTCTGCGACGTTCTGTAAAATACTTATTGCACATTGTACACTTCAGATGTGGCAATACTCTGTGTTGCTGCAGTGTCGCCTCATTACCACTCAGTGGGGCTAGTAAATCATTATTGCATGTAGTACATCTAAACGGTGCTGGTGGAGGCATTGTTGCTCTCGTCGCCGTCGTCGTCCTCACTACCGCTACTGTATATATCGTCAGGACACCACTGATCTATATTGTCGAATAACCGTTTCTGAAACAATGGAATAAATGTATGTAATAAACGTCTACGATACTGTTGTGCTATAGGACGATCATTGTAGTGTTCAATAATAGTTCCAGATACACCATCTCTAATAATATTCTCACCACCTGCAAGTATATAGCACTGAGATCTCATGGCAGGATATCGAAGCACAAATAGATCGTTTATAAGATACGATATAGTGAGGTGAGTAATTTTAAGATTACAACTACAAGAACCACCATTTGCAGAACATTCTCGTGGCTCAAATGTTATAGGGTGTTCACTAAATCTATAACACTCTGAACTTAATTCAACCACCTCAGACATGACAGATTCCTCAACCTTGGTATTATATGAATAAGGACGATTACCAGTCAGGAAATCACCATCTATCCAACAATTTGGACCTCTAGCTACAAACACACGGTAATGACAGGAACACGTATCTCGCGAATGTTCTCTAAACATATTTTCCACCACACCAGTTGTATTCATATCCACTTCACTCACTGTACAAGCATAATAATCTATCAGATTAGTAGTAGTAGCAATATATACATATGCATCTTTAGCACACCTGTATAATTCTTTATAATATAATTCATCAAACGTTGCTGTTGCTTCTGCTGCTCCTTGCTCCAACACTGACGCATCTGTCATATAGAATTCAGAATGTCTGTATGACATACTCTCTAATAGTCGTTATTAACTCGCTAACTGAGCACTGACTAACCAACCTAGTGCAGCACACCCGTATTTATACTACACTGATCGAACCACTCATTACCATTGTATTCAAATCATATTTCCGGGGTACAAAGTACGATCATACGATTCATTTGCATAACACTAAAAGACGCTAGTGTAAAATAAACAACTAATTTGCATAACACTAAAAGACGCTAGATAATTTGCATGATACTAAAAGACGCTTCCTACTCACGTCACTCATACCGTGAGTAACATCACGTGCTATCCATTATAAATTCAACAACACACAGTCGATTCACCAACAGTCACTCACAGTCGTCTCTCGATCATCATCAGACACACACAGCAAAGAATCAAGATTAGCAGAATGTCACTCTCTAAAACAGCAGCAGATCAACAACAGCAAAAATCGGCAAGTTATGTGGTGTTAGGAGAAAGAGATGAGATCTGTAAAAAGACAAAGCCCAACAGTGTTTTTGGACAGCTGGTACAACACCTGGTTTGTAATATTCGACAGTATCAGGATCCAGCACGATCACCGGAGGAGTGGAGAAAGCAAGTCATCCTATCAAAATATGATACCTGCTCAGATGACCCACTGAATACGTCGTCAGCACCAGCGTACTCTATGGCATTTGGACGACAGAGCTTCGTTACATTAGTCAAGACAATGAATGCCTATGTTAAACGCCTAAACAACTCAATCGAATACTACAACGATGGATTTGAGATGGCCTTAGCTCCCAAAAAATTGGCTATAAATATGGAAAAAATCTTTCAACAACACGGACTGTTAGTAAATCACTCCGTTCCGCTACAATTAAATGACATAGAACAGAACAAGGCATTAAAGAACCCTCTTCGAAATGGAGTTCCACTGCCAGCCCCCACAGCCAGAGGTGATTTATTCTGGACGCTACTGTGCACATTTTTTCACCCACAAACTAAGGAACAGTGTTCAGATGAAATGTACGGACATCTCGTTCGTACACACAGATGGGGTAAACCAAATACAAAACCAATTCAGTGGTGGGGAATAGAATGTACAGTTCATAGATGGTCTACCACACAAGGAACATTATTTCAACCATCACAAAATCTCTCATTTACACCAAATGAGACACTATCGTTTTTAACATATATCACCGCCCCTTACACATATGACGGAGCCAGCAACTGCCTAAAAGAGGAATGGGCATCACTACTGCACGAATTGGTGAATTCTTTTACCGCATCATCATCAGACAGCGCAAATGACACAATCACAAAAAGAACTCATTTGACAGAAGACGACGATTGTACATCATTCACTCACACATTGCCTCTTGAATACGATGATTTACCAGAATTGGTAATCAGAGACTTTGGCAAATCAATTCCAAAAACACCACCAAATCAGATTCACCGCAAACACATAGCCGAAGGTGGCAAAGGACATCCACCGAACGCCCCATTACGGTAGGTTACTGGTCGAAATTTGATGAAATTTTACAAAAAAGCTTTTCATTTCTCAAATACGGAGTTGCTATCATAGAATAATATTGTGGGGTTTTCTTTAGTCTCAGACCTTGATAAGGCAATTATTTTTCACCTTGAAGTGGAGTACCTATCAATCAGCTGACAATTTTCAGGATGAATTTGTTGAAATTGCCTTATTTTGTAACTATCTGCAACTCCATTTTTGAAACTCGCCATAGGCAAACCATATACCGATGTGAAGCTCATTGAATGGCAAATCAGTTCAGAACAAAAAAATTTGCATTTCGACTACCTGTTGCTGTCAATAAGGGGTTTTCCTTTAGACACTGAACAATAGATATTATATCTAGCTGTGTTTAGTAATTTCTGATTGGCCAAAGCATGTAAAACCTTTAGCTGATTGGATGCTTTTCAATGCATGCTTCCACAATGGCAGGATTTCGTATCGCAATCTGTGTCAACTTCTGAACCGTTCTACGTATTTGCGTGATATCGTCTTTTATTTATTGATCCTTTGCGATATAAATAAGCTGGAATGGGAAAGGTGAAGCTGTCTACTCGGAAAGCGTTTGTAGGTAGGCGAAAAATGAAGTCAAAGCAACGAGAGAGAGCTATTGTGGTTGAGAAGTCGAT
>WIPJ01001086.1:0-14120 GCA_018155075.1 Cassiopea andromeda
TGTGTGTGTGTGTGTGTGTGTGTTCTCCTCCGTATGGGTACGAATTTGTAAATAAAGAAGAAATTGTAAGTAGCACTTGTAGTGATGACTCAGTGATTCCATGTCTTTCCTCACTGCGAGTGTTCACAATGAAAATGTATAGTAATCTTTGTTTTAATGTATTTGTTCTTTTATTTATAAAAAAGAAGTGTTGTCAACACTAGTATTCCTAGTGGTGTGTCATAAAAGTCTCGAAAGTATAGTGCAAAAGGCTAAAGCAAACACAGTGTTTAATAACTTCACCTTTGTCACAAAATTATAAGCAATACGTCAAAATTTGCTTCAGTAGGTAGTATTATAACGATGAAGACTAAATGTTTTTGGGAAGCACAATGGCGTTATGCCGCTCTATCTCTCGACTCCACCAATGGGTATTCCTGAACTAGGCCTAGGCATGAAGCTGAACTGTAACGATAGCAACTGTTGAACTTCATTAATCGAATCAGCAACGTGCATCACATTAAACAGCCAACACAATGCCTTTAAGTATCTGCAGCTATAATGACCTGAGTGGAAACATGTTGCAAGTAAATTTTCAAGGAATGGATTTTCCTCGCCAAACCTCTAAGAGGCTCCTGACAGCAATTTCATCTTTCCTATTTCGAACAGTCAACTATGTGCCTTCAAGAACCTGTAGCATTTCACATCCATTTTTAATCCTATCTACTGAGTTCTAGGTCCAATAGTTCCAAAACTCTGAAAAATGATGAAATGTTATGCTGCATCAGTTGGTCACCTGCAGAATTTATAACTACCCCAAAGCAACGAATGTTGGTAGAGACATAGCACAAAAGACCTGCATCGCTTCACAAGAGGTAAATAAGATTTTACCTGTCAATTCACTTCACAAAAGCTTTGCAATATACATTCAGAACATGAAATATGCTATCTTTATTAAGCTTGTACAAACTGATTACAGAAAACAACCTCACTGAACCCTGCATCCCTTACTATTGCATGAGGACTGAAATTATCTTTGATACCAATGAAATCGTTACTTAGCACTTGTGTGCTTTTCTGGCAGTAAAATTATTACCTTCTTTTGGTCAGCGCATTCCAGAAGTGGTACAAGAATTGTCCTGTGCTTAATTTTCTGTAAGGAAAAGTGAATGCACCTCTTTAATAATAGAAAAATCAAACCCTTTTTAATCAATATTTTCTATACTTCAGCTGCAATATGGTGATAACGATCAACATATCAATTGTCCACAATAGTGTAGATTGTTGTCAAAAGGGTCGAACCGCCTTTCAAAGTGGAGGGGCCTGGTCACTTCGGAGATAATCTCAAAAGTCTCCTGATTTGTGTTGGCTACAGCATCACTTCATATGCTTACGGGATATGAACGAATGGAAGATAGTCATTATGGCAACTCCTTTTGGGAAAAGGTGGAAAAAAGCGAAACAAATACTAATTTATGCAGAAAAAAGGGGGAGCCACTGCCCCCGCCCCCGGTTTCGACGCCCCTGGATGTGTATTCATTTTTCAAAGACAGCAAGTCTCTTTGTGACAATGAGCTAAATATGAACTGCAAAAGGGGATGGCATCGATGACGAAGAATCCAGCTATTACAATACACGTGTTTTTTATAAGAAAGCCGTCCTTTTGCCTGAGCCTCGATTTTCTTAACTTTTCCCGAAATTGAGCCTGAGATTTTCTCAAATTTTTCTCAACTTTTTATTGAAATTAACTGGCGGAAATGGGTTAAACATTCGTTATTGGTAGTCTAAACTTGAATTTAAATTCCAAATTTAACAACTGGAATGCAATAACAACGAAATATCGATTTTTTTGACCAATAAAACACTAAATTTTAGAAATTGAGCCTCGTGACTTTTTTAAGGTTTTCTAAAGATTTTCTTAAGATTTTGATCATTTGGGCCCTATTTTCTTATAAACTTTTTTCTTTTAAAAAAACGTGTAGCTAAATTAAAAGAATGGGAGCTCGTATGAAATAGAGGGAAAATAGAAATAGTAATTGGTACTACCATATGCCAGGTATTTCTATCCCCTCAATGAGAGATGGACGTCCATGAGAAAATTTATGCAAGAACAATTCTACAGGTATTATCTTTTTACTTACTGTCCTCATGCAAGGTAGTTTAGTAACCTCAGGTACAGGTTCAACATTTCTTTTTCGAATCACGAAAAAGTAACATAATTTGTAGAAAGGCTGAAATAAGGCAGTTCAGATAATTACAGGATTTGGCATTCTAGATTTACTCTCCACTCTCTCATTCTTAGGAAAGTCATAGGTACTGTAAAATTTGCGAGCTTTAAATATCGGTAGGATGCTGCAGTTGATAAAAGATTTAACTATCCTACGTTCTTGTACAGTCGCTCAATCATCTGCCTGTCTCTAAGAAAGCTTTGCAAGTTGACTCCATGATTTAGCAGTAACTCAACAAATGTGGCTTTCCCTCTCTTGATTGATTTGTATAGCGTCTTGTCCTAGAATGTAATTATGTAAGTGCTTGAACTGCAAAATTGCCTGAGTACATGCATAAAATAACAGTTTATCTAGTATAGACCATGCCCGAGTATTTGATTGTCTGTGAAAATGAAACCGGGCAGCTCATATCTCAAGAATCACGGGTATAAAAGGGTCTGGGCTTTTGGTATGACATAATTGCACACGAAAATCAAGAACGAGCACAATTCTATCAAACCAATCTTCCAGGCTGCAGGATCACTCCTCAATACATTATGTATCATCGCTTCAGGATACATAATTGGTTGTGCTGGGGCTGCAACTGAATGGGCGACCTTCCACATAAACGACCTACATAACTCACTCAGCTGAAGGAACATAAAACTAGGCCTGGATGCGGCATGAACAGTAGGCCTAAAGCTAGATACAATAGACTACTCAAAATAAAGTAAACAACAGCAACAACAACAACACCCCATAAACCCAACTTCATATAACAGTAGGCCAATGCTAGCTTTCAAGGAGTTGATCTGAATTAGCTAAAGGTTTAAAGCTACTGAGGTAATGTCAACACAACTTTGAATACTGCAAGAAACTAAGAGATATGATAATCAATACTTACGTCTGCACCATGCTTTTGAATGTCACGTGTTACAGCTTCAATTTTCCCAAGGTGCATTGCCAGCTGTAATCTGTTGAATATGTCCAAGGTCCCAACAGAACAGGCTGTAACAGATTCAAGTGTTTGCGAGTACTTACACAAAAGGCAGTCAAGGTAGCTCCTGGTAGCAATGATTTAAGCTAATATCTTGCTTGAAAATTGGAGCATTTCACGCACTAGCAATAAACAGGGTCTAACTCAACTGAATTGCCTCAGTAAGTGACAAGTTAAATAAAAGAAATTGTAACACCCTACTTCCAGTAGCAAGTCAACAATACTTACATTTACAAGCATCCATTATTGCATGATCAAGGCCATATGGATCACTCTTCGGATCATATATACTCACCTAGAAAAACAACATTTGCAGTAACACCATCAGACATTAGTAGTATGTGGAATGAAAGAAAGGGAACAGATGGCATCATCAAGCAATCAGAACATTCAATTAGCTTCTAAAATATGATGCAAAAGATTGAAAGTGGTATCTCAGTGTCTGACAAAAAAAAAAGCAAAATAATAGATGATTTTTCAAAGCACTGGTTTTATCTAATATAAAGTTTTAACACAATAAGCTTCCCGTCAAGAACAGCCTCTCAGCTGTGACGGTAGAGCTCAATGGAACACAGATTAATTCACACAGATCCTACTAGTTTTTTGCTTGTGGCTTCACTGAATATAATCCCATGTTGTATGCCCTTTCCGTTTAGATTGATGTCTGCATCTTAAGGAGTATTAAGGAGTAACAGATTAAAATTATCCCTATTTCTCTACAATTGTGTTCTAGACTTTTTAACATCTAGCTAAACTTGCCTCAAGAATCATCACTTTCTCATAGAATTTTCAGGCTCAACTGTTCCTCCTCTGTGCTTCCTTCTCAACCAACATTCATAACTACTCCAGTTATGCACTCTGCCTACTTCTTACTTCAATTTTTAAATGTTCTCAGTTATCCGATATTAGGGGAAATACAAACTACTTGAATAATGTCGTGACAAACATTTATAGCAACAGCATTCAAATTCCGTAGCTACTTCCTTTTCATTGCAATCACAGTTTCAACTTTCATGGCGTCTTCAGCCTGTTTGATACAACACATACGTAAAAAGTAAGAAAAGAGGGTACGCTTTACCTTATCGCTGTGTTCTTCCACAATTTCCTTGACTACACCTTGTATCTGTTCTAACTCAGGTATGGAGTTATCTTTCAAGGGTGCAGATCTTGAAAGATCACCTTCTATCCATTTTAGGAGGGAGCGACTAAAGGATGTTCAAAGAAATCGAGTAAAGATTAAGCTATTAAAGAGAGATTAATGTCATCGTCTGGTGAGAAAAGATGTTAAATCAAGGCACAAAAAGGTTCAAAAGCTGTCTCATATTCTTTTAGTCTGGCAGATATGATTTCTGTCTAAAATAGGGGTCTGTGTAAACCTGGCATTCGTGGGCGTTGATAAACTCTTTGAAAATATGCTGGGAGTCTGAATTTCTCAGCTCCACTGCTAACGTTTCCCACACTTTACTCCATAACTCATATATAAACAATTCCCAGGGAAGTTCCTTCTGTGTAAAAGACAATACGTTGAACAATGTACTTAATAATGCTTTAGAAACAAACCCTTTTCTTCCTTCTGTAGCAGCTTTAAAAGCATTTGCTATCGCGTCAGCAAGGCCTCCACTCCCTTTCACGATCACAGTTGGAATATTGGGATGGCCATGTAAATTTTCTTTGATTTGCTTGCATGCGTGATATCCACCATGGACAAGCAGGTTCACAGAAGGTATCGCTTTGCTATCCACTTGCAAAAGAGAGAAAGAGCCTTAGTTTCGAAAACATTGTGCATTTGCCGGAATATATAGCAGAGGTGGTGCTAGGAATTTTCCGACAAAGAGGCTACTCTTCCGACGAGGGGGCTAAAATACTGTTAGCAGAGTACTACAACTGCTAAAAAGCTCCGAACAAAGACCTTTTAACCTTCCAACGGGGGGCTAGCATGTTCCGATGGGTGCCTATAGCCCACTCTAGCCCTCCTGTAACGCAATCCCTGATATATAGCAAATATCTAAACGGGAATATATCAAAGAAAAGAACCGAGTGCTAATAGTTCAACGTGTTTTGGAAGAAATAGTGTGGGATCATCACATAGTATGCCACAAGGACATTTGTCATTTCCTCAAAACTCCACAAATTTCTATTGTCATGAGCACACGAGAATTTAAATACATAGGCATGTTACAAAATAACTTCACCAAGGAATATTGCAAAATACGGTACAAAAGTTTAATAAGTGCACCTCTTCCTGGAGACCGTACTTTTAAGACAAAATTTCTAGTATAGCAAGAACTTTGTCAGTTTTCTTTTGAACGCGAAAATTGTGGGGGTATTCCTTATTTGGAGAGGTATCTCAATCCACAATTTAGCCGCAGACTAGTGAAAGCTCATTGCAATAAGGTGCTACTCATTGGAATAAGTTACTCATTGGTGCAGTGCTGTAGAGTTAATGAACAAACTTCTAATTTATAGCTCATTAAATTAGGGCTCCACAGGCGTCCTGCGTAGGCCCATTGCTTTTTTAAATTCACATTAACAATTTACCCCTGAAGCTTAATACGTCGATGTCTAATATGTATGATGATCATACAAGTATTTCCTTCTCCTCACTCGTTTTGTACTATCAACAATAGAGAATTACTTAACTCAAAAACAGATCTACATATTCCCCTATTCAGGACTTGCTCAGGACAAAAAAGCTTTGCCTACAGGGGAGTGTGTATCTGGAACAACCTTTCAAATGAAACAAAAGCAAATAAATCCTTCTCGGCGTTTGAAGCAAAATTGAAGGCATGAAGAAAAGTTGTAATGGACACTTTGATTTTCCATTTTTTTCATCACGTATAGTTTAACTTATTCTGTTTTCTCTTCATTTTTGATGTAATTAGCTTTTTTCGTGCAATTAGTGTAGTTAGTGTTAAATACACTGTTGCTGCACAGGAGAAGGACGTTATTGTTTGAGTTTTGAACACATTTCAAAGGACACTTTGTATTATTAAGCAATAAAGCAAGGCACGCTTTTAGGTTGTTTTTTCTGTTTTTTGAGAGGTTGTTGTTTTAGAACTAGGATTCTTATTGATTGACTTTATGGCGCCAGCTATAGTTTACGAATGCTCAGGACATTTCGAAAATCACACCACACGATCACGATCACAAATACACACTTATACACGAACTTTGTTGATATTATAAATTTGTGCGTATTTAAATACACGAACTTTGTTGATATTATATTTGTGCGTATTTCGAAGTCTATATTCTGAAGTTTGGCGCCGCTTCATCGTTTTCGAAAAGTTATTACGACGGAATTAGTAATATCCCTAGCACAGAATTAGATGGATTCGCAGAATGGAGAGATGGAAATCCAAGCTGTAGCTGCAGAGGCCGAAGTTCGCGAAACAGAGAAAGGGTTCAATGAAAAACTAGGTGATGTCGCAGGTTTACTTGCAGAATCATATCCACGAAGAACTCGAGTGTTAACGGAGAAGGGCCTTGCACACTGGATAGAAACAAGGGATAAAAGACAGAAAAATCAAGACCGATACAGGTATGTCATTGAAGGCCACATTGTAAGAATTTATGACATTCTTAAAACGAGTGAAGGCATAGATATGATTGACGAATTACTTGTAAAGGTTACACAGGCATATAAGGATTATACACGCCAATTTACTTCGGAAGAGGAACAAATGAGTGACCCTCTCTTTCTTCAGACGTTTAATAAAGTTAAAGACGTACAACAAGACATTCAATCTTGGAAGGCTAATGCAAATGCAGCTTCAATTTCCAGAGCAAAGCCTAATTCCATTAAGTCAGGGAGCTCTAAATTTTCAAGGAAATTAAAATTATCCAAGTCTTCTCATAGTTCATGTAAAACAATGGATGACGTCATCAAAAATCGAACCAAGTTAGCTACATTACAAGCAAGAGCGCAATATTTTGAGAAAGAAAAGCAAGTAGAGCTGGAGTTAGACCGTACACGATTGGAAAAAGAAATAGCCATTGCAAAAGCAACAGAAAAGATTCATCAGGAATTCTTAAATGATGATTATGAATTGAATTCTTTGGAGGACAAGATTATTCAATGCTCAAAGGTTAATGATAATGCTATGGCAGACAGTTGCGAAAGAAAGCCAACTCTGTCTCATTTTCATGATGAATATGCAAACACGAAGATAGAAAGTGTTCTGCCTGCAAATGATCAACGTTCTTACAAGGCACCTAAGGTTGACACCAAGATTTCCATCAAAACAATTACAGGAATAGTGAAAGAGGACGCACACATTGTAAAGGACTTAATTGTATCTAATTTAGATGGAAGCAACCAAATTGGCCTGCCAAAGGTTTTCAGTCGTCAGGATCTTCCAATAGATCGGAATGAGATTCCTACTCCTGAAAGAGTAAGGAGCTGGTCATACTTAGAACAAATAGTAGATGAAATTCCGGATCTAGACTGTGATATTCCTATAGGTCTCTTAATCGGAGTCAATTGTCCAGCTGCTTTGCGACCCACAGAGGTTATTAAAGAAAAGAATGGAGGTCCATTTGCACAAAGAACTGCATTTGGGTGGTGCATTGTTGGCCCTTTATTGAATAGACAATCTGCAGACAATAGCATAAAATGCAATCGAATTGCTGTTGCTGATGTAACTACAAATGAATGTTCACAACATTATTTTGCTGTTCAAGACGAAGTAAAGGATGTGAATGCAGCGACAGTTTTAATAGATATGTACAGAAAGGAATTTAACGAGCCAACTCCTAAGGAAATGAAGGATCAGCTGCTTAAAGGTGTTTGTCCTCCAGAATCGACAAATGAAAAATTGCTAACGAAATTAACTCTACAGCAGAACGAACAGTCTATTTCTAGAGAAGATGAGAAATTTCTGGTAAAGATTGAAAAGGAGACTATACTTGTTAATGGACATTACCAGTTACCTCTTCCATTTCGTGAAGACAATGTGAAAATGCCTAATAATCGCGAGCAAGCTGAGCAGAGGTCTCGTTGGATAAAGAAGAAATTTGCAAATAAACAATTCAAGGAAGATTATGTGACGTTCATGAATGACATAATTAGCAAAGGATATGCTAGAAAGGTACCAGAGTCAAGCATAAAAGTTGAAGAGGGTAAAACATGGTATTTACCACATCATGGTGTCTATCACCCTAATAAGCCAAGTAAGATTCGCGTAGTCTTTGATTGCAGTTGCGACTACAAAGGAACATCATTAAACGAAGAGCTCCTGCAGGGACCAAATTTAACAAATTCATTGGTTGGAGTTTTGACAAGATTTCGATTGGAACCAGTTGCAGTTNAGCACGAATGGTCTAACCGGTCAGTCCGCCCCTGTATATAATCATTACAAGGGGGCTCTAAGTGTAATATCATATAAAAGGGTGTGGCCTATTTGCAGCCAAGCCCATATTTTTAAGGATGCATGCATGATAATTTAGTCTAATTCTGATACAATACAACCATTACCTAGAAAAATCTTAATAGCCATGTTGCAGTGAGGAAATTTATCATAGCAATACACGACAAATCATAGGAAGCAAGGTCAATGTACTTTGGGAAGCAAGATTAATACAAAACGATAGGGGGCTGATCCCCCAGAGTGAATAAAAATCCTAACAAGGTGAGCTCTGCCCCTTGAGCACCCCTAGAAACCATCCCTGATTATTACCATTCATAGAAAATCTGCACCTGAACCGAACTCATACAAAAATAGTACGGATGTTCCAATCCCACAACCCGATAAATAGGCTCCAGTTCATTTATGTACTCAGAGCCTGTGCGTACACAGTACATGCATGTGTTGGGTGTATACTTTGTGTGCCCGTACCTGAGGTGCTGCGTGGGTTTGGTGTATTGGCACAAACACAGTACATAAACAGAAACCAGGGTTTTAAGAGCCTGCTAGGCTACAGTTTTCATTTAAAGCCTCCTGCACATAAGCCCCTGCACATAAGCCCCTTGTACATAAGAACCTATTTAGGCTAAAATCTTTAACTGGTTTAAATGACTGGGGTTGCTACTTCAGTAACTTGACATTTCTCTTTCAAATAATTGCTAGGTATCCCATAAGCATTGTCTATGGTGCAGACAAAGAATTTATACTGTATTATTTTATGATATTCATGTTTTATTTAGTATATTGAGATGAAAGTGATGTGAATATATAGGAAACTACTTTAAGAATCATTGTGGCGTAAATTTACTTTAAGTACCATTGATATAAAAACCCATATTGGCTAAATTGAAAAATTCAGGTTCTTATGTACAGGCTATTATAATATTGAATTGCATCGAAGTATGAAATCTGTGGAATTGTGTCTATTATCATGGAATCGTGTCTTTGGTGGTGTATTGTAAAAGTAATGGCATAACACAATGAAGTCGAGACAGATATTGAATGAATATTGCTACATAACTTTGAAAACAAAATTTTGGCTATTAAACACTTTTATACTATATCTCAAGATTATCTTGGAGTTCATTGTCTAGGGTCTGTCACCTGATGTTTCAAATGGCGTTTTTTGTTTTCACTGAAAGTACCAAGGTAACTAAACTTGTGGCTATGTCTATGTAGGGCTGTCGAGTGCTTTCGGAAGCCCTTGGGCAAAAGAAGAATATAAGGCCCCTCGCAAGTAAACCTAGAAACTAAGTTGAGGGTCTGGGTATTATCTGCGGAAATTACTGAGCAGTACTGGTATTACATTATAGGGCGCTCTACATATAAGATGAAAACAAATTTATCAAAAAGGAATGTATAGTAGATCATCAACGACATGCATGTTTTTTTTATAAGAAACTAATTTATGAGCAACCAAGAACTAGACAGCTTGAACTTTAAAACGTTTTAGAACTACAAGCTAAAATACCTTAGACAAATAGCACATTGCAATTATTACCTCGTTCAACGTAAGGCTGTATCAAATCAATGGGAATGTGACATTGCTTTAGAACTTAACTAGTACTGCGAATTGTGTTTGCTATAGGACAAATAGTTTGCTATATTCACGTTGTGTGTATGCTTTCACAGCAATTTAGTTCGCTAACCTAAGAAACTTATAAGAAACTTTTAAAACTAAATATGGCCAAAAATTAAGAGACTTTTAGTACTAGGCCTTGAGCTAGGTTTCTTATAAAAAAACGTGTATTATAATCTTTTAACAATGAGTTATTTTCATGAATCTTTAACGTGCATATATTGATTTTTGCGAATTTTTGATATATGTAACTTTCAAGTGTGATGAATTGGCTAGTGCGGTCCGTTTTTGAAACTACAATTTGAAAATAGGGTGATAGTACTCTGAAGCTGACAGTCAAAATGAATTGTAACGTTATCTTTTACGCAAATATAAATGCAACACCACATTTATTCCATCTTTTTTATCTTTATTCGAAAGAATAGAAGCTGTTCATTGACCTTCAGGGAAGCCGGAACGATAGTAGGACAAGGGGACCAACCTGAGCAAAAGGGCACCGACTAACATAGAGGAGAAAAGCGTGCCGATTACTGGAGGGATGCTGGGGCACTTCTTTGTCAGCATGGAAAGTATGACAGCTGCACACTCGAGATACTTTTTTGTAAATAGTCATTGCAAATTTGATGAACTAAGTGTCCGAGAAGAACGGAATAGCTAGGGGCTTAGATGATGGGGCAAACGAGGTTGTAGCAAAGCTCTAGAGGGGTTGGAAGGCATGCTGCCCCTGGAAAGCTTGAAATTTAAATCTTCTGAAATCGCTAAACGCGTATATTCCAACTTGTACATGAAATGTTTGTTGAACTTTTCAATACGTTTTTTTCATTTTGTGCACAGAAATGACCGAGTTAACAGCTCAGAAGTGAGGGAGGATGAGAGAAATTCACAATGGGCTCCACCCCGATTCTAGTCTGCCAAGTGTTTATTCATTTCAGCCAATTCATATTGCACACTTCATGTGCATGCTTCGTGGCATTACACACTTGCACACTTGGGAATTTTTAACTGCACACCTAAAGTCTTCATGAAAGTACCATACTTTCCATACACGTTTTTTATAAGAAAAAAGTTTTTAAAAAAAATGAGGCTCATATGGCCAAAATCGTAAGAACATCTTAACAAGTCACAAGCCTCAATTTCCAAAGTGAAGTGTTTTTGTTGGCCAAAAATTGATGTTACATCATTACTACATTCAAAATGTTAAAGATAGATTTCGAATTATATACAATAAACAAAAAAATTGTAACTCATTTTAGCCAGTTTATTTCAGGTAAGAAAATTTTAAGAAATCTTAGGCTCAAATTCAGGAAAAGTTTAGAAAATTGAGGCTCAGATAAAGCGATGCTTTTCTCATAAAAAGAAAAAATATTTACCAGCTTTTTCGGAAGATTTTTCATTCCATCACTTATTAGAAGCTACATTTCTCACAATCATATAAAGATTCCTCTTTTTCGATCAAATATTGCACGTTTAAATATTGCACGTTTAAATAGCTTTTGTGCTCTCTGTCGTGTCATCTTAATTGACGTTTTGAATGCTGTCCGTTGCAACTGAGAAAGGGCACTCCTGCTCCCCCTCCCCCTCTCAGTTTGTATCTGCGCGGGGTAGTGTCATCAAAATATTGCGCTTTCACGGGTGGAAGCAGTGAAAATAGCCAATAAAGTAGCACTGCAGATTTGGAGTGCGCTGGTGGAAGCAGTGAAAGCCTCGTTTACGATTGGCCCTATGGAACAAAAGAAAGAAAAAACCAAAGTAAATATAAGACATCCAAAAGAATATGATCTACATATGTATAAATAATTAAAGCTACAATTAGAAATAAATTAAAAGAAGACGCAGCTAACCCATGCTGTTAATCTTAGAATGTTTCAAAGATGACTTGAAGCAATGAAGAGAGGGTACTAGTTGTTCTTAAGTCAAGATTGTCCCACTCTTTTGCTCCTCGAAAAGCAAAGGATTTTTGCCCATATGATGTTTTCATACGGGGTATTAGTAGATCAGTCGCAGAATTCCGAAATTCACGCGTGTGACGATCAGAAAGTATAGAAATGCAACTGCTGAGGTAGCCGTGGGATAGGTTGTTCAAAGATTTATATGTCACAACCGATGTTTCACGATGAATAAGCTCATTGATTGTAGGCTATCCTAGATCTTGAATTAGAGATGTCGCAAAAGAATAAAATGGACTTTTTGTCACTATTCTTGCAGCTCTATTCTGCAATTTTTATAATTTTTTTTAGCTTAGTAGTTTCACAGGAGCCCCAAACAGAGCAACAATAGTTGAAGTTAGACTGTACTATTCCCTTACACATGTCTTTAAGAGTGGCAAGTGGAACATATTTCTTGGCGTATTTTAGAAAGTCTAGAGCTAGCGAAATTTTGATCTGTATGCTTTTAACTTGGCTGTCCCATGTTAGGTTGTCATCAGCCAAGATATCTAGTTTGATTTACAAGATTGATGTCTTTTGTCTCAAGATAAAATCTAGGAATGGCAGAGTATGACTGTTTCATGTGGCTGACTCAATTATCATAGCTTGAGTTTTGATAACGTTCAATAAAAGCTTATTACCTTCAAAGCCATCCATTAAGGCGTGAAAGTTTTGAGTTGACAACGGCAACTAAGTCTTCCATGCTGTCACATGAGTAACTGATGGCAATACCATCCGCATGCATTGTGACATGGGGTTCACGTAGTGCAAAGGGTAAACGGTTGGTGTACAGCAAGAAAAGTAGAGGCCCAAGACACGAGCCTTGTGGAACTCCAATTTCAATAGACTGAATTTTAGAAGATTCGCCATTGACCTTACAGAATTGTTTGCGATTATTTAAACAAGAGCAAAACCACTCATGCTCGATACCATTACTGCCATAGTAATTCAATTTGGCTAAAAGTATACCATGATCTACAGTATCGAATGCTTTTTTAGATCGATAAATATAACAGCGCTGATTGAACTATTGTCTATGTTAACATACCAGTTATTAGTGGATTTGAATAAGCATGTTATAACCGAATGCAGGGTTCGAAAACCAGATTGAAATATATATATACAGGTGTTAATTTTTGTCAAGGTGATTATAGAGCTGATCATACAGTAGCCTTTCAAAAAGTCTGGAGAAAACAGGAAGAACAGAGATGGGTATATAGTTGTGCGATTTTCCAACTTCAGGGAAAATACCAGTATTGATAGAAAAATTGAAAATATCACAAAGAGGTTCTCTAGTACCTGGAAATGCAATATAGATAAAATGACTAGCAATGCCGTCAGATACAAGTCCAAATGAATCCTTTATTTTACTAAGAGCCTTTTTTGCAATTACAGCATCGATGGCCACGAACTGGCCACGAACTAGAAGTGGGAAGTATTCTCCACACTCGCAATATTTTTGAACTTGCAAGAAAGTTGGTCAAAAAGTCGGCCGTGGTGCAAGAGAGTTACCTATATAGTGTTCTCCATGATCTTTTTTCTAATCCCCTTTGAAGTGTCTCGGCACACCTTTGCGGACACTCACCGCCCCCCTCAACCGCACCCCGTCTTACTGTTTGTGCGAGGAAGGAAATCAATGGTGCCCTCAACTTCGTTTGACTTCGTCCAATGCACCGATTTGTGGATGAAAGAAAGTTCTTCCGACAGAAGCATGAAAGAATTATCGCATTTGACTTCGGGAATCTGTTGAGGGCTGCAGACAGGCATTTTAAAGGGCTGTTCCACTGTATCGCTCAATGCTACTGCAATATTTACGGCCTGCTCTCTTCATTACAAGATGACACGGATGCATGATAAGGCCATAAGTAAGCTTAGATATGCATTTAATACAGTTGATCAGAATGAAGATCATAAAATCGACTGGGAAGAGATTCAAAACTGCTGTTCACGGTTAAACATCGTGCTTGATGATAGTGATTATTCCTCTTTTACTTTGTGTGACAAAAGCAAAGATGGGCGATTGGACTT
>WIPJ01001086.1:53177-64605 GCA_018155075.1 Cassiopea andromeda
CATTCTTCTTCATCATCCGATGGTATTACTACCTTTGCTACCTTTGTTACACGATCCTGGCAGGACGATGATACTGATGATGAGTACTGTCTTTTGTATGCGAATCTTCCTTTATTACCCTCTCTTCTTTTACCAATTTTTGGAAATGTACAGACCCCGTCATATTCGTGCGCTTTTGCCAGAATATCCTTTAAATGTCTCTCCTGAGCACCCTCATCCTCAGTCGGGTCTGGTGGCAGTTCCATCTTACCTATAATCAATAACACAATTGTGTTAATATAGAACATCGATCAATACAACAACACATAGTTACTAATCATATAAAATTGTACAACAACATTAATCACAAAAAATAAAAAATATGAGGCCACTCTTACCTTTAATATCCCAAATCCATAACTTGGTTATTCTCAGACATTTAGGCAACCCATATCTCGCCATATATGCACCAAATTTTTGACGATATGGTAGAGTCATTCGCTCTCTTATGATCTTATCGGTTGCTGCCCTATCACCATACGTCGGTTTAAACAGTCGTGCAATTCGCATTACTTTCTCTCTTCCTTTGTACCCATGTATTGTCACTCTTTCCTTGTACACCATTGCGGTAGTAACATCTGTCCCATGATCTCTATGATTCCACCACGTCAATAAACCTTCCCATGAATGTGTAATTTCTACCATTTCAGCAAATTTCATGTATTCCAACCGTACATTGTCTGAATACGTTTTCACCGCATATGTCAGTACGTTCTGCACCTCATATTCTGACGGACGACATGTTTGTAAATGTTGTATCAGCGATAGTGCTATACGCTCTATAAGCACTGACATCTTTGACTTGTCTTTGTCATCATCATCTACTACTTTCACTGGAGCAAATAAATCGTGTTGCTCTGCCCTCATTGGACCAATTCTTGCCGTCTTTAGCTCTTCTGTATTCATTGTTATGTTTGCTAACTTCTGTAATCGATTCGTTAACTGATTGACTACGGAACTCCGAACTCACCTTTTTATAGGTAAAATGCGCTAAAATGATTGACATTTTGTCTTTTTTTAGCAATTTGGACTTTGAAATACGCTCCCATTGTTTTCAAATACGCTAATCTGACCTTTCGACTTTTCAAATACGCTCCCATTGTTTTCAAATATGCGCTAAGGCGCAAATGAATGGATTTTTTGGTGACCTTTCAAATACGCTATCTTGACCTTTCAAATACGCTGCCTGCCCAAGAGCACGTGTTTTCAAATACGCGCCCGAATTTTCAAATACGCTAGACTGATCACGTGATTTTCAAATACGCTGAACTGATCACGTGATTTTTCAAATACGCTACCAGCACAAACGTGCGGCGGTACATGCCCCACACAAGAAGACGCTAACCATTGTTCTACCAAAGACGCTTCCGGGTCACAGCGGTAGGGAGTTGATTGGCAGATAAAAGGGTGCCGCTAAGTCTGATTGACAATACCAAAGACACCGCACTATGATTGACAGGTAATTACCGCGGCTATATAAGAGCGAACCCCAGTTCAGACGCTCAGTCAGTCTCTATACGAGCTACCTTACACGTACTATATAGTATCAACAGTTTTTAGCAGCGTCTTTCAATCTTACTTCATTCAGTATCATGGCTAATGTAGTCAAGATCAGTTTGGGATCTCTTGGATGCCTTGGCGGTGGGGAAGGCAACCTTCGCAACGTTTCTCTACATGACAGCACTTGCCAATGTGAGGGCTGTGTAGAGAAACGTCTTGCGGATCAAGAGTTCTCAATTACTACAGAGAATTTTGATGGTGACCGTGACTATGGCTTCAACGTTGGAGATGAGGGAGGTCCTGACGCTCCAGGGGAAATCATAGTTCTTTCTGATGGCAGAGGGAGCGTATCTGACATCTTCGAAATGAACTATCATGATGAACCTTCCGATGATGACACCGGCTATGGTGATGATGGTCAAGATAGTGAGGACGCGTATTCCGTGTTCTCACCTAGACCATACCATAGCAATAGTGAGGAAGGGGAGTCTTCTGATAGCGACATCGAAGAAGAAGATATGCCCCTCGAAAACATCATGCACAACTCATCAATAGAAGCTTCCAAACGAGATGGAGAATCTGTGAACGCTTGCATAAGAGAACTTGAACAAACAGTACCACCACCAACACTCAAGCATACAGCAGAAAAATCTACAATCATTTATACACGAACACAGAACCAGCGACGATCATACACTCACCCTCTATGAATCAAAGATAATGACCATGTTCAAACAGTTAACACAATACACTGAGGTCATCCGCGCTGCTAAGCGTCGCATGGACTATGATACATTCGAGATTAATAGACTTAAAGACCTTAGCATGGCAAAAACTGCAGAAATTAACAGAAAAGATGAAGATTTATACAACATGGCAAATGATATGGGTAGATTGGCATTACGCCACAATCGAGTAAGTGATCGTCAATTAGCATCAATACGCACACTAAGACAGCGTCTACGAGATGAGAGGAAAAAATCAGCTACATTGGAAGAAGAACTCCACTTCACCCGAAAACGCCTTCTCACCCATACGAGACGGTCGGTACCTTGTCAATGCAAGAGGGTGAGAAGGATGGTTGACACTGATGATAACGAATCTACTATCACTGCCGGCAGTGATAGTAACACTGATGTCGAACATGAAGAAAGAAGAAGCATTGCACTTGTTAAGGCAATGATGGACTTAGAGACCATGTAGTAACTTTATAACTTTTGATGATTGCTTTGTATATACGCTTGCTGCCTTATCTTACATATTTGTTGTAGTTTTACGTTCACCGTTTTGAATTCCATGTATTTCCCTTGTTTTTCGCTTTACATCTTGTGTTGTTTCTACTTGTTGCCTGCCTTATCATCTTAGCGGTCTCAAATACGCTCTGCCACCTATAGTTCATCACAATACGCTACGGCTCAAAAAAATTTTCTAAGTCTCTCAAATACGCTATGTCAAATACGCTACCTAGTAGTTAGGTAATAGTTGGAAAAAATTTTCTAAGTCTCTCAAATACGCTGCCCCTTGCCCTTACCCCTTACCCCTTGTCCCTTCCCTTTACCCCTTACCCCTCCCCTTAAGCTTTTACCATCTTCACTTTGGTCCGCCATCTTGGATTTCCTTCCTCATGAGTCTTTGGCGGGGAGCTTTTGGCGGGGAGTAAATGGCGGGCCAATTTTCACTAGGAGCAAATGGCGGGTCAATGGCGCCAACATAGGTTACTACTAGTAACAGTAATCAGTAAATTATATTTGCTATGTATTCATTCATTCATTCCTTCATTCATTCCTGTATTAATTCATTCATACATGTAGGTGCCAATGAGTCTTCCATTACATAACAGAAGGACATGTTGCACCTTGCTGACTCAAGGATGAGCAGACAGGTCATACACACGGAAGTATGTACCATTCAACAAGATTAAAAATAGAGCATCAGGTCATTCCTATATTCATTCCTGTATTCATTCATTCATTCATTCAGTCAGTCATTCCTGTATTCATTCATTCATTCATTCATTCATTCATTCATTCATTCATGTATTCATTCATTCCTGTATTCATTCCTTCATTCATTCCTGTATTCATTCATTCATACATGTTTTTATTCATTCATTCATTCCTTCATTCATTCCTGTATTAATTCACTCATTCATTCCTGTATTCATTCATTCATACATTGTTTTATTCATTCATTCATTCAGTCCAACGGCCTAATAAAGGTTAGAAAGTTTCAATAGTATATCTCTAAAAAGTAATAGGAAGTATCACAAAACATCTGAAGCAAAAGACACATGTCACTTAGCAGTGCATACATAGTTACAAACCTCCCATTCTATTTGAACTTCCTAAAAATCCTGAATTTTTCATAACGTTCAACAACAAGTTTAATTTGATGCATTTCTCATTAGTGTATATCTAGTATCAGATATCATAAATGATATCAGAGGAAACATAGAAATAACATTTAGTGTGAAGAGTGTAATGTTTGCTTAAGATAATCATTCATTAGGATCCTGTGCAAGTACTCTCTGACCACAGCATTACCTACTCACATTCTTTGCGGAGCCCCATCCTCTTCTCGCGCTTTTGCCAAGCTGTTTTACTTTATTTGGGATACCTCCCCATCAGAGCATGCATACGTTTTGAAAAGAAAGGAAAGGGATTCCCATACTTAGATGATGTGTATTAAGGGTGCTTGGTATTCAATCATGATCATAATCATAAAATTGAATGTAAGGGGGGGTATTAAATCACAAATTACATATAGTGCGGCAACCCGTGCGAAGGCTTATCTTGACAATAACATGTTCGTATTTTTAGCAGTCTTGTTAACTGTTTGAGGGAGAAAGGGGGTGGGGTTTCATCCGCCACAGTTTTTGAAATCATCTTGCCAGTTAAAGTGGATTGTATGACATCACTATACGTAAGGTATTGAGATTGTATTAGATGTAGCCTTTATTAGAGTAGAATTGAAGCAAGTGTTCTCGCTTTTATCTCTGGCTATCTGGTGTTATTGAAGATAGAACTTTCCTTTTATCATTGTTAGAGGTTTCAATGTCCACAATATTTACAATTTCTTAGTTCTTTTGTAGTAGTGCTAACAGCTCCTTTATTTTTATGCCGTTTAGAGGTATCTTGCCTATAAACTTGCATCTTCAGTAAACAATGTGTAGCTCCATCTTCAAGTACTTTAGGAACAAAGGATTTCGTCACATAATTGTTTGGTGGATGGACTTCGTGAATAAATCTCTCGGAAAATTGCTCAGAATTTCCTCGTAATAACATTACATGTTAGATATTTTCATTCCTTAATCGGGAAGCCTCTGTAACAAACGAATTTCAACTCAGTTCTGTTCTATCTTGTAGAATGTGGGGCACATAGCCCTATGTCCCCCAGTTAAAAAAGATGTTTGATGGAATGTTCAAGTTACAATATAGTTAAATGCGGTTCACTTAAATACATTAATTAGTCTGAAATTCCATGTACTTAGTTCATAAGCATATTTTTGGTGATTCAAGCACCACTTTCTTCCAAAGCAGGAAGTGCATATGTACTCACCACCTTCTATCTATTTTGCAATTTATTTCATAGCTACTGCATGCCTCATTTCCTGCCATGATTGCTGATACTGTGATGCAGGGGTAATGTACACCATTTACCTAACTATTATTTGACATGTGTGTTGGTGTTCATTTCCTGCATAGTTGGATCATTCAATTGAAGGTGAAAAATAGCGACTTAGCAAAATGGCATAAAATGGCTGTCAGTCCTTGCACTACTTAGTTTGTAAGAAAGCAGTCAATGAATCGTATAGGTTAGAACAAGAAGAATGGCGAGAGTACCAAACGAAGACGAATAGTATTATCTTCAAACGCTTTCAAGATAATATTGAGGACACCAGGGGCAGATCCAGGGAGAAATCTGACCAGGGCTCAACAAAAAGCTCATGGGCGTGGCTATATGGGTGTGGAAAATATCTCAGAACTATTACCAAAAAGGGCCAGTTGGTCCGACTTTTATTATTGACTTGAAATTCGGTATTCTAGACCTCAGTAAAGAAGCAATCAAGCACATTGTTCGCTTTGTTTTGCTTCGTTGATGTTGAATTTATAAACAGGTTAAAACCGCACACATTTCTCTCAATCTGTTGAAACTCGCACGGTTGGGGTATTTCCAACATGGGTGTGGCATTAAGTGTGAGGCTTGATAAACTTGACTCACAGAAATGCAGCACCTGCAATGCCTGACTTCATCACAAAAATAACCAGTTGACAATGGAAATAGTGTTAGGCGGAAGTAGAATTCAGCGCAACAGCCAACTGCAAGGAATTAGGAAGCATTCAAAATATTGAGTTCAGATGCAAGGGGCACCCTCGCAAACAAAAGAGACAAATCTATAAGCTGCAAAGGGGGACCTTATCAACAGTTTTATGCAACATGGGAGGGGCACGTGCCCCCTGTACCCTAGGGCTTCTACGTATGTAGTCAATTGGCCGTAATATTATCCAAATAATAGAAGCGACTTACCTCACTGGTGTTGTACTAAGGCATGTGGTTTCTTGACAGTCATGGAACTGCAGCTCTGAGAATTAGCATCATGGATGTCTCTAACCGATTCAGACATTTCTAGTACCTCAAAGTAATTGCCCATTCTCACATAAAGCACTCAACAACTACCGTCTTTCTCGCCATGAGGGCGCTGTGTCAACATCAACAATATCACGTGTAGTGCTCATGTTGACATAGTCGAGCCCTGGTCACGGAGTACTGTGATTGGCTAAGATAAATTGAGCCCTGGTCAGGGCGATGTTTCATTGGATGAAAGAGAATATTTACATCTGACCAGGGCTCATCCTAAAATTGTGTACAAAATAAAGAGATCTGATTGGATCCAGGGTAGTTGAGTCTCTGTATATTACAGACTCACCAGGGCTCGGAAGGAATGCAGCATGTGATAGAAAAGCTGAATAGTGATTTGATGAGATTGGATAACTGGTGATTCCCAATGTGATAACTGATTGGATAATACTTCATTCTGCGTCCGCAAAAGACACCTGGTATTTTAGAGGTGGTTATTCTGAGAAAGACTGAAACAAGCAGCGATAGGGCTTTATTAGCAATGTCCATGAGGAGTAAATACTGGTGACTGCTTTTAATAAGTCCCGTTTTACTTCAGCCAGCTATTACGGATGGAAAATCTGACCAGTGCTCAAGCCCTGGTAGCCCTGGTCTGGATCCACTACTGGAGGACACGATTTCGTGGTGCAGGGCAAATGGCCTCTTGGCAAGGAAGGCCACCTGTGAGACATGCGGTTCAGTTTGCGAAGAGGGTCAGGCCAGGGTGGATGGCAGGGTATGGCGTTGTCCTGAGAAAGGTTGCCAATGGAGAATAAATATCAGAAAGGGGAGCTTCTTCGAAGGATCCAACCTGCACATGTGGCAAGTGATCTGCTTCACCTACGTTTGGAGCACGGATTGTGGGAGGAGTTGTGTCGCAGGAGCAAATAATGTGGGAAGTTGACATTGGAAGCGAGCAGACAATTGTTGACTGGAAGCAATTCTGCCGCTATGTCTGTGTCTCATATTTTTTGACCCACCCAGAGCCCATTGTAGGTGAGAATTGGGTGGTTGAACTAGATGAGAGCTTGTTTGCGAGATGAAAATATAATCGAGACAGAAGTGTGAAGGAGCAATGGATATTTGGGGGTTACGACGCCTTTGAGAGGGGCTTCTTGGTTCCTGTACCTGCAAGGGATGCAGGAACTTTGCTCCCAATAGGTCAGCAATGGGTGATGCCTGGCTCCGTTATACATTCAGATATGTGGCAAGCGTATAATCAGTTGGGTACCCTTGGCTATGAACATGAGACAGTTAATCATTCACTTTTTTCGTGGACCCTGTTACAGGGGTTCACACCAACCATGTAGAGGCCATGTGGCAGAGGGCAAAGAACAAGTTCAAATCTCAATATGGACCAACGAACAGAGCTATGATTCCAGATTACCTTGTAGAATTTATGTGGTTCCAAAGATTCAGAGAGAACACATTCTATCATTTTTGGCATCAAGTTGCAATGGACTTGTATGTAGTGTAAGTTACATATTCGCATACATAATTCCTACTCTTGATGTCATCATGCACCCCTCCTTGTGTAATTTCAGGATATTGAATCTCTCACCCCACTCTGTCTTCTCTTTGTACACCACTGCAAAAGTGCTCTGTTTGTTGATCCATGTTGTTTTCAAAACATGCTCTCTCCCATATGAAGACTTGTCTCTCAGTCAGAATAGATACCGCTTCGATATCACCATTGCATTCACCCCCAAGTATGCTCTAGTTAAGATTTGCCATATGCAGTCGTTGCATTCACCCCCAAATATGCTCCAGTTAAGATTTGTCATATGCAGTTATTGAATTGAAATTAAAATTTTTTCCATTTGTTCTATACAGTAAAGGTTATATTATTCAGCTCTAGGACTGTTAGCACTAATACTAGTAATCCCGATTGGCCCTGTATAGTACTTTGTGCATATTTGCAGTATAGTGTTGTTACTAGTTGGTATTGCTGCTGTATCCTTAGATATCATTTATTATATTGTACATTTATGTCTGTCTATGAAGTTTGATTGACTTTATCTATATAATTGTGCTTAGAATGTCATAGTACTGTACGTTTTTGGAAATTCTTCATTGTATTATTTGTCGACTAAAATCACAACAAAAGACAGTAAGTAGTAAAACTCCCTTCATTATTGTAAGATCCGTCCCACCCTTTACATACATTGACGCTTTAGGAGTTTGTATTGGACCTTTTATCATTGCCATTGTAAGCACGTCATAGACTTATAAATAAGTTCGGTCTGTGATTGACATCCCATCCCACCTTTAGAGAATCCATGCAGTATGTAGTAAGCCAAGTTTATGTAGGAGGCAATTGGGTGAAGTAAGAGTTATGGAACAGACATGCCATTTTTGTATATCTTCGAGAGACCCCCAGATACCTCTAAGAGTTAGTGGGGATTCCATAGAACATACTCTACATTTCGAAGAAGTATAAATAAATGTGGAAATAAAGAATAAGTGGTTTAATCATGGTAGTGAACTACGCATTGCAAAAGTTACAGCTGTAATACAACTTCAATATTTATATTTCATCACTTCTTTTCCTGTACACAATTACATGTACCTCTCTCTATTCACCATATTGGGGTTTATGTTTTAGTTGATCAAACAACCAATACAATAAGGTTCCAATGAGGAAAGTTACTCGTTTTCTGACGGATATCAATGAGAAACATAATGTTTCTGCTACATAGCATAGGATGATTTTCCAACGTTCCAAGGGGCGTGGCCAGTGGTGTAGAAAAGAAGGGACCCGAGGAGTTGCGGTCATCTAGCTTAGACTTTAGAGGGGTTCGGCTCTAGGATAGTAACGATATTTTTTGGATGACATTACCATCGCTCATGCAACTGTATCAATTAACGTAAAAGTCTCCTATACAGATATATACAAGAAATTGGTCCCCTAGCTATCAATAGAGGCCCACTAACTGTTGATTTACTTCTACACCACTGGGCATGGCATAAAAGAGCAACAGAAAACAAAGCAGTAGGAGTCCATTGTGTACCTAGAATAGCAGCATGACAGAAGAAGCCATAAAGGAGAGCTTGAGCATCCACTTACGTAATGTCTTAATGTCAATTGGTAACAGTACTGATGGATGCATGGAAGAAGCAGCCGCAATAAGGCCTAGAGCTGATGGCGAACAGCCGTTTCTGGAGCCCCGTTTTGAGAGAAACTCGAGGCTGTTGTAACAGGAGGTCCACATTCAAGTTTGAGTAAAGTAGGACGGTTAGGCACCAAAACAGTATTACAATTTTTGGCGCCGCCAGTGGAAGATATACATTATCTTTGGCCCCTAGTTGTAGCAACAAAGTGATTGTGGGATAGATAGGTGGCAGAGCTCGCCTGGATGGTAAGTGCATTTGTTATGCTTATGAAGTGCGAAGTAGTCATACATAACTGCAGTGAATAGGTATATATGAGGGTTTACATTCACTTTCATGTTGAATTTGTGGTTATTTAACGTGTAAGAGGAAAATGGCCGATATTTGATGGCAGTACGATGCTGAGTGCATCATTTTGGTAACTTGGCTAAACTATGACCAATCCACTGACGGATGGTCTCATATGAAAGAGCACACGAAGACCTATCTTTTGGCATATAAGTTGTGTATATATCTCTTGTAATTAGAGAGAGGTCCGAAACCACATTAGCGCTAACTTTTTGTTTAAGTTTGCAATAATGAAGGGAAAACAAAGAAAAAATAAAATATATAAATCAGTTACATTTACTACACGTCTTTTTGTATAAGAAAATCGTTATTTTGCCTGAGCCTCAATTTTCGTAACTTTTCCCGAAATCCAGCCTGAACTGTTCTTAAGTTTTTCTTACCTTTTACTGAAATAAAATGGTTAAAATGGTTTACACTTTCGTTACTACTATTGTATACTTGACTATGAATTCCATCTTTAACATTTTGAATGCAATAACGACGAAATTACCGATGTTTGGCCTATAAAACACGTACTTTTGGAATTTGAGCCTCATGATTTTCTTGCAATTTCGTAAGATTTTGATGATTTGAGCCTCATGTTCTTATAAACTTTTTCTTATAAAGAAAAAACATGCATGCAGATACTACCTGTGAAGGGTTGTGGTAACATTAAGGGTGGGGTTAAAAAGGAATGGTCTTGAGGTTTAAATGGTATGTAATCGAATGCCTATCAGTAGGATGACCATAACTAAAGGTACTAATATTTTGAGATGATGACCTTTTTGACGGCTTTAGCAAAGGACATTTGGATCCTGATTGTCGAATGTTTTGGGGGATAGAATTCCACACATCTATGCCAACATTTTTTATGAAGTTCTTACCACTGTTTGTTCTATATATCCTATATAGGTATGCAAAGAGGTGCAAAGTGTATAGTCTCTCTATAGACGCACTTCCCCATTTGTTTCCACCACCACACCCCCTGAGACTGACGAGGGCAATCTCGCACCCCCTTTTTTGAATGAAACAAAAAAGGCGTTAAAAAATAATGAAAAGCAGACATTCAGTTGCCTGATGTTGTCTGAATATATATGCATGTAATGTATTGACAGCGCAGTTACAGAACAATCTGACGTTTTTCACACTGCAGCAACATAAATATCGTAACTGATATTCTTTGCGATGAAAAAATATATTTACTTGTCTTTCACGATTGATTCTTGCACCCCCACAAACCACAGCTCGCATCCCTTCGGGAATCACTGCTCTATAGGCTAAGGAATGCATTCATAGCTGTTTCCTTTCACTCTTCTTGGGAAAACATCAAAGATATTCAACAAACATATAAGAGGGGAAAACACTTGAATCACAATGAGTGTTGCAATTAAAATTTCACGCTTTTCTAAAATGCATTCATAGCTGTTTCCTTTCACTCTTCTTGGGAAAACATCAAAGATATTCAAGAAACATATAAGAGGGGAAAACACTTGAATCACAATGAGTGTTGCAATTAAAATTTCACGCTTTTCTACAGTAGGCCTATGTATTAAGTAAAAACCTTCAATAGACCATTTTGTTGCCCCTACTTTAAATACCACAACATGTGGTAGAGCCCACCTTCCCCAAATAAGTAAAAGGGGGCTCCACCTTCACCCTGGCCCTCCAATTCAGCAACCCTGGTAGTTTAGATAGAGAAATAAAGCCATAGGTATACAAATCACTTACTGAAGTCAGAATTATCCAGAAAGTTAAGAGGACTGAGCCCACCCTCCCCAAATAAGTAAAAGGGGGCTCCACCTCTACCCTGACCCTCCTCTTCTGCAGCCCTGGT
>WIPJ01001089.1:0-33295 GCA_018155075.1 Cassiopea andromeda
TTCAATTTCTCCTTGAAATACTTAACCAACACTTTAGCAACCCGCAAGAACCTCTTTAAATGGTCTATTGGACAGTCGTCTGCATGCTCCTTTTGTCTTCAGTTGAAAACACTACAACACATCGTTTCCAGTTGTAAGTCGTACCTCGATCAGGGTAGATATACTTGGAGGCATGATTCAGTCCTTAACTTTATAGCCAACTCGCTATCAGCGCTCCCAAGTTGTTCCATATACGCTGATCTTCCTGCTTTTCTGTCCCCTTCTCTGGTTACAGGTGATTCTCTTCGGCCTGACCTTCTTTTGATCACTAAAAACAAAACTCTGTACATCCTTGAGCTTACCATAGGATTTGAAACTAACATTAAGGTCAATAGCGATCGCAAAGCTCTAAAATACAATCCTCTTCATCATTCATTACGTTCAACATATCGTCAAATAAATTTCATTAACTTATCCTTAGGTGCTCTTGGCACTGTAGGATCCTCCTCAGACTCTTTCAGCGAACTTCTTAAGGCAGCTGATTTTGACAGCAAAATGCAAAAAGCTATCCTGTCGAGGATCATGAACATCACCATAAGATGCACATATTACATATTCTGTTGTCGCAATAAGCCATGGACAAGTCCAAAATTACACGGCACATTAATATGGACTTTCTCAGTAATTAGCTAGACTTTTCTTTTCTAATACGCTTGGGGTTTTTTTTTTGTACCACTGTGACAGCCAATTGTACATTGCCTTATATAGTGAGATGTATAATTGTAATTAGTTGATATATTGTTGAAATGAAAGTTTGAAAAAAAAATTATTGGTTATTGAGCTACACATGCAACATGCACAACCTGTTGGGTTAACATTATTACTACTCTCTGGTGTTGTTCATTTAAAAGTTGCTTAGTAAGAGTTGACGAAAGTCTACTGAGAATATGCTGCAAAAAGTTTAATGCTGCTCTTCTGGTTTTGGCGATATGATTTTGTTTGTAGTAAAGATTTTGTGTCCTTTGGCCGCCATTCTTGGCGTTGTAAGAGCAAAATACATATGAATGAAGAGAGTTTTGGAAATAGTACACAGCAAACATGTCAAAATACTGAAGCAACAATTGCCAATGTAAGCACGTTAGCTCCAAGCAACTGCCACCATGTAACATGTTATTGTGGCAAAGTTTGTAAAGGGCTTCGAGGATTGGAAGTGCATCAACGGAATTGACAAGCAATTAAAGATTTACACGGTGAAGCTTTTGAAGTTATGCAGGAAACTATGTCAGAACACAGTGATCATAATTTTGATTTTGAATTGGACGCATAGCATGGATGCAAAATGCCAAATAGTAAATGAGGGATTAAACTTCCAAAATCTGATGAGCAATGGTCAACTGCCAATTTATATTTCCTCAATGCTTTGCCGATTTCTGGAATAAGCTCATCGAACTTAAATGAATCAATACAAATACTTAATGCCTCTATTTACTGTTATTTCGAAGAGAATTTTGGGTACTCAGATGAAGTCTATCGCGAAGAACTTATTACAATGTGTAAGGACATGCTTAAACGATCGTTTAAATCTAATTTGAAATGTTTAAAACAAACCCAGGCCTCTTCACTTGAAATCAAGTACATTTCACGCCTACTACGTAATAAACTACAAAACACAGCAGGTAAGCCTACCTAGGAAATTGACCATAATGAGCAAATAGAAAAGAACTTCTGGGGATATGTAAAAGCAAACCTAAAGCATTCCAGTTCCCTCTCACCTTTCTTTGACATGGAAACTTGCAGAACTTTTTTCCAGGATTTCTTTCATTCTAACAATTCTTCAAGATCTTTCACACTCCTGGACTGGATACCTTCTCTCTCTTCGCCTGTAGTTCCATACAATCTTTCTCCACCTTCCTATAAACAAATAACTAAAAATCCTTCGCAGAATGAAAGCTTCAGGTTCACATTGTCCTCTTGATACACTTTCTATAATTCCTTTTAAGCGATGCCCCTACCTTCGCTCTTATGTCACTGAAATAATTTGTCTGATTTGCACAGCTCTAATACACAAAAAAGGTGAAACATCCGACCCCAAAGGTGACACATCATTGGCAATCACACTCCTTCTTCTAAAGAATTCTTTCGGTGAAATCCACCACAATCTTATTCCAGAGGTACTGCGCTATCATCACATTCCACAACATATTCCAAACATGGTTCAAAGCCTCTATTGTAACTTCCACACCTCCATACTTACTACTTCATATGAAACCCCATTCCTAAAGGTGGGAAAATCCGTTCTTCAAGGTGATTGCCTTAGCCCTCTCACTTTTAACCTTTCCTTCAATACATTCAGTAAGTATATATCAGACCCCATGTTTACTCAATTTGGATTTACAACGAGCACCCTTTCTCCTTTACATTGGTTTCAGTTTGCAGACGATGCAGCCGTAGTTACTGGAAATGAACAAGAAAAGAAAACACTCTTATATCGTTTCACGAGATGGTGTGCCTGGGCAAAAATGGTAATCAAAGTTGATAAATGTGTCTCTTTCAGAGTCAAGAAATCTACTTCATCTACTCAATTTCTTCTGAGACCGATCATTAACAGAAAACTGGTCCCTGTCGTCAACTTAGGTGAATCATTCAAGTAACTAGGATGCTATATTAGTTTTTCAATGGACAATAGCAAACACATGTCAATTCTTTTAGAAACTACAAATGATTTGATGATTAATTTGATCAGCTCCCTTGACCCCCCAAATACAAGCTATCATTGCATCACCGATTTATTCTTTCTAAGATTGCATGGCACCTAACGATTACTGAGCTAAATTCGTGCGTCATTGGCTCGAATTGCCCATTAGTGCTACTCTGAGCCAATGAATTATTAGCAAGCTTAATTATTGTCTGAGTCTTATTCTTCCATCAACAAATTTATTCAATTCCAAACAACTATACAACATGCTCTTAAAACCTCTCCCAACCCCGATATCAAACATCTATGGCAAGATTCCAGTCAGAACACAAATGTACAATATGATCACTATAAAAATACAAAACAAGTTTTAAAAGCCGTTGAAAAGCAACACCTAGGTCACCTTGAACACGATTTGGCCTCCCAGGGCTTCATTATTTCATCAATTATTAAATTTTCATCTCCAAATGTAACTAGCCTTTGGTCCACTGTTCAGCAAAATATGCCCAAGAACATTTTCAGTTTCTCCTTGAAATACTTAACTAACACTTTAAGAACCCACAAGAACCTCTTTAAATGGTCTATTGGACAGTCATCTACATGCTCCCTTTGTCTTCAGTCAAAAACACTACAACACATCGTTTCCAGCTGTAAGTCGTACCTTGATCAGGGTAGATATACTTGGAGACATGATGCAGTGCTTAACTTTATAGCCAACACGCTACCAGCGCTGCCAAGTTGCTCCATATACGCTGATCTTCCTGCTTTTCTCTCCCCTTCTCTGGTTACAGGTGATTCTCTACGGCCTGACCATCTTTTAATCACTAAAAACATTACGTTCAATATATCGTCAAATAAATGTCATTAACGTATCCTTAGGTGCTCTTGGCAGTGTAGAATTTTCCTCAGACTCTTTTAGTGAACTACTTAAGGCAGTTGATTTGACAGCAAAATGCAAAAGGCTATCCTGTCCAGGATCATGAAAATTACTGTAAGATGCACATACTACATATTCTGTTGTTGCAATAAGCCATGGACAAGTCCAAAATTACACGGCACATGAGTATTGACTTTCTCAGTAATTAGCTACATTTTTCTTCTCTAATACGCTTGATTTCTTTTTTTCTTTGTACCACTATGACAGCCAATTGGACATTGCCTTATATAGTGAGATGAATAAATGTAATTAGTTGATATATTGTTGAAATGAAAGTTTGAAAAACATTATCGTTTCTATCAGACAATGGATATATTGAACATTGCATTCAAAAGGGTTTTATGCTTAAACTCTCAGGTATGTACACTCACACAGCACAAATGTCGCATATAATCAACAAAACCATAATTAAACAGCGCTCTTTATTTATCACATTACTCAATCTCAAAAATGCTTTTGGGGAAGTCCATCATAATCTCATTCCAGCAGTGTTCAAATATCATCACATTCCTCCTAACATACAGCAGCTTATCAGTAGTTTTTATTCAGATTTCTATACCTCCATTGTTTCCCAGCATTTCACAACTCTTTTTATCAAGGTTAGTAGCGGCATTCTTCAGGGTGATTCCCTAAGCCCTCTCACCTTTAACCTTGTCTTCAAGACATTTTTCGCTATATTGCAGCAAAAAAATTCCAACAATTTGGCATAGAAAATGAAAATGAAATTCTCCAACATCATTTCACATGGTGGTGCAACTGGGCAGGTATGATTATTAGAGTGGATAAATGCCTCACATTTGGCATAAAGAAAGCAGCCACCTCTTAAATTCAGTACCTTCCTAAGCTGATTTTAAATACTTCCTTGGTTCCAACTGTTGGAAAAAATATGCCCTTGAAATACCTAGGTAGATACTTCAATTTCCATATGGATTATAGAGATCATGTTAATTATTCTTGACACAATAAACGATATGATGCTTAAAATTGGTTGCTTACACTGTCACCCAAAAAACAAACTTCTCCTTTATCATCGTTTTGTGCTATCGAAACTTGCTTGGCATTTACCCATTGCTGATCCTGGCAAAACATGGGTGGTTGAAACTTTAGATAACGTAATTTCTAGGTTTGTGAGGCAGTGGCTAGACTTACCTATAAGGGCGACTTTCAGCTCTTTTATCTTAAAACATCTAGATACGGAATAAATCTTATCCTTCCATCGATCAAGTTTATTGAATGCCAAAACATTATACGGCACACTTTGGAATCTTCACCAAATCCTGACATTAAATCACTTTGGGTCGATACAGGCTACATACTAATCTTCAGTATGACCAGTTCAAGAATACTAAACAAGTTTTGAAAGCTGTACAGAATGAGCATGAAGATTGTATCAAAAATGCACTCCTTTCTCAAGGCTTGGTTATCTTATCTATTCTGAAATTTTCATGTCATACAAATTCAAGCTTTTGGTCAACTGTTCAACAAAATATGCCGTGAAATATTGTAAACTTCTTCATAAAATATCTCAACAACACTCTTCCAACTCGAGAAACTGTGCAAATGGTCCATTTCTCAATCGTTAGCATGCTCATTCTGCCTTCAATCAGAAACTTTACAACACATGATATCTAGATTTAAATGCTACCTCGAGGAGGGGAGATAAACTTGGCGCAATAGCTCTTTCTTTCTCTACCTTGCAAATACATTTTCATCTCTTAGCCCATGCAAAATCTATGCCGACTTGCCTTCTTTGACTTCTCCATGTTTGATTACCAGTGACTCCCTTCGTCCTGACCTTCTTTTACTCATGGGGAATAATGTACTCTACATTCTACAACTTGCACTAGACTTCGAGACTAATATGCAGATTAGTAGTTTAAGGAAAGCCAATAAGTACAACAGACTTATCAAGGACCTGTCCTCTACCTATAACAAAGTTATTTTTATTAATCTCTCCATGGGTGCTCTTTGTGTTATGGGCTCTTGATGTGATTCCTTTCTATCATTGCTTTAGGATCTAAGCTTTGACAAACTTGTTCAGAAAAGAATTATTATGAAGACAATCAACATTGCTGTTAGGACCTCATACTTCATCTCTTGCCAAAGAAATATATCATGGAATAACCCAGAACTTCTGAACATTTAAATCCTTTTCTTATTATTTTACCTTTGGGCTATGTTGTATGTCTAATATCATTAGTATTTTCGTTACTTTTCATGTTTACTATAAACTAACCAACTTTATACTACCATAATATGAGAGGTGTATTATTGTATGCAATAAATATATTCACATGAAAGTTTGAAAGAAAATTTGTTATTACGGTTATTTGTATGTGTTTTTGTTGACAAGCGATATTAAAGGTGAAATTTTTAATGCAACAAAGAAATCTGATAGAAGCGGAATAGAAATGAGTAGAAGCGAGGCGGCTCGTCTTAGCACATGTGCTGTACGGGTCAGGACTATTTCAATTATGGAAGTGATAGTGATGCTGGAAGTTTCTCAATAAATTCATTTTTGCCCTTCTTTATTAGATGGGCACAAATGCATTTATTGTTTCTAGATGCCACATCTTCTCAATTCCAATTTCTAGATCTTCATATTCGCTCATTTTCTCAAACAACTTACTGCAGCATTAGATCCTTTTGTCTTTGATTGCAATGACAGGTAGATTTGCTTGTATAGTCCTAACAGTGTGAATGGAAAATCCCATAAAATCAAGATCTCTTTCCCTCAGCTACTGATTCAGAACGGTTTTCATACCAATCCGAAGGCTTACATATTGAATAGTGTCTGCACATTCTCCAATGAAGATACTGACCAACTCTGTTGTGGCGATTTTTATCTTCTTCTGGTGTCAGTACTGAGCAACCCCTGACTTAAAATAAATCGATTATTATCATTAACCAGACAAAAGGTGATCAATTTTTTCTAGCTTTTCATCATAAAATCTAGAATTTGGATCAGCATTGCTATGTATAGCATTTGCCTGATAGGTTCATGTAAAAAAAAGTTGGTCTTAGGGCCGCAAGTATCAAGAGGGTACTTGGTCCATCCCAGAGGACTTTCACTTTTGCACCTTCTTCAGAGCTGTACTTCTTTCCTCAATGGTTATATTTTCCCATTCTTGTTGTCGGATGTCACTAGTGCTCCTTTCTTGATCACTCAACGGGAAGCTGCAGTTTGTTTGCAGCTTTTCTCATTCTCCCAGATTTTACTCCAACATTCCTGTACCTCTTCTTCCAGTGGAATTTTTTCATTGAGATTAATGATTTATTGATTTCTCTATAAAACTCCTTTTGTAACAGTTTCAAAGATTTTATTTTGTCAAAAGAAATTAGATTGCTTTTCATATATGCGCAATCTATGTGCCTTAACCTGTAGCTTTTGTTTAAAATGTTCTATAATGCTTGGGATCATGAATTTTGCTCATTAGCTTATACTTTCTCACTACTGTCTTTGCATTACCTAACTGTACTTCTTTGTCCTTTTGAACCTCCTCACGTTAAGAAAATTCTCTTTCAAATGTTTTCTCTTATCTTTCCAGGAGCTAGATGTCTCTACATAGATCCTATCCTTCCTTCTTTGGTAATACTTATCAATGATCTTAGAATTCTTGGCAGTTACTGAATAGGGTGAGATGCAAAACTACTGAATAGAAAGCGATAAAACAGCTAAGGAGGCAGTTGTCTCAATCCTTCACTTTTTATTACTATTACTATTATGTGTATTCTTTACACCTTTTTGAAATTACGCTGCTTTTTTTCTGGGCAACGGATTGAGTCCCGTAATCGTAAGTGTCCACAGCTGTTATTACGTGTGCTTTTGCAAGTGTGCAAGTCTTCTGTAATAGAAACGTTAACTGTCCAATCTTTGTTGGTGTTTTCACTTTGTCGAAAAAGCCTGGAAACGAGTTGTTGTGTTGATCATCATCTCCACAAGTTCATTCAGCAATAGTATTAGGTTCATATTAAAGCCAGCTGGCATAGGTGTATCAACAATCAGGGGCAGATCTAGACAATCGCACAGGTCACATATGCGACAGCCCACTTTCAGCTGTACAACAACATTTTTAGTCACTTGGAAAGGTTTTTCTAAATTGTACTTCATGGAATCAGCTCTAAGATGGATTTTTCTGTTTGCTCTAAGTAGGTAGGGATTTATATAGAAGTGTCTTACATTTTCCTATTCTGTGGAGGAGGTAGTCAGAAAGAAGAGATCCCATGTTTCTAATCTTTATTCCGGATTGTTAAATCTTACAGTATTTACTGAAGCTCAACAGAGTATCAGAGTAGATAGAGTAGGATGTCTGTGCACAGGATGCTTCTTACCCACTGTCGCATGACTGTCGCACAACTTGCATATGAATTGAAGAACCCAATCATATGGTTTTCCTGTGTGACCGTATGCCTAAATGATGCTTTGTAGTGCTGTCGCACAATCTTAAAGTAGATTTGATGAATAGAGTTTAGTAGGTTGCTTGGCACGTGAAAGGCCGCAGAATTCCATTCATGTCGCAATTTTTACTATCCTATGATGGATTTCGTGGAAAAAGTAAAGCACTTTATTGAAGAAGAGAACTACAGCGCGTTGGAAGTAATATTTAATGCTGAATTAGCAAAGCTCGGCAAATGTGCTGTAATTTCAAAGAAAATCCTGTTAGCTGAAGATTTATCTGCTAGCTGCAACATTCCAAAGAATGATGTATGCTTTCACGTTATGAGTAATAAAAGAGTCGTAACTGGAAGGTACATTTCAAGATATCATTTTCAATATTACATTATACTCTCTTGCTCCTTAAACGTGCCTGAAACCAATCTGAAATCATTTTCAGAGAGCAGGTACCTTTCAGGATCATATTTGATATTGCTGGGGAATAACACTGAGAATGGTAATTCCCCATGCTCAAAGCAAATTTTTATGTTGTCGTTTCAGTTACATAAATTTTTAAATACGTCATTATATACTTTTGGTAACTGGTTATATGTCTTTTAAATCAGGAGAGGGTCTAGTGCTGGACTCTGGGGGCCCATCTGATACATTTTATTGTCTTTTATATGTTGGAAGTTTCTTAACACTATTATTTGATATATGAAATGTTGCCATTTGGGAGGAGACCATGACACCCAGCCCTCCTTGGATCCGCCCCTGCTTAGAATGAAGCATGAGGTAATAGCAGCAATTCATTTATAACTCTGAGTACTGTAGTGGGTTAGAGCATTGATTAGGGTTAGGGTTATAATTACAACTAGAAATTATAATTGTATGATAGTCAGTAAGAGTATCTCTTTTGCATCGCTTAATTTTAATATGTGTTATGTTGTAATATTTACGTCCTCAACGTGTGTAATTTATTTTGACTATCTTCACCAGCCCCACAGCAAAAAGTCGCAGAATTCCTTGGTTTGACCACGCCTACTAACGAGCCGCACCCTATGTGCGACAGTCATGAGATTTTCTAGTTCCGCCCCTGTCAACAATAGAGCCATTGCTCAAAAGGCAGAATACCGACTCTCGACCATCCTCAATGCTTAGGCCATGGGGCTCCTGAGCCTGGGGGACAATAGAGTCACGATCTGGACGCCTTTTCTTTGCCCTTACTCCTTCCATTGATTTTGATATCACCACATTTGTGCCACAGTTAGTCATTGATGATTGATGATAAATATAATACAAATTATGCCTTTTATCTTTGGTAATTTCTCCAGATCCTATTTTCTGGGCTCTGTGAACATGTGTCCTATCGTCAAGATCTTTCTGCCATGCTTGTATTTCCATCAAGCTACTTTTTACTTAACGTCACTCATTGGGGATAAGAAAATGGAGGAAATCACAGGGCCTTAATTCAGTAGGCCATAATGGTTGTATCTGGCTTTGAGAAAACTCTTGAAAATCACTTTTTCCTCTCATTACAAAGATCAATTTATCTTCTCTTTAACAGAAGGATGTTTTCCAACTTTTTAGAGAGCGTGACCCCAACATTTTCTGAGGGAAACTCCCAGACCCTAGTTTTCTCGCACTCCATTTGCAAGTTTTAATGACTGTAGTTTTCCAGCTAGTTTCCTCACCTTCCATATACTGATGACACGTGCTCTGGCTTTCATGAGGCTTTGCCCCCTCCCCAAAATTACTGCCAAAATGTCCATCACTGTCAGTAACGATACGTAGTAACTACTGCAGACTAACGTATCTCATGTTAAGAACCCTAATCATAAAATTTACCAAGGAACATTTGGATACATAAACCTGTGTTTGCAGTCCTACATAATATCTTGAATTTCTCTTAGGTTCCGCCTTCAGGACAGGATTTGCAGTCAGCTTCATCAAGTACCAATGAGAATACAAAGCGATCAAAGGTATGTCGTCAACTTTTGTCATTGCTTTATATAGGAACTATTGCAGTGTATGAGCTCTATTTAGATATTATTTTTGATTTGCTCTACTTTAAGAATAATTCATTATGAAGCAAGAATGTTAATTTTCTGTGCCAATTTCGCGGGACAAGACAAGATTGCACTTTAAGATCCAGCATGTTTCTCGCAATGGTCACATGTGATGGATGGATGAAAATTGATGCATGGGGAAATTTTGTTGAAGTGATACTTCTGTGTAGCCCACGAGCCCAAACCAACCTGTGATTATGATTAATTTTGAATCATTGAATAGATGTATACATGAGACATGCCCAAGAAGCATAATATTATCTAATGTACAAATAGTAAAATTAGGTAAGTTTGACCACCTAGCGTCAATGCTCGAAATTGTCTATGGCGAGATTAGAATCTAGGGACACTTTTTCATACACTCTAGGTACTGAATTTATTCAGTGGTATAATTCCCATACGCTGTTTCCTTTTAGCATAACTCCTTTTTGGCTATGAGATTTATTTAAAATTGTATTGCAGTATTTGCCTTGGAGATATGTGTGCTTCCGCATACAGTACTATCTGTCTGGCTTAAGTTTTGATAAGATATTGCATAATTACTGAACATAGTTCATTGCCACCACCTAACATTCTACAAGCGCTCTATCCAACACTGTTTGTAGAGCACAACATGTATAAAGAATCTGATAAGGTACTGACGTATAGGCCTTCATTACAAGCTCCACTCGTGTTGCTCTACTCATAATCAGCATTCATTATAGAAAAGGAGTGTCTTTGAAGTGTGAATATAACATAAAACTAGGGGCAAAAGTTCACTTTTAGAATAATTTTGCTTCTGCTTCTTGCTTTACGCGATATATGATCCAAATATAGCTACTATACATTGTGTCATTTACATTACTCACAGCAAACTTTGTTGAAGGTTTTATTATATAGCCATCTTCACTTTGACATGAAAATGCTATTGCCATACAGCATACTGAGGACAATCCAGATTTTTGGGGAAATCCAGACTTGTCTATACTCTCAACATTTTATGTATTAAACTATACTTCTTATTCTGAATTTTTGAGAGGCAACTCCACTTTATCTAGATTTTCCGTCAAATATTGACTTCTAAAATGCTTACAATTGTCAAAAATATCCTATTTTGAGAGGAAGGTGATATAAAGCACTTTTTGTAGTGGTATTTTGCTCAACCATTTCAGTAGCTGGCAGTTGCATTCTCGTGAAGTATTTGTCAGTAATAGTTGTCTTTTGTCTTTTTCCTGATCAAACGGGAATATCAAGAGTATACTGTGTTTTATCTTCAGAGCATAGGAAACCAATTTTCAATAATTATTCTAAAAAAGGCGTTTCTTATTTATGATAGTTGTACCATGTTTGAGTAAATAGCTTTTATTTGTTGCTACTTATTATTTTCCTATCACTTATGCTTTATTCTTCATTCTTGCAATACTACTTATACCTTGTTTGTAATGTGTCACATGAAGCTATCTGTTATTCATACATTTTTCTTCCAGGAATGCCACTCATGTCATTGTCTTTTGTCGTAAATGATGCAACAGAAATTCGTCAGCTCTTAAATGTAACTCGTTTGTTTGAAGTATTTCTGTCATTTTAGTATATTAGGCAACATAAGCATTTGATTTCGTAAAGCCTAGCTCAAGAAGCAAGATTTTTGTCTCTGGCAAGGAAGATCATTGTCGTTCAAGACAATACATATTCCACTGGATACAGCAAGGTTTCAAGACAAATTACATCTTTTAAGTACCTGAAGAAAGAATAAAATAAACAAAATAGTATAGCAAAAGTCATCGGTTTAGCGCAGGAAGTGATATATTGTACATTACAGTCTAGTGGAGCAGTTTATTGCTTGGAAAAATTAATGTAATCTTTATTGCTAATTTCGCTTAGATGAGAGTCTATTTGAGTATCATCCGCTCTCCCTTGGGAAATAGTGAAGTGAGGTATGTGCTTTAAGAATGTTTCCAATTGTGAACTATGGGTCAATCTGGGAGAAGCGATTCTGATTGGTTGAAGCATTCTAATCTAACTTCTGTCGTCACTGTAAAAGAAGTTTGATATAGAAGATTGTTGTAAGTGAAAAACAGTATTTCCTGCAAACAGCAGTAATTCTTCACCAGCCATAAAAATCTTGCTTCCTTCTACAGTAGTCATGCTTTCTGATTTGGGCTTAAGTTAATGGTACATTTGAGACTTTCAATGATATATTCATGTCACTCATAACCATTTGTTGCTGTATAAGTTTATGTAATCAGATATAGAACAATATCATGTAAAACAAAGTTCAACTTTGCTGTTCTTCCCAATAAGTAGAGGCTGAAGTTGGGAGGGTCTTTTCATCTGGTAACTAGCAAATAAATTGTGAACAAGGTACGTGAAATTTCACTAGGGCTTTGTGCTAACCCTATTCAGACTTCATCTTAACAGAAATTACCAAATCAAAGTGTACCTGTCATTAGCTTAGACCACTTCTTTTTACTTATTTATAGGATCCGAAATTATAGTCATTTGTATTACCAAGCCCTTGCTTAAGCATTAGCTGGAGCACTAGAGCATTTCCTGATGTTGCGTAAACAGCAATCTACTTTAACTAACCATATTTGGGCTTAGAATGGGGAAGGAATACAACAATGAAGATGTGCGTCTTTTTCAGCAGAGTCATTGCATGATATTCTTTCCATGCCCTTGTTGAGACTACAGTAGCATTATATTTTCTATCAAGGCTGCAGCCACATAATATTATTGTGTGGGTCACAACTGGCCAACGGGCCATAAGTTATATAGCCTTGTCTTTACTTGAGTAGTTCTCATCTTCACTAAAAAAGTGGACATACCTTTCCTCCCATACATTGCAATGTGAAGGTGCAAGAATTGTAGCGATGTCATTTGGAAAGGGGTCTTATCAATGCCATCTGGAGAGAGATCAATAATCTACTCCGTTTAAATACATTGGGTCCATCTGTGATTCACAGATTCACCGTTATTCATCAAAGAGCACTATGCTTGGCACTAAATTGTAGCAATATAACATGCTCGCACAAAATTCCTTTTTGAGACTTGAATGGTAGAGTGGTATTGACAAGAGATCGGTAATCGTGTTTGCCATAGAAAATGCCCAATGGAAGTTATCCTACTAGCTTCAACAGGGCTTGGTAACGCAATTGACCATCAATTCGGATCCTCTTACCTTCTAGTAAATACCCCCTTACTCTCAAAGGAACCCGTCCCTGTCAGTTCAACATCTATAGCTTTGATTATCAGTCAAATGTCAACAGCATGCACATTATGGTTGAATTAATGAACGCTAAGGTGAGTTTGAAAAATAGTCACCAATCAACCTCTGAATAGATTCTGCGAAGGAATAGAGTATCTCTTTTACACTAGAATCTGATTGGCTGGACACAATAGAGTGAACAAACCGCACATCCTATACAGCTTACGATTCAAGCATTGTTTTTTGTCCTGTTGATATGTGAATAATAAGAATTTAAATTAAAATAGTGACATTGCTGATAGTAAATTTCAGGATTTCCAGAAGGTGAATGGTTGCCTATTTAAAACTTGCCTTAATATCTAGAGGGATTCTTGTCAGTGACTAGATTAGTGCCGCTGCACTCATTTTTTCCTCATACTTTAAAAGGCGGCGCTTGTTCAAAGGCGGAGCTTTTTGAGAAATTGCGTTACTATACAAAAGAGGAATGCTCACAATTCTATCTTGCATAGAATCAATTGCATGTCCAAACTTCTGTATCCAACCAGTTAGAACAGGGAGGTAGGAGAAACCTAAAAAGTGGGAGGGCAAGGTCATAAAAGGGGCACATGACTACACTCATAAAATGGTCATGCCGATAAATCACACTGCATAAAATTCTTGCATGACACACAACTGTAGAGCATTTATATTTTGTCCAGTATGATTCATGGCTTTTTAAAATAATTATAGAGGATTCAAGCCCTAGAGAAAGGGAATAGTTTCTGTGCCTTAAGGTTAAGAAAAATTTTAAGAACTTAGAGTATTTTTTGATGAAATACAAACACACTTTACCCACATTCATTATTTAATTGCAGCTTCAGATATGTCATAAAAGCAAACACGATTCAAGATCAGAATCGTAGTGAAGGTCATTTATCAATGGTAGAAGCAAGTTGTGTAATGTCTCTGCCTGTTGTATTTTAGGCAAGACATATAGTATGTGGAGAGGGTGCACCGATGATAATTTTTATTGCAGTGCTTTTTCCTTTGGCTTAAAGTGTATCTCCTAACATACAAGGGCCTTCACAAATTTTGTTACATCTGTTTTGTGAAAGAGAAATTTTGTCAATTTGGCATATAAGACATCCCCATATTGCATACTCACTACTTACCATCAAAATTTGAACCACATTGTAGTGGTGTTCATGGCAAAAGGGATTATTATCAAGAGGCAAAATCTATTTACTGCGTGAGCAATTTTGAGGCTATGAGAAATTTTCCTCTTGAGTCTCCTTGATAATAGCCCCTGGTATGTTTTCCTGTTCTATCTCTTTTTCCTACATTGACCGACAATAGCAAAGCCTGCCCCATACATAATGCAAAGTTTTGAAAAAATGTTGCTAATTATCTTATAGAAAGCCGTGAGTGGTCTAGATAAAATTATGCAAAAGTGACACTTTCGATTTGTAAGAGTCTGGAATGGGGACACTTGGGTATAAAATGACAATTTTGCATTATTTTTTTTACAATGTGGGAGTGTCATGGCCCCTATCGACCTCCCGATTCCTACATCTCTGAATGACATTCTAATATTTAGAGATAGACTTCGCTAAAATAGAGAATTTGCACTTGTATTTGGTATTCTTAGAGAAGTGTGGTGTTATTTATACGTACTTAGAACGCTTCATGTTATTGCTGGGCTTGCTGTCTTATTCACTAATTTTAGGAAATTTAGTAAGCTTTTGAAGTAGTTCCATAAGACTTGTTCCTTGAGTTTACTTCTTCAAATCATTGCTGTCACGTAGTCATTGGGTTATGCATCCACTTAAGAAAGTCTTCGTTATAAATGAGATTAAAACACTCCCCCTTTCCATCAATCATGAATGTTTCATAGGTGCTGGATACTGCGCCTACTATAATTGTCTCATGAGCGCTGGTATGGTTTTTGGCAATCCGTACATACCTAATTTGCTCTCTTCAAGGCCGCTATTGCTAAATTTTTATGAATGCTGTAGTTTTGTATGTAAAATGTATCCAAAATTCCCCTTTTATTGTTGAAAGTATCTATAAATGCTTCATGATATCCTGTGTGAATTTGTTTCCATCATGTACATTACCGTTAATTACATCAACGTTAGGTTGCAAAAAATTATCCATTGTTATTTCAGTTTAAAATTTGGCACTTGCAAAGTTGTCCTTATCCCTAATTTTATCACCTCTTTTGACACTTCACTCAGCACTGCAATGCGCACTTCAAATGACAACTTTGCTGCCCTTGAAGTTGTCCATATACCTAAATTTGGTACCTTTTAGTCACTTCTTCCATTATAGCAATGTGACTTTCAAATTGCAACGTGACTGCATTGGAACTTCTTATCCCTAATTATGGTACACTTTAGACACTTCATCCATAATGGCAATGTAATATGATAGTGAATTCAAGGACACAAGATCCTGTACATAGTTTTGCGCGATGAGGGGTTGTTACTATCATTTTAATGTAAGCACATGCATTTAGAGTCATATAGACTTCTGCATTGTTGCTAGTTCTATATTGGTGTAGCTCTGTAGTGGTCCCTTACAAAAATGAATTTGCTATCCTCACTTTATGCCATTAAATGTTCTGCAAGTACATGGCATGAAAATTGTTCTCGTGTTATGTGATCTCAGCTAGTTATTCTATTACCATTGAGTAGGAACAGGGCTTTGCTTTGTTAAAAAGTTTCACAGCAGCAATTCAATGCTAGTTCTATATTGGTGAATCTCTCCATTCGTAGTTTATGGATGTTATTGAATGATTGCCACTTACCAAAAATACATGATAGGAAATTTCCCTTAAAATTCCTCGCTTAAAATAGTTGTTATTAAGCATTCAAAGCCGCAATGGAGGAGAGCTGTATACCAAGCTTTCGAATATTAATGGATAATACAAGCCCAGGAATGAGGTAGCTTAGAATATATGATAGTGCTTCTTAGCAGCGAACATCTTGGATGATAGAGATGATTTCAAATGCACTTTAATTTATATTTTGCCCAAATAGAAATTGCAATGGCAGAAGTCTATAATTCTTTGCACTATTATTATTCATATAATCATCACATATAACCATTTAGTTTCCCATCTGGCATGGGTTATTCAGCACTTGTTAGCACTTGCAGCTTTGTATAATCATCGCATTTATCAGAGCACAAATTCTCATTTTTCTTCATTTTTACTTGCTAGACTGATCAATAATTAGAAAAGTGCAATATTGGATTCCTGACATCTTCAAATTTTTCAGGTTGACATGAATACCGTAAAGACTCGATTATATCTCTGCCTTTGATTAATCGTTCCTCGAATAATCTCATACTCTCAAGCAGTCTTCGGAAAAATAAGCCTCCACTCTCGAATAAGCCTCCATGAGGGAAGGTATGTGGCTCAGTATAAAGCAGGACAAAATCAACGATTACAAACAATTCAACTGTTGTTTTACCCATTCGTGCTAGCATTTGATTTTCACAACTGTCTTAGCAACTTTCCCTTCCTTCATTCCATCTCTATTTACACTTGAATCAAGTACATTGGAGATGTCGTCTTTTCTATCGGCTTCTTTTACAGAATATTCGATATTTTGTCACTTCTTGTCAATACGTGGTTAACCTCCGGATTTGTAGATTAATATAGGCCCTCCCCTCGATTAAGTCCCTCTTGAAAATGCCCCCACCATAAAAGTCATTTCTGATAAATAACTCCCTGGGGCTTTATTTCAAATATTTCAAATATTGATCATTTTAAAGCTCTTGATGATCGAGTCTTTACTGTATAGAATTTAAATATTGTATGTATAAAAAATTATACATATTTAGGGGCCAATCTGATAGAAGATTATTGGGGGTGTAGGAAGTTGAATTACCGAATTGGTAGCCTGGCAATTTTTAGCACATGTGGCAAACAGCATATCATGCAACAGTACAAAAAATACAGTACCTTAGCTGTTGGTAAAAGCTAATATCCCTCTAAGTGTGTGTAGACATCCAAATGTTAGGAGCTATAAGTTAAGGGCATTGCGCACGTAGAAGATATGAGGATTTAATACGCGAGCGGAGCGAGAAAGAATTTTTTAATTTCATGACATCTAGAACGTCAGCAAATGCCCTTTTGGCAATTAAGACAAGTATTAAGTTCTCATTGATTTCAAGCTAGAGAAGAAATACATATCATCACCGAAATCTCTTTGAAATGATTGGCTCTGCATATTAAACCTCATCTCAGCTATTCATGTCTGTTTCAATTTGACCTGGTGCCTCTTCGTCATTGGAGTATTCGCCAAAAGCATCTCTTTCATGTTTATCAGTAGCACCTTTGCCAGATTTTGAAATTCTTGCTTATAAATGAATTCCTTATCCAGAAGCTGGAGTCATTTGCATAGACATTCACGGAAATTTATGTGTGTTCTACAACAACAAACCAAAATTAAACAAAGCTTGGCATATCTATTTTGTCAGATACAAAATCGATTACTGGGCCAAGAGCTCTCATTTAATAAGCATTACGCTTAGCAACCTTACTGGGTATTGCAGCTCGGTACCTTCTGGCCCACTTGGACATTGTAGAGATAGTTACATGTGATGTGTTTCTGGAAAGAGATTTCAAGAAGAAGGATCGTACGAAGAGAATATCTTAAGTGAAGTATCGAATAGGAACAGTTGTCCACTGAGCAAATTCACCAGACACTGATTTCTCTTGCTAATACTGTCCGCCAACTATAAGGTAGAGCCTCTTGTAATATTTCAAATATTGATCATTTTAAAGCTCTTGTTGATCGTACAAGCTAATCTGACAACAAACATGAGCTCGCTAATAGTAAATTTTCCACCCCTGCACTGAACCTCAAACTGAAAAAGTTGCCACTGGGTATTAAGCTATTGCAAAATTTAACGAACTGTCTGAAAATAATCAAGGATTTACCGAATGCTAAGGCAATACTCCAGATTTACCGTATTGAGCGAAAACATTGGGGAGGGGGACTGTCACACCCCCTACACTTACCTGCTTAGTCCATCAATTTATACGATACATCGACGTTTTTTGAAACCTATTCCATCATTGGTTAAGATTTTATAAAATTTTGCAATGTAGATGCAACCCTTTCACTTTCTGGTAACGCATATGAGCAAAACCTTCAACCTTTAAATCTATATGCAAAGAAACTGTTTGAACCGCGAAAAATTTTCAATAGCTTCCATACTTAGCCAAACAGGTTTTCTTTAAAATGCAAAGTATTAATTTTCCTTTCAAATAAGCAACGCTAGTTGCATTTCATCTAGACAACAATGATGCGACTTTAGTCTTGAAGGTCAATTTAGTCTTTGCTGTGGTTTTATTCTTCTTTGAGCCACTAAGCAATAAAAATTCTTCAAAAGTCTAGACCTTCAAGATTTGGCATTAGCAAAATATTAAACTTTCTTCATGCATATAGTCATTAAGAACTTTTGCTTATAAACAAAATGGCCTGTTTTGATGCAAAAGAGGCCAAGGAGGTAGATCTCTCTATTTGAAGTTGAAAATATAACAAGAGATGCTTTGTATATAGTAATGAATGTTTAAGGCCCAAGTCAATTGTCGCTCTTTTCATGCGCCGACCCTAATAGTTGGATTAATTGCATGAAAAGAGGAACGTTTGACTTGATTAGGGGCAGCTGAATGAATTAGGTGCGACAGAATGAATTTGGAGCAACAAAGGCAGTCGCATGTGACATTGGAGCGACTTTGAGTCAAACTTCGCTCTATTCATGTGCCGAGCTAGATGCATAAATAATTCTTCAGAATTGGCTGTGTGAAAACGAGGCAAGGCATGCGTATTGTGGTCAACTTACTGTAAGGTATAACTCTACTCTAAGCTCTCTTGCAGCGTGTCTCATCGCACGTTTTCCAGAACAACTCCTACCAGCCATACCTTTTGCAAAATTATCTACAAGACTATTGAAACGTCTTTTCTGAATGTTTACTAGTAACAGCATCACTGATAAAAGCACTTAAATAACCAGCTTTCTCCAAAGATTTAGATGTTGACTATTTAGAATTATTCTTTGTCTTCCACCAGAGATGCCGGAATGATAGTGGGGCTTGGGGTCAACAGGTACAAAAGAACACCAACTAGCATAGCTTCGTTTTTAGGGATGCCACCTAGCATTGGCGGCTCGATGGAATCAAAGGCGCCTTTTTGGTACATCTTCGTTTCATACTTTAGCAAGGGGTAACATTTCTTACAATCATACAAGTGGCTCTCTCTTCCAATCATATATTGTTTATTTATATACCATCTTCGACCTCAGTTGTATCATATCAATGTATGGAATGGACTCTTGTTGCAATTCAAAAAAGCATAATTTTCCCCTACCCCCAAGATAAAGGCAGGAGGGCGCTTGCTCCCCTCTGCCCCCCTCTCCGGCATGAGAGCGACGTTTCAAGGTGCAGAGAGCATTAGTAACAGCACTAAGATGCTTTTTTACTATGTTTCATTTGCCAGAGTTTCTCGTTCATTTGTCTGTTGATTCAATTTAATTAGGAGCGGCGTATTGGGAGCGACGTTTGGCTCAACGTCGTTCCAGAGTCGCTCCACTACCACACTTAATTGTATTGATTTGGCGCATGAGAAGAGCGACGTTTGACATGGGCCTAATGCTTCCGTGAAATGCATGCTTTAACATTTTCCTCAAAACCGTTTGTTTAAAACAGTTGTAAAAAGGAATTCTAGAGCTCAAAAGAGATCTGAAGATTAAGGTTTTACTGAACTTCTATCAGATAGTAGGTTCTATAGCAGCTTTTCGCGCTGATTCCAAAAATCATATCAGTTTTTAGCCAACACATCAAATTTTTAGTCTACAAGCACATCAACAGTTTTTGCATATTCCATGAAAAGAGGAATGTTTGAGAAAACCTTTAATAAGAGCAATATCTATATGCATTATTGCCATTACAACTCTTATAATATAAAGAATTTCATTGAATCTCAACAAATCTTCAATCTCCTAACTCTCAAATGAATTTTCTAGTAACTATAGATATATTCTTTCACCGTCCTAGAAATGGGCTAAACGCATCTCTTTTAGTCCAAAACTACCTCAAATACTGAAGAGATTTGAATTAATTTTTCGGCCTAAAAGCTTATTTAATTGTTTTTGAAGAAGAAAGTTAAACACAACAAAAGAACAGGTAGATATTGGCATGAAATATCATGCTTCAATTGTAAAAAAAATTTATTCCTCACGATGAAATAGTGCCTGTTTTACTGGGAAGGAAGGAAATTTCGCTTTTTAGACTTTCGGCAGTGACTTGCAGTTGGGTAATCTCTTTCCATATTCCAGCAGTAATCGGAGATCATGTTCACACCCCATCGTACTTGAGATCTCTCTTCCATTATTTTAATGCCTTGAGTAGATCTTTCATCCTTTTCATCACTAACTGCACCAAGGTTCTCTGGAATATCATGACGATGTCTAAACAAGAAGTGTAGCTTGATGCTCACATCACAGTGCAGATCCCTGTACTTTACTAGTATTTTCTCTACAAGCTCACCATAATTCTCAGACCTATTTTTCCCCAAACAGTTTATTATCACGTCGTTGAAAGTTCACCAGGCCCATCTCCCTGTAGCCACCATCGTTTGAGCAAAGTGGACATCCTTCATGATCTTACTTATTTGTAGTCCATCAAATATTCCCTGTTTAACTGTCTCTTCACTTAGAGATGGAAAAGCAGTACGTAAGTATTTGATGAACTTCCCTTCTTTATTCTGTGCTTTTACAATTTGCTTCATCAAGCCCAATTTGATGTAAAGCGGCGGGAAGATCATCTTATTTTGGTCTACTAAGGGCTCAATAGTGACATTTGCCTGTCCAATTGTATATGAACGTCTCACTGGCCATTGCCACTAAGTCCAATGTTTTTCTCTAGCACAACTGTTCCACAAGCATATAAGGTAGGGGAACTTTGTGAAACCACGTTGCTGTCGAAGAAGAAAATTTATCATTTTTAAATCTACCCAGACAACTACTGATGAAGTTCATAATTTATCCTCCTTAGTGCTTTCTTCACTTCCTCGTAACATTCCTTGGTATGCACTGAATGACCTACTGGGACCGCTGCGTATTCGTTACCATTATGTAGCACTACACACTGTCGATAATGAAACGTTAGTCATTAGGATTGCAGAGTTATTCTCAGTCTACTCAATACTCTAGCAACATCATGGCAATCAAATGAATCCTCCTGCTTGAAATATGGTACGAAATCCTTATCTCTGCAACGATAAGATGTTATGTTTGTCCCAAACTCCAAGATGGTCTTTTCTTTCAACCTCGATGCCAATAACTCAGAACTTTCCTTTGAAAGGCAGAGATATCGAACTAGATTGTTCAGTTATAGTTGATTAAAACGTTCTTGCCCTGATAGACTTTTACGTATTGAAAATGTGACCTCAAAACAGGAATCCATGACTTCATGAAACTCGTCCCACTATTCTGGCATTCCCATCAAATTGTCAGCCGAGAGAAAGTATTTATATACTGGAGCAGGAACATGATCAGAATGAGGAATGAGGAATAGGTTGCATTGCTAACTGAAGGTTGGGATAGGAAATAGCATATTTGTTTTTTGCATTTGCTCCATGCGTTTCAACAAGGCAGAAATAACAGTCATTTATATGATTTTGGGTTCACGCCACGCCATAGGAATTTCAAAACCGATATTCCTTTTGGCATTTGTCCATAAAAAGTAAATTAGCAGCGCTGCTTCTACAGACGATGTATGGTGCCCAATTCTTTATTTCCATCACGAAGTTTTACACCACAATACGCCAAATAAGCCCTTTCTATAATGTTAGTGATTTTAAATCGTTGCTTTGCTACTGTGAATCTTACACAAATATAGCAAAATACGTCTGGAGAATTCAAGCACTTCGTGTGCTGGACAGCCATAGATGCCTATGCAAATCACTACATAAGCTGAGTCACCAGTGCACAATAAAGTGACATTGGTACAACTGCACTTTATGCCTAACAAGATTTTTTTTGTTGTAAATTGTATCAATGAAGAAGAAAGATCAATTGAATTTATTCAGAATTCTTTGTAAAAGACAATTTTTAGTAGTAAGGAAACATATCTTTATTTCCGTTTGAAGCCATTGTTGCAAAATGTCCATTTTCCATGATATGTGCAAAAAGCGTTGACATGTCGTGTAATAAAAACTTGGTGTGATAGCGAAAAAACTGATCTGATTTTTGGAATAAGCGCAAGAAACTAATGTAGAAAGAGGCATCAAATTAAAACAACATCTCCTCACAATGTTTTGTGGGCCTGTGTACTGCACTCTAGAATCTCAGATAGTTGTTCATACACTTTCTGTATGAGAGAGAAGTGCTCGACTGCTCAAGAAGTTAATAAAAAGCAATGCTAGAACTTTGAAATCTTGGAAATTCTATAGATTAAAATGAATTCAAGCTTCAATAATCTATTTATATAATACTACACATGCTATTTCGGTGTTTTCTCAACAGTCTTCACAATTATTGACATTATGAAGATTTGTCAGTATTTTAGTGTGTACAATGTCTGCCAAAAGTGCTTGGAACATCCATGCAGTGTTAGGAATTTTACACCCCTGTCCTTTTCGCTGCAATAATGACAATTGCGAGCCCCTTTCCACTTTTATACAATGTTTAATCGATAGCCGAAACTTTAGCTATTTGGAGAGACATCATTTCCCCCTCCAGTGCCATTCGTATCACTTTCAAACAACATTGTTGTATGGGGGAGGGGATTTTATAGTTTGTTTACAGCATAAAGCAGAGAGAGTTTTCCAAGATTCTTGGCAGACATTGTACAGGTAGCATTTTTACTTTCCAGCAATGCATAAGAGCAAAACATATAAGCTGTAAAACTATGTGCCAAGCGCTCTTGGAATGGTGCAATAGCAAGGAAGGCCTCCATACTAAGCCAATATCAGCTTTCTCTTTAACTAAGCACCGGTCATTGGATTTTTTGCCTTTTTATTCACATTTATCTACATGAAAAAGCAAGAATTCTAATAGACGTTGCTCACGTTAAAAGGAAGCTGTTTCGGGCCTAGTACAGAAGCCCTCCTTGTCATTGATACAGTATTCGTTATGAAGGTACATCTCAGTTTTTGCCACTAATTTTTAAAGGCTCTTCAAAATTCTAGATCCTCAAGAGTTGATATGATAGCAAAATTCCAAAGTCAATTCACGTATATATCAATTGAGAACTTTGCTCATAGTCTAAAGGCTTGCTTCAATTAACAGAAGCAAAGAAGAAAGCAATTCTAAGGTGACTATTCAATTATAAATAAATCTGTAGCGACAAATTGCTTTCCAAACATAGTTATTTGAGTTGATTGCTCCTTCATAAATAATCGTTCTCACTTTGTTAGGTTTTGAGAATTTTTCCATTTCATCGTCTGTACTCAAACTCCTGAATTATTATTTTTGAGGATTTCATGTGAGATGGTGAGTTTATTTGAGGTTTACGGATTCAATCAGCATCATTCATTATCCTCTTCCTCAGGCTTGCTCTCAGTGTATAAAAGAAAGTTTGAACGTAGCTCATTGAAATATGCATGACTTCAATTTTTCCAATCGCCATTTATTCCAACCTCCCTCGTGGTTAATTTTCAGGAAATTTTCCAAACCACCAACTATTACAATCCATACTCTAATTATTCGGAACTCTAAAGAAAATGTATGTCATGACCAAAACTTAGCCATTGTGTTTTTCTCAATGCTGTGCTTGTGATTGCCTTTTATCAAGAAAAGACAATTTCTATTGGCTATTAGCAGCACAGTATTTTCAAGACGCAAAACGTGGAAGCATAGGGGCCTACTAATGCTACTGAAAAAAGATCGCATATAAAACTTACACATAACAAAGTTAACACACCTGTAAACAAAGCAAAAATCTGACTGCACAGGAACAAAGAAAATCTGCCACTTTAGGATTTCTTATATTGGAAGTCTTCCAATGCTCCATACCTGAACCTGCGTTTACATGTACTGCAGTGCTTCTATTCTGCTCCAGTGTCATGCCCTATTATACTAAGTTAAAGCGATACAACAAATAGCACGCAGGAAACTTATGAGGACCAATGCAATGCCAATTGTCTAAAGAACAATAGTCATGAATGCTGCAATAGTTATTGAAGATTGAATTGTGACATAACATACTTCATGGAATTCTTTATTCATCTGAAAGAATCTCAAGCAGACTTGAAATGAGACGACTTGTAACAGAAGCTTTGCATGATTGCATCGAATAGAATCGAATCGATTTGAAGACGTATTCCGTGAATTGGGCGTGATTAATGAAGATGGAAATAAATCATTAATTAATTGTATTGATGATCTTTGTTCTCAAGAAATCCTATTCTTTCATGACGTTTATAATTTTCAAATCTCTATATGCTTCTTTGCGCAAGCCTTTAAGATAGCTTGGTGATAAAGTATTCAAATAAGCGTTTGAATATTTTACCAGAAACATGAGTTAACGCGAAATAAAAAACGCTTGCAGAGAAAAAATCGTGCTAATTTATGTATTGCCTTATTTTTACGTAATAACAAATTATTTTTTTGTCATGGAGTGGCATTTGATAAAACTTTTATACGATGCTTTATTAGTATTTTCCAAGCACCACCTCTTAAAATATAACTATGGCATTTTGCAAATCCTTAATATAGCAACGTCGGTATTTTAGTACGAGCTGATTAGAACCTAGCTGGAATCAAATTTAACCTTTTAAGTACATATATTACAATGTTCTATATAATACGATATTGTATATTATATAGAAAGGCAAAAGAGAGCGGAGCAAAGACAAATCTCTTTAAAAGAGAAGGAATCAAAGGCTTATCATAAGTTTGTTGCATAATGTTGTTAGATACTGAGCATCTCAATAATTTTTTTCAAACTTCAACTTCATTCTCAAATAACTAAAATACAATTATACTTCTCTCTAAAACTAAGCAACGTACAACTGGCTCTCAGGTTAACTACTTTAACTAAACTCAACAAAATGATAAAAGACAATTTACTGTGACATAAATGGAATAGAATGTAAAATAAAATAAAGTTTAAAAAAGTCTATAGTATTTCTGATACGGTTAGTAAGTCAGTGTTTGTCCACGACTTATTTCGGCAGTAGAAAATAAAGTATGTACTTCTTATAGTTATGTTGATGAGGTTAGATAAAATGTTTTTGCACTTTGTCATTGAAACCGAGAGATTTAACAAGATTAATAAGAGATTCAGAAGAAGATCCAGGACAAATGCTCGCATAGAAAGGTTTATAAATTTGATTTGTTTATAGTTCGGAAGTATATTTTGTTGTAGATGATAGTATTTTGAGGCCTTACGCTCACTATCGATTTGTATGTTACTTTCAAAACCAATAGTGAGCTCAAGAATATACAGAACCTTCTCCTTACAAGAAATAATCATGTAAAACCTTTTCTTCTTTTTCATTCACTTTTCCTTCCTTGTCTTTCACCATCATCTTCTACTTTGCTCTTTCTTTATGGTTTCTCATCAAACGACTTTAATTTTCTCTGTGCAGATATTTATGATATTGAATACTATCCTCTCAGTGACTTTTTCAATTAACTTACGAAATATCTAATGATCAAACTAAGCTAAAGATCACGAAAAACCTAGGAAACCATAAATTCTCAAATTAGACCCTTGGGGCTTATCTATTTTCTTGGCTTTTGTATGGTTGCCTATTTGAGGGAAGAACTAAATTCAAGGGGCGAGGGCTTCAAGTTTCTTCTTGATGGTTGGTCATATTCAAGTTAGAATTCTTCCATTATAGAGTGTTTTTTTGATGCTACAAATACAAGTAATGGGTTGCTTTTTAAAGGACATAAGAGTTTTTGTTAATAAATAGCTACAGCTAAATACTTGGATGGGAGCTTATTAACAATTTGTAGATCTAGGGTAGGGGACCCATTAAGGGCTCCTTTGAGGGAGCAGGATTTATGGTATTTTCTTCAAACAATTGAAGGAAAAATCCATAAAACATCTTCAATTAACAAACTTTCAATGAAGCACTGACATAAAACAATCAGGTAATCATCATAATGCTGAACTGATTTGTGAATTACGTAATCAATCCAACCACTTAAATCTTCAATCACAAAATAAATAAACAATAATTGCAATCATTCATCACAAATTAATTAATAAGCACATATATCATCTAGTCACGTTGTCAGCCATTCAACTGATTTGGTCAGCTTATCAAGTCATTCAATGAAGAATAAATTACTCACTCACTCACTCACTCCCTCAATCAATCAATCAATCAATCAATCAATCAATCAATCAATCAATCAATCAATCAATTACCTTTCTTGACTTCTTGTTAGCACTAAAACAAAATTAACTGATGTATGATATTTTCAACAAATATGATTTAAACAACAGATACCAAGCAAATGATGAAAACGCTGAAGTCAAAAGGCTCTTCCTGCTTTATCACTATTCATAGAAGAGCAAAGATATCATAAATGATAGAATAATTGCCTGGGGAATTTATCAAAATTTTGATGAAAACATGGGGTGGCTATTTGTGTATGGGCCATTATTTGTCATGTGTCTTTATTTAACTCTGTTCTGCAAAAAACAGCAGCAAACATTTTCAATTACTAAATGCATTTTTAACTTGTATTTAAGATCACAACATGCATGCAGTTGCAAGCATACAGCTGATTATTCCAGTTACTAGAATCAATTGTTTCTATCAAAACCATGCAATTCAGAGAGGAATTTTGCTTGAATCTTCCTTGAACATCTATAAAACAATATTTGAATAATCTTTGTCTCTTTCCCTTGAAATCAGAAGTTCTTATGTAGAGTCACATCATAGAAAAATGTCACAGAATGAATTTCATCAGGTCGTGGGGCCAAAACAAATGTACTATGTTCTATATGTTACTCATCAATGTAGTCCTTTGAGGAATATGTAAAAATATCACTTTATGGCCCCTTAAAAAGTATTTTCAACGGAGCTACATGCCCCATACCCCAACCAGAACACTAATGCAAACACAGTGCAGGAGCTTGATTGTTCGAAGTACATGTGAGTAAAATTCATCGTTAAAGTTTGAGCAAAAGTATCTGTCTTGTAGGGCTTTCTCTTGAATGGCTTCTTTTTATGCGCTGATAAACAATCCAGCCAAATCCGTGTCACCTTGCAGACAAGCCATTATCGCCAGCCGTAGTTAATGGATTGGAGCATGCGCAGAGAAGAGAATTTAGATAGTAAACATTGTACGTGTTTTTATGCTGTCGGTCTATACTGATCACTATGTACTGCTTTTTTGTGCTTGTATAGGCTCTTCCTGTCACTTAATGCCTTTTGACAAAATGGCCATTGGAATATCTTCCTTCCAGACTGCCTCTGAAAAGCAATGTGTCGATGGTCAACGTTCACTATGATATTTCATATAAAAAATATTGAATTTAGAGCTTGATATTAAGGTGAAAATCCCTAACCTCACTGGACGAAGCAGAGGTAGGTTACAGCTCATAGTCAGAACGGCTAATTTCTTGGCGAAATTCATCCATGTTTCGTAATCTTCACTTCCTTTCCCTCTCACTGGGATTAGATTACATTCATGTGTCGAGACCATTTCTACTGTCAAGACCCGAACCCCCATGCTACTGACGAAAGAACTGGAGAATGAAGAATTCAATTTATTGTCTGTAATGTAACTGCCTTGAATCAAAATGTCTAACTCTAATTTCTCATCTCTGCGCATGCTCCAATCCATTAACTACGGCTGGCGATAATGGCTAGTCATGGCCCTTACCCTTGCCATATTGAATTTTATAAACTATTCAAATCGAGGCCCAGATATAGCAACATTCAATACCTGCCTTCTTTATAAGAAAAAGTTTAAAAGACAATGATGGTAAAATGGTCAAAATCGCAAGAAAATCTTAAGAAATCACGAGGCTCAATTTCCAAAATGCAGTGGTGTTATTAGCCAAAAATCGATAAATCGTTGTTATTGCGTTCAATATGTTAAAGAAGAAATTCAAATTCAAGTATGTAAATATTATAAACAAAAAATGTAAACATGCGAAAGGATGGCGTGACCGCGCTCGTTTCTAGACTTCTTTGGCTCGTCGTCAGCAGGCGCGTCGTGTTGCGTAACCTCTCAAATAGCAAAAGTGTAAACTATTTTAGCCAGTCTTTTTCAGTAGAAGTTAGGAACATTTTAAGAAAATCTCAAGCTCAATATCAGGAAAGGTTAAGAATAATGAGGCTCAGGCAAAATGACGGCTTTCTAGTAACAATACCGCGTAATCTTCCAAAGTAATCCTGAGATTATCATCATGACGTCATTCACTTTCATCAGACTCTGAGTTGTTAAGTTTTTAAGAAAAACTTGGATATTGAGTGAATTGATCTTTGCTTACATTATAGAAACAATTTCTGGAACACTTAACAGGAAAACAAGTTATGTAAAGACACCATTTCTTCATGATGCATCATAGAATAACTTAGTCAAAACAAGATGTGACTGCAATCTTATGGTGACAGTCTGTCAAAATTATTCAAATATGCATACCGTAGAAATAAAGAGATGTCTTTTTGCCACAGTTGATATTCTTCTAAATTCGTATCATTATGCACTCTTCTTTAGCAAAATACAAGTCATAAGAATATTATGGTTCAGAATCGTTGAATTGAAGAATCATCAAGACTTCTGGTAATTGAGTAATTCAGATATGATGCTGTTGATAGACTAACTATTGCAATATCAATACAGCAGTTGATGTTATCTTCCATTATTCTTTTCCTTTATGAAGAAGTAAGCCAAACATAAATTCTTTTGATTTTGAAGGTTCATTAAGACATTGCGTATTTTGATAAGAAAGAATTTACCTGAAGCAAGTTGAAATTGATTAGTAATTTTTAAAGTTAACTATTGTTGATGATAAATGAGTTGTTTATACAAATGTTGTCTACGCTCCAATAGTCAAGAGAATAATCAACATGAAATCACACTGTTTGCAAAATTTCAATGAAATTGTGTTGAACCTTGGTGATTGATGAAAGCAATATTCGTCCATTTTCAGCCTTTTGATAAAATGCACTTCTCTTTGTGAAAATTATGGAAGTTTGCCAATGTTATTGAACATTCCCTAAAAGTAAACCTTACCAGCTTTCTATAGACATTCCCAAGACATTTTGATGAACATAAATTCCGGATAAAATTCCCATCATCTGCAATGGCAATGGCGACTAGCCGCCAAATGTTTGATAGTTTGCGGCCATGGGGAGCGGCTATATCAAACTGATTTAAAGCTCCTTCAAAGTCCCCTTTTTCAGTTCAATTCAATAGGGGCACCAACTCAATTCAATCATGGAATGGGCCCACATAAATTGGGTTCCCAGAGTCACCGCTCTATATTCCTACCAGCAAGTAGTTCTACCATGGTGGAATAAAAATCTTCTCCAATACTTGCAAAAGATCATAGAGGTCTAGGGAATAGAGGAAACCTCTATTATTCAGTTCAAGGACAATAATATAATATGTTTCTGAGCAGTTGGACTATTTCTGATAGATTGTTGGTATTAATTAGCTATAAGCTATGTATGTAACCAACTTCATGTAAGTTTTGTGATATGATTGTGATATGATATTTCTGATACTGTCTTTAACAGCTGGACACTCGAAATTTACGACTCAACTACCACGTAACAGTATTAGGTCACAAAACAAGCAAGGATATCAGAGTACCTACTCCAGATCACACTTTTGTCTACTAAGAACTGCAGGCAAACAGGAATAAACTCCAGTTTACGGTTATCCTTTACACATATGGCTTGGCAAAAGGCGATATTGTTAACAAGTGAAGAGTTAGGGGACAGGGAGAGAAAGGAGTACAGTGTCTTTAAAAATTACTTTTTTCCATTCACCCCCATGTATTAGAAACCCACAGAAACAATGCAAATAAATAAATCAAATGAAAAAAAAGTTCATTATATTTTTCAGCAACAAAAGAAGTCTTTTTTCCCAAATAGAAAAGAAATAATAATCCTAGAATATGGAACAAAGCACATAGCGCAATATGAACGACTCAAAGAAAGACTGTCCGTCAATAACAAAACGATGCATGACAAGATTCACTGCTCGTCATTAACAAACAAACTTTAAAAATTTAGCTTTTCCACAACCCTACTTATTGACAACCCCACTAATTACGTACTGCATGACAAAATCCACCCATTTCCATTTATTAACACCCTCACCACATGTCTCTTCTGGGAAAATTGCTAACCCCAATCCTTCTTTTCAATAATCTCCCCTACTATTCGGGTACGGAGAGTAAAGAGGCCATGTTTTAATGCAAAAAAGGAAAGGGCTCAAAAGGCCAAGCCCCCCTAGCAAGTCTTTAAGAATCACGCTTACTAGATTGCAGATAAATGCCCTCGTAGCTTACGAGATATGATTTGTCTATTTCAACAACACCACACTAAATCATTAATTTCAGAATATTTAATTCCTGTTATAGAGATCATAAATTTTTCTTAAGGAACAGTAATGTGTAAAAGGTGAATGATCGAGTAGTCAACAAGTTATTGCATCCATGAAACCTACTCATACAATCAGTAGGCTAAAATACGTTCTAGCTACTCAAAATTCCGATGAACCATGTATTAACTATGGGTTTCATTTAGGATCCTCCTCCACAGCTTATCTTCTAATACTGACCAAGTCTTACAGATCTATTGCGTGCAAGAAAATCCTTTTCCCTTTCCAGTTCTACGCTCCCGCAAAAGATCGATAGTTGACGACTGTTCGCTAAGAAAGTCATAGGAACGGATTTCTTAAAAGACAATCGTAGTTTTGCCTGAGCCTCAATTTTCTTAACTTTTCTCGGAATTGAGCTCGAGACTTTCTTTAATTTTTCTTCACCTTTAATGCAATTCAACTGGCTAGAATAGTTTACACTTTCGTTATTGATATTTTATACTTGAATTTAAATTCCATTTTTAACATTTTAAATGCAATAATGAGGAAATATCGATTTGTGTCCATTAAGAACATAAAATGTTAGGAATTGAACTTCATGATTTTCTTTAGATTTTCTTAATAGCTTGATCATCTGAGCATTATTTCCTTATGAACTCTTTTCTTATAAAAAAAAGCGCGAAGACGCCAAGACGGTGTCAATAAATGGCTTGGGAGTGAGATTAAGGACTAAATACAGGCCTAACCACCAATCAAAACTACTACAGTTTCCTTTTCTGAATTCCTTCCCCTCGTTATGGGATGGTTGTTTTATTTGAGATACTGGAGGTCCTATGATCCTTTAGCTAACTAATACTAAACACTTGAAATACTCATTTAAGACTGATAGTTGCTTAGTTCCACCAATAGTCCCCTTGTCTCTATTCTACACAAATTACATCCTCCATTCGCATGCAATCGTTGATTCTGGTAACCTACGTATTCTAGGTTGATATTACTTCTATAAGCAAGTGTACCTTCAAAAACCACACATGTTCTACGATAAAAGTTCCAACTCGGAAATGTAGGGGGACCCATGGCTCCCTGGACCCCCTACTACAACGCCCATAATGTGGAATATTAATATTACAGTTTGTCAACTGATGGCCTACTTTCATAGAATAAGAACACAAGCAGATCAAAATCAAATCTTGTTATCAATAGAATGTTATTTCATATCAATATGAATAGTTTCCTGCATTTCGCTAACAATATTCTAAATAATACTTCGTATTCGTCATTCTTTCACCTTTCTCGCTACTAAATTTTTCGGTTTGTATAATTCTCAAGTTTCTAGCAATCCTTCGCTAAATGTAGATTTACAGTAACAAAGGGAAATGTCTAAATGAGAGGACCTCTACTTATACACAACAAATAAATTGGTGGCGTGTATTCCAAGGGGCATATACTGAAAGTTGGGGCTATACTGAAAATTGGGGCTATAATGAAAATTTGACCTATATTCGACGGGCTATCGTATTATCCAGGAACGTGACTCCCAACAAACAATTTTCCAAACGCTAAAAACCATTGCTTTCAACTCTCGCCTTATATACTTTGTTCAAAGTCTTAAGAGGGTACAAAATAAATAAATTTAGTTTCATTAAGGTCGTCGTTCCTTGTACCCAAACACCGTCTCCAATCACACGAGGCAAAATCACCTCTCGTTAGGTAACCATTATCTATGATATGGCAACAATGATAGAAATGACAGGAATGCAGGAGCAGAATTCAAACATTATATGATGGATGAAACAGGGAATTTTAAAATAATTTGAGTTAGCAATAGATGTGACGTCATCATCATAACACAACATGACCAGAACAGAACGGAACTAATTAGTTATCTACATTATAAAAATTAATATAACAACCAATTCGACAAACAAAAATAAACTTTCATGAACTTTGGATATCAATTACTCATAACATTGTCTTAAATTTACCAGATCTGAGTCTCAATAATCTAACTGGCCAGTGAGTTTCAATATTTCAAAACAATATTGCATGCTACTCCTCTAGAATATAAGACTTCAAATCTATGATCCCCTCTATCTAGGATATGGCAACAATAATAATGACAGCATTGGAGATGCAAATTTAAAACAATACATGATACATAAAAACAGGGCATTTTACGTATTTTGAGTTAGCAATAACTGTGAGGTCACCATCATAAAAGAACGCGACCAGGAAAGAACCGGACGTTATAATTAATTAGCTATATACCAGTGTTGCACTCCGCAAAACCGAAAACCGTCAAAACCGAACAGTTTTAAAACCTTAAAACCCCACACTAAATCCGCAAAACCGCCATTAGACACAAATCGTATTTGGACTTTGGATATTATCTATTAATAAAATTGCCTTTAACCAATACGAGTCTAAATAATCTTATGAATGCTAGAGAATGTCAATATATCAAAGACACCTTCCACAGTTGTCCACTAAAACATAACACTTCGGTTGTAGGTCTCCATCGGATATATATATATAT